>JARHVA010005376.1:402500-742500 GCA_037957365.1 Torreya grandis | reverse complement strand
GAGTGGTCACAGTAGTTGTAGGTGATTCTCCACACTTTTTTACACTTAATTAAATAATTAAAATTATCCTACAATAATTAAATACTCTTAATTCATATTTTCACCATCCATGTACTATGGGTCTGTAGATTACATTATTTTTAGAGTGTCTCTGATCTGAGATAAAATAAAGGGAACTTCCCCTATCAACTTGACCTCAAGGAGAAAATTGGATAATTTAATATCCCATGAGGACATTTTTTACCAATTTTTATAACTATATCACACTTATATAACCCTTGACACTCTAAATTCTCTAGACTAGATTTTACACTTATGAATATGTGCAGGGTTTGGTTAACTAAGAATGAGGTTAGAAACCAGTTTGCTCATATTCAATATGCTTAATTTACTTCTAAAAATCATATGAAATGTAGTATAATAATTGTGAAAATGATTTATATTTTTCCATTTCATCTTATATCTCTGTTCATCAACCAACTTGCATCCTTAATTAGCTTAAGCTAATCTGAAGTCCTCACTTTAGACTATAAGTGATCATTAGGGACTATAGGAGATTACTATAGGTGATGACATGTGATTGAACACTTAATTCACACCTTTTTCTCCTCCTAATATCATTATATCCATCTCACACATGATTGTATCCATTTTTGACTTGAGACCATACAATCATTCCACTATCATCAATACATCATGTGTCATTTGCAAGTTGCAATGCTACAGGTTTATTTGACCTAATGGCTCTATTATTTTTTGAGTGTCTTAAGTGAAAACTTGACTAAATTAAAACCATTAAACCATCCTTATCCCTTAAATAAAAAAATCTCCTTCTTGTGTCAAGATACTACCTCTAGGCCTAGGCTACAAGGATGAAACCATTAGGCCTACTTAGATTTCATATACCTCTAGCAATAGGTGACACTGTATGGGGTAGAATCCCTTTCAAAGAAGTTAAGGTAAAATTTCCCACTTAAACTTTTATCAACTATTCACATGTATGTGTTTCTTTAAGTGGCCTTCCAATCATATCATGCTATCCTACAATCTTCCATCTTTAACAAAAGGCATTCTCATTACATTTCAAGCCTCATATCCTCTTCAAGGCACATCATCAAGCTCTTGAACTTTTGACTACCTACCAATATAACCCTGTAGGTCTATATTAGGTATTATAGCTTATATTAACTTATTTTTCTTTGAGGTGCCTTGGAGATCTATCAAATATAACTTCCAATGGAGAATATGACAATCTATGCTCTGAGGGGGTGAACACATGTATGTTATTCTTGTCTTGAAGCCACTCATAGTAGATGAAACTTTGCAATTATTAGACACTATATTAAACCTTAAATGATGATAAATTCTATAATAATGATATACTTATTCTTAAATTTCATGGCCACATGTGCTAAACTAGGTTTAAACTAACATGACATGTTGGATATACTCTACAAGTTCACACATAACACTTGGTTCATGTAGAACAATGCAAACAAATGAGAAAATTGAGGTGTTAGGGATGTATAAGTAGTTTTTAGGTGTTAAAAATATTATTTTTTATTAATATATTATATAACATCAATCCAAAAACCATTACCATGAAATGGGAGCTCATGAAGACTACTAACATCCCCTAATTACACTTTCTCCAACTCCTCTTCTCCTATTCGTACCAACAGAAAATTGTTGACCTTTTTTATCTTTTCCAAGAGAGTGATAAGAGAGAGAAATAAATTTTAATAAATTTTTGATCTTTTTAAGCCACCTAATCCTATAAATTACCTATGGGAAAGACATAACATCTTACTAAATCCTCACATATGCTAGATGAGTTACCTCAGTCCATACAATTGTTGGATACTAACCTTTTATAGATGATCTTATTATTTCTTACACTAAACCTATAGTATTTCAGTTTCAAAACTATTATATGATATTACCTAACATGTATTACATTATATGGCTTCTTGACACATTTTTCCTTTTGTGTAAAATCGTAAAGTTCTTTAAATGACCAACAGATATCATAAAATGATATTCGAAAAGAAGGATAAATATGACAAGGTTAAAACATGTTATGTGACCTAATTTAGGACCATGGTGAAAATTCAAAAACCTATAAGTACTCTATTAAATTTTTTAATATTCAAGGGTTTTGACATAATTTAACTTAGGGTGAAATTTGGTCAACATTTTAGCAATTTCTAGGGGGTAGCATGCATATTATGCTAAGGACTAGTTACCTTATCCTATCCTTGGGCAATGGAATCACCCATACGATTCAATTTAAAATAATATGCCTATTAAAATACACCAAAACTCATACCAAACACAATAAAAAACAAGCACATAAAATAAGACACCAAGACACACACTTATTATCTCTAAACACTTAGGCAAAACACACAACTTAAGTAAACTAAACTATATACAAAATAACTTGTAGAAAACATTCTCCTCCTAGGTAAAAGGGAAATATTGTAACATTTTTTTCTTTATGATATGAAATAATTAATGAGGAAAATTTTAATTTTGAGCTTTTCTTTTGATGTCCTCAATTCCTTCATGCTTGTCAATCTTTTTGGCATGTCTTTAAATGCAATGATGACAACTGCAAACATGTCACCTATAAAAGTGAACTCTTATTGCAATTAAACAACCTTATAATCATATTTATTGATTTTTATGATCATTTTAATAGTTATCACTTCTTAACTTATAGGTAAATCCTCTATCTTGATGTTTTGAATATTGTCATGTTGTCCTTCAAGAAGTAAAACATCTTCAACAATATATTCAACTTGAATAATAGGAAGTGTAGGATTTTAAAAGGCCTCAAATCCTCCACATATCTCGTTGAATATTTTCCAAAAGTAATATTATTTCATGGATTCATTAATATCTTATTTTTTTATTGTATTTTTAGATTCAATCTCTTCCTCATTCTCATGAATATCAACCAACTCATCTGATTTGATGTCCTTCTCAATCACCTCCTCTCTCATGTCTTTTTTATCAAGATATTTTAGAATAGATGCATCATGATCTATATCATATATTTATTTAATAAATAAGGTTCACTTTTGATTATCTTCACCAGTGGGAGTCCTTATGATTAACTCTTCATCATAGACACTCGAGTCATCTTCTTGGTTAGCTACAAATTTATCTTTCTCTTCTTCACTAATGTCTCATAGGATGCATTATATTTCAAGAAGGGATAAGGTGGGAGGGTGATTAAAAATTTAATTGTTTGGAGAGGGAGTATGAGGTTTGGTGGAGGTCTCATGAATGTGCAAGGGGATGGAAGGATTACTCTTGAAATTAAGAGACTTTTGAAAGAACTCTTGGAGAGAGAGAAGGTTCAATTAGGCTATAGTCATTACATTTTATTCAACAAGCACCTCACCTTTCTCATATGCCTCTTGAGTCTCTTCAAAAACTACAAATTCATCTCCCACCTCAACAAAGGCATATTTTTTATGTTGAAAATCTTCTTGGATATACCCCCAATATGGACAAGCTATAGGTTTTGGGGGAGATGATACAAGAGCATCACTTTTAGGGGGTTTTGCTTTCAATTTTGGTGTATTTTCCTAAATTTTGGCCTAATTATGGTTTATATGTAATTTATATGCCTCAATAATCCTTAGATTTCAATTTTTTTAGGTTAGATTTACTTCTAGTTCAAATTTCAAATTTCTAGTTTTCCCACCAAAACTTGATTTTCAAAAATTTGAATTGTTTTACTTATAGTTAGCTTAGTGGGGGTGAATGAATGACTTTTTAAATTTTTAATTAGGTTTTAAAAACTTTACAAGGACCTATTTAATCCATGTCAAGTGCCTAATTCCTCAAATGTATATAATTTTAACTTTTGTTCGTTTTCATGCTTCTTAACTTGCCTTTTATGACTATTAGAAGGTCCCTACAGAAAGTTACAAAAGTAATGCACATATAAAAGTTGTAAATTTTGAGGATAAAATTATTTTTGGATAATTTTAAGGCATAATTTTTAGGTAAATAGAGAAGAAACCCTTGGTTCTCAAAGTTTTATTCATACAAACCCTATTTTTTGGGTTCATTCATTATTTGTTGACTATGTAATCTATTTTGTAGATGAAATGATAATGGAAGAAACTTAAAATTTATATTGAGGTTTTGGTAATATTTAATATTATTTATATGATTTTAATTTCTCATTTTATTTGCTTATAATCTTGTATTGTTGTATCAAATCCATTGCAGAATTGTAGAAGCTTACTTTTTCCTACACAGTCAAACAAAAACCAAGTTAGAAAAGAGTAAAAAAGGAAGTAAGGAGACTAATTGGTGGTTTGGGAAGGATTAAGAGGTTAGTAAATAACATATACAACTTTCATAGTGGTCAAAAATACCCCATATAACTCACAAACTAATTTTTTCCCCTTTCTAACCTGTATAGGGGAAGGAAACACTATGATTAAGGTTTTGACATTTTAAGGAGTTTTAACTAGAATAAAAACTTAAAATTTTTTATTTATATTTATTTCAAGGTTACATAATATAATAATGTTGTTTAAAACCTATATATTCAAATATAGTACATTTTTGAGACCCTTGTGTTGAACTAGTACATGAAGAGGCCTAATTAAGGAGTCTTATTCCTAGAAAGAGGGTCTAGAGAGAGTTAAACTAGGAAAATTTATACAGATGTGTTCTTGATAGATGGTACCTATATTTATCATCATATTTCATTTATCCATTCTCATTTTTATGTATAAGTCCAAAAATAGAAAAAAGGCTATAAGCAAGGCCTTAAGGTCTAGGAAAGTGGGTCAAGGAGGCAATGTTGAAACTTTTTCATAAGTTATTCTACATCATTTTGGTATCAAAGATAATAAAGGACACATAGAAACAAGCGGGAGAGAAGATAATCATTGAAAGAGAGAGAATCCATTATTTATTTGACAAATTGTCTGAGAGAGATTTAAGATGCCACCAAGAAGGAATGTAGTAAGTGAGAGAGCATCAGCTATATAGATGGGAGTTACCATCTTAAAAGAGTTGAGAAACACTAGGGTCAATTTGGATGCTATACTCATGGTAGTGGAGGTTAACTAGAGAATGGGAGTAGTCACAGGGTGATTTGAGTGACCAATAAGAATATGAACCACAAGCACCAAAATTAGAGGATGAAGGAAAGAGAGACCAAGGAACATAAGTTTGAGAGACTATTAAAGGTGGTGAAAGGGAAATGATATAAGCCCAAATTGCATCTTACAATATATTTAGGTAGCCTCAATGGATAAGAACTCCTTGATCAGGTAAGGGAGTTAGATAAGTACTTTGACTTTGAAGATGTCCTAGAAGAGCAATAGGTTAAGTTTGTTAGAACCAAGCTGAAGGGCCATGCATCCCTATGGTGGGTTTATATCAAATATAAGAAAAGGAAGAAATGAAAGGCCATGATCAAGTATTGGGATAGGATGGTTTAAAATTTGAAGATTAAATTATTGCCTAGTGACTACATCACTAATTTGTATAGAAATCTCCAAAACTTGAAATAGAAAGAGATAGGGGTAAGAGAGTAAACTGAAGAGTTATACAAATTGAGCATCAAATCAGGTCATATGGAAGATGAAAATGAAAATGTGGTAAGGTATCAAAATGTCTTGAGATAAAACTTATAGGATGAGTTGAGTCTTGCTTTTCCAAAAATGCTTGAAGAATGTTACCAATTGGCATTGAAAGCTAAAGACAAACTCAATACAAAGCAAAACCAATAGAATAGAGGTAGGGAAAGAATTTTTATAGGTAGAGGACAAAAATGGGGTAGAAGATACTTATAAAGAGGCAATCAAGGAGAGTCCAGTACCTCACAAGAGTATCCCTTTAGTTCAAGAGGTGGATTTAGAGGCAAGATGTCTTATTACAGGGGTGGATATGCACTAATGTGTAGAGGATCAAGTGGATTTGTAGGAAGATGTTTTAAATGAAATAATTTTATTGTCCATAGATTATGAGAGTGACTAAAGGATTAAATAGTAGGGATTCTAATAACTGATGGGAGAAACCAAATTGCACAAGGGCTTGAGGAGGAGAGTGATTGTTCACCATCACTTGTGAAAGATCCTAAAGTTGGAGAATCATTACTCATGAGAAAGGTGTTGATCAATCCATGCAAGGATAATGATCCATCATAAAGGAAGACTCTTTTTAGGACTTCTTTAAAATGCCAAGGTAAATTCTATAAAATGGTCATAGATTTAGGAAGTACAGATAATCTAGTTTTTGTTGAAATGGTTAGTAAGTTTGGGTTAAATAAGTTACCTCACCCCACACCATACAAAGTTTCATGGTTCGAAAAAGGTTAGAAAGTCTTGGTAAGTGAGCAAATTTAGGTGGAATTCAAAGTTGGAAGGTTAAAGGACAAGGTACTTTATGATGTCATCCCCATGGATGTTTTCCATGTGCTTTTTGAGATTCCTTAACAATATGATAGACAAACCACTCATGATGGAAGAAGTAATGTGTATACTTTGGTTAAAGATGGATTTATTCATACATTTATGCCCATAAAGGATGAGGAGAATGATCAACAAGTTGGTTCACATGTGATGTTTGTAAATGGTAAAGAATTTTTGAATGCCATGAATGAAGAGGAATTAGGATTTACATCAGTAATCAAGCCTAGGACTATTATGATAGCCACAAAGATAAATGAGCTTCCCCAAGAAATATAATATATGTTGGAGGAGTATGCATAAATATTTTTTGATTAGCTACCTAGCACATTGCCACCTATGAGGAACATCACACATCACATAGACTTTATTCCTTGATAAATCCTACCCAACAATGCAACCTATAATATGACCCCTCAAGAAAATGTAGAGATTAAAAGACAAGTACAAGAGCTGCTAGACAAAGGACTGATCAAAGAAAGTCTTAGTCCTTTTGAATTTCCTATAGTGTTGGTGAAAAAAAAGGAAGGTGAATGGAGAATGTGTATTGATTTTAGGGCCATAAACAACATCAAAATTAGTTTTAAATTTCTAGTTCCTAGGATGGAGGATTTGATGGATTGCTTGAGTGGAGCAAGGTATTTTTTAAAAATTGATCTCAAGAGTGGATACTATCACATTAGAATCATATAAGGAGATGAATGGGAAAACACTTTCAAAAAAAATAAAGTCTTTTATGAATGGTTGGTTATGCCATTTGGTTTGACCAATGCACCAAGTACCTTCATGAGGCTAATTAATGAAGTCCTCAAGTCTTTCATAGGAAATTTTGTAGTGTTGTATTTGTATTACATAATTATCTATAGACATAGAAAGGAGGAACATCTTCACCGCTTATATCTAGTCATGAAGAAAGGTTGTTGATCAACCTCAAGAAGTGTGAGTTCATGAAGTCAGATTTGCTTTACCTTGGATTTGTCATCTCTCAAGGCATGCTAAAGATTGATAAGAATAAGGTGAATGAAATCATGGAGTGGAAAACACCTAGGATAGTACGAGAGGTAAGAATTTTTCATGGTCTTGCAATATTTTATAAGAAGTTCGTTAGGAAGTGTAGTGGAATATGTGCCCCTATCATAGACATGATTAAGGGAGACAAAAATAATTTTGTATGGAATGAGAAATAGAGAAAATCTTCCAATACGTAAAGTAAATGATAATAGATCAACAATACTAGCATTTCCATACTTCAATAAGGTGTTTCAAATATAATGTGATGAAAGTGGAGTAACAATAGGGGTTGTACTAAGCCAAGAAGGCAGACTTGCAGCCTATTTCAATGAGAAATTGAATGATTACAAGAAGTACTCATCCTAAGACTTAGAGTTATATGTAATGGTACAATCATTGAATAAATGGAGGCATTATCTCATGCTAAAGGTGTTTATTATCTATACGGATAATCATGCACTTCAATTCATCTCTAATCAGCCCAAACTAAATCAAAGACACCTGAAATGGGAGGAGTACATGAAGAGTTTCACCTTCACCATCAAGCATAAATAAGTACAAAGTAACAAAGTTGTAGATTCATTAAGTAGGAGGGTATTATTGGTGCATGAGATACAATTAGAGAGTTTTGGAATTGAATCACTCAAGGACATGTATGAATATGATGAAGACTTCAAGGAAACATAAAATGCTTGCAATCACCCAAGTACACTCAACAAGGAACCATGGTTGGATTTTGTCTTACAAGATGGACTATTGTTCAAAGGGGTGTAGTTATGTTTTCCAAGAAGTTCAATAAGTGAAAACATGATCCAAGAGAAGCATAGTGGAAGTATGGTAGGCCACTTTAGTCTTGATAAGAAATTGGAGTTATTAATTAGGAACTAATATTGGCATAAAATGTAATAATAAGTGAGGAGGTATGTTAAAATATGCAATATTTATCACTTGGAAAAAAGTAAAAGTACTCATGCAGGTTTGTATCAACCCCTACCAATCCCGAATAGGCCTTTGGAATACATAAGTATGGACTTTGTGATGGGATAGGACAAAGAGAGGTTCTAACTCAATATATGTAGTTGTGAATAGATTTTCTAAAATGGAACATTTCATTCCATGTAAAAATAATAATGATGCCACTCAGGTGGAATTTTTTTTTTAAAAGAGGTAGTAAGGCTTCAGGTATTGCCCATGAACATTATATATGATAGAAAACCCAAGTTACTTGGTAATTTATGGAGAAATTTAGGCACAAAATTGAGTTTCAATTTAGTTTACCACCCTCGGATAGATGGACAAACTGAGGTGGTTAATTGAATCCTAGGGAACATATTGAAGTGCTGATCTAAGGATAATCCCAAGCAGTAGGATCTTGTGTTACCTCAATTAGAGTTTACCAAAAAATGAATCTAACAACAAGAGTATTGGTATGATTACTTTTAAATTAATTTATGGCATGAATCTTATATGAGTGTTTGAGATCAGAAACATCAATCACATGGATAATAGAAGTGTTGAATGTGAAGAGTTTATAATGGTAATGAAGGAGGTACATGAATAGGTAAGGAAGCATCTAGAGTCTAGTGTGGAAAAGTAAAATAAATAGGTAGATGTGAATATAAGGGAGGTGATTTTTAATATTAGAGACTTGGTTTTATCTCATATTAGGAAGAAGAGGTATCCAAGAGGTGAATGAAATAAATTGAATATGAAAAAGATTGGTCCTTGCAAGGTACTCAAGAAGTTTGAAAATAATGCCTATGAGTTGGAGTTTCTTGGTGGGGTAGGCATCTAAAAAATATTAAATTTTTTAGACCTATACCCTTACAAAGGAGTATAATGAAAAAACATAATACATAACATAGATACAATATGCCTAGATTGGGCAACACAATTACCTAAGGCCAAGTCAAAAGAGTTGGAGTACATACTAGAGAAGTAGATAATCAAACAAACTAGAGATAAGTAGTAATTCAAGTACCTAGTTAAATAGAAACACCAAATATTATAATATTATATTTGGATGACTAAAAATGACATCAAAATTCATGGCAGTACTCTAGAGACACTCATGAACAAGTCCATGAGTTTTTTTCTCTTTCCTTGGGAGTATGGTGCAAGAACATCACTTCTAGGGGGTTTTGTTCTAAATTTTGGTTTTTTTTTATTGAATTTTGGCTTGATGATGGTTTTTATGGACTTTATATACCTCAAACATCCTTATATTTCAAATTGGTAGGTTATATTTGCTTTTAACTAGTTTAAATTTCAAATTTCTAGTTTTCTTGCCAAAACTTGACTTTAAAATTTTTGAATTATTTTGCTTATAGTTAGCATAGTAGGTGTCAATGACTGAATTTTTAAAGTTTTAATTAGGATTTAAAAACCTTTTAAGGACCCCTTGAGTCCATTTCAAGGGTATAAGGCTTCAAATTTACAAAAGTCTAACTTTTGTTCTTTTCCATGCTTCTTAACTTGCCTTTTGTGACCATTGAAAGGTCCCTACAGGTATTTATACACATATAAAAGCTGTAAATTTTGAGGAAGATATTTTTTATGTATGTTTTTAAGGCACAATTTTTGATTAAATAGAGTTGAAACCCTTATTCTTGAAGTTTTATTCATACAAACCCTATTTTCTAGGTTCATTCATTATTTGTTGACTGTGTAATCTATTTTTTAGATGAAATGATAATTGAAGCACATTAAAATTGCTAATGAGGTTTTGGTAATATTTAATTTTATTTTTATAAGTTTCATTTCACATTTTATTTTCTTGGAATCTTGTCTTGTTTTATCAAATCCATTGTATAATTGTAGAAGCTTGTTATTTCCTGCATAATCAATCAACAACCAAGTTAGAAAAGTAAAACATAGGAAGTAAGGAGACTAAATAGTGGTTGTGGAAGCATTAATGGGTCAATATATAACCTATAAAACTTTAACTATGGTAAAAAAGACTCAAAAAAACTCACAAACTATTTTTTCTATCTTAGGCCTATATAAGGGAAGGAAACCCTATGATTAGGGTTTTGACATTTTAAAGAGTTTTAATTGGTACAAACACTTGAAACTTTTTATTAATATTTATTTTAAGGTTACCTAAGATAATAATGTGGTTTCCAAATTGTATGGCCAAGTATATTATGATTTTGAGACCCCTGTGTTGAACTAGTATAGGAAGACACCTAATTGAGGAGTCTTTTTGCTAGAAAGAGGGTATAGAGAGAGATAGAGAGAGTTAGACCAAGAAAATTTATACAGAGGTATATCTTGATATAGGGTACCTATATTTAGTTTAAAATTTGGTTTATTCATTCTCATTTTTCCATACAAGTATAAAAAAAGAAAGGCTGCTAGTAAGGCCTTAAGTTTAGGAAAGTGGGTCAAAGAGGCAGAGTTGAAAATTTCTCATAAGTTGTTCTACATCAGGAGAAGGAAATGAGGATTGAAAAAACACAAGGTTTTATTTTTTTACATCAACTTATTTTTCCTTACTCTCTTCATCTTTATTTCCCCAAGACTTCACTACTTAGTTCCAAGTTACATTTTTGAAACTATTAAGCTCTCTTGGAGGCTCCTAGTGAGGATAATGAATGATTTCATGAGGATAAGAGACATAATAAAATTAATATATAACACAAGAAGACTCTTGAGGAGGGATATATATAGCTTGAGGAAGACTGCCTTTAATAAGTTGCATCTTAATAGCTTAGACTTCTTCTTCTAGAGTCTTAATCACATCTTCTTGATATCCTTCTTCATAGGCTTATTCATAAGGTTGCTCAACAACATCACTATCATACGGATAATAAATATGCTGACCATAGGGATGCCATGTCTCATAGGGATGATAAAAACCTTGATAGGGCTCTTGAGGGACATAGTATGGGTCATGACAAGATTGGTATGGAGGTGTATTATAGGAACTCTCTTTGAAATAAAAATAAATGTCTTTAGTATGAGATATTTTGATTACCTTAGACATGAAACAATACACTACTCTACCACCAAGAGTCAATTTTTGGAGTCACCGGATACTATAGGAAGTAGACTATTATAGCCTCTTGTTGCCAAGACTAACATCTACCTTAAATAATCGTATTGGACCTCATGTCCCACTAGGCATGCCAGAACTATTATATCCCAAATTTAAACCCTTGATAGGTCAATTAGACCTTCTCAAATTTGGGATAACATGGAACTATATTTTCATATAAACAAGTTTCTATAAGAGATAAATCTCTAGATTATGGGCTAGATCCCTAGATCTATCTTTTAGGATCACACACTAAACTTGAATAATCACTTGTTTGTGGGTGAAAATGGAATAAGGAAAAATAAAAATAACCTACACAAATGGAGGTGATAAAAAAAATATTACTTCATAAGCATACTTTCATTTTCACTAAGAAGTTAGATTATTAAAACTCATCTTAACTCAAAGGTTCTTCTAGCGTAAGTGTTTCTATGTGAAGGCACATTATCATGCAATTCCAAAGGTGGATAACTAAAAGGTCTGATATTAGACACTACTAATCTTCTTCACACTTAAAAATACACCTATAAAACATATACAATTCATGAGGCATGTTAGAATAAATGCTACTCACATAATGCATACAAGAGCAAAATAGAAGCAAGGAGAAAACATTCATCACTTGTCATTCAAATAGACTACTTAACAAAATTAGGAAATAATTATAGAGACTAAATCATCATCAAAACCTTATTCAAAGGTAAAACAAGATGTCAAACTAGTAGGGCTTTGCCATACCAATTATGGATTGCTTACAATGCCAAAATGGTTTCAATATATATAGCATAGGAGAGGAGAGAGAAAGAGTGACATTGAAGGGTCACCATAACAAGTTTCAAGGTTCATAATACACCCATAATTGATATAATTCTCTTTGTCACTTATCATTTACCTTCTTTCAATCATTCATTAGCCTCTTAATCCTAGACTCTCACACTTATCACTTAGGTGACTTGAAAAAGCTTAAGGAGATTCATTGTAAAGATGTGGGACACATATTTAGACCTTATTTGTCTTCTTTTCTATTAAATAAACTTCAATAAAACTCAATATCACACATTTTAGATCAAACTTAGTAGTCTTTCTCTTTCTCACTACCCTATTCAAGACTACATTCAATAAATAAATTATCAAAGGGATTTTCATGGATCACTAAGGTGAGAATGGATTTTAAGGATTTTAAATACATATCCATACACCTTACATAATGGTTCTCACTCATTTTTTCCCTTTTACACCTTATAATCACCTCAAAACTTACATAAAATATAGAATCTATCATATCTATAAAAGTGACAGTATAGAACAATAGAGTGGAAGGGATATTGAGAGATTGATAATTAGGTCCAAATCATCTTCCATAATAATTGGCCCCTTATGGATGCATTTATCACCATATATTTTTCATCGGGTTCATGAGAGGGTTTTAGGTCATTCAAGTTCTTAAAAATGATTCATAAAATTTAAAGCCTTAACCCTCAAAGTAATGCCACTCAGTTTGATTTCAAGATCTCCCTTAGCTATCCCTAAGTGATTGAGACACCATACATGTTTTTTGTATAAATATGAGTGAAATAAGTTTGCTTCTCAATTAGTTACTTGCATTCTAGCTATCCCTAAGATATAGTTAAGGTAAAAAGGGCCAATTTGAGTTTTCCTCTACAAACCACTGAGTTAAATCAACATTATACCATCCCATTAAGGATATCAAGTTACTTTGAAGTATTGTATGGTCATATGAATGACATTAGGAATCTTGAGGGTCCATGCCTAGTTCTAAGCTTAGTAGATATAGATTGTATTTCTTGGTATGTGACCATTTTTGAGTGGTCACAATGGTTTTAGGTATTTCTCCATACTTTTTCACACCTAATTAAACTCTACAAATTTTCCTACAGTCATTCAAGACTCTTCATTCATATTTTCACCATCTATGTATTATAGGTCTGAAGGACACATTATTTATGGAGTGCCTCTGGTCTAAGATAAAATAAATGGCACTTACCCTATCAATTTGACTTTATGGAGACCATGGGGGTATTTAATATCTCATGAGGACATTTTTAACCAATTTTTAGAGCTATATAACACTTCTAGAACCCTCAACACTCTAAATTCTCTAGACTAGATTTTAGGCTTATGATTGTGTACAGGGTTTGGTTAACTAAGAATGGGGTTAGAAACCAATTTTCTCATCTTCAATATGCTTCCTTTTATTTTTAAAAACACATGAAGTCTAATATCATAATTTTGAAAATTATTTATACATGGACATTTCATCTTATAGGTCTTTTCATCAACTAACTTGCATTTTTCATTAGCTTAAGCTAATTTGTAGTCCTCACTTCAAACTATAGTTGCTCATTAGGGAATATAGAATATTCCTATAGGTGATGATATATGATTGAAAACTATACTTCACATTTGTCTCCTCCTGAGATCACTAAAGCCATCTCACGCCAAAGTGTATCCATTTTTGCCTTTAGACCATACAATCATTCCACTATCATCAATACATTATGTGCCATGTGCAAGTTTTAACTCTATAGGTTCATTTGACCTAATGGATATTTTTTTTTAGAATATCAAGTGGAAAATTGATTAAATTGAAACCATTCAACCATCCTTTTCCCTTGACTAAACAATCTCCTTCTTGCAATAAGATATTACCTATAAGCCTAGGCTACAAGGATGAAATAGTTAGGCCTACTTAGATTTCATATACCTCCACCAATAGATGACACTGTAAGGGGTAGAATCCCTTTCAAAGAAGTTAAGGTAAAACTTTCCACTTGAAAATTTTCTCAACTTTTCACCTATAGGTATTACTTGAAGTGGTCTTCTAAATATATCATGCCATCCTATAATCTTTCATCTTTTACAAAAGGCATTCTCATTGCATTTCAAGCCTCATATCCTCTTTAAGGCACATTATCTGGCTCTTTTACTTTTGACTACCTACACATAGAATGTTGTAGGTCTCCATTAGGTATGTTATCTTTTTTTCACTTCTTTGTCTTTGATGTGCCTTGGATATCTCTTTAATATAACTTCCAATGGAGAATATGATAATCCATTCTCTAAGGGGGTAAACATAGGTATGTTATTTTTTTAATGAATCCACTCATAGAAGATGAAACTCTTCAATTATAAAACACTATATTCAAAATTCAATGATGCTCACTTATAGCATAATGAGATACTTTTGCTTACCTTTTATGGCTACACGTTCCAAACTAGGCTAAAACTAACATGACATGGAGGATATGTTTTGCAAGTTCACATATACCACTTGGTTCCCATAAACCAATGAAAATAGATGATAAAATCAAGGTGTTGGGGTTGTATACGTAGTTTTGAGGTGTTAACAATAATATTTATTGTTCATAAAGTATATACCATCAATATAAAAACTATGACCATGAAATGGGAGCTCATGAGGACTACTAACATCCCCCAAGTGCACTTACTCCAAATCCTCTTCTCTTTTCTATAACAATAGAAAACCATTGACCCTTTTTGACTTATCCAAGAAAGTAATAGGAGAGAGAAACTAATTTTTCTCAATTTTGGATTTTTATAAGCCACCTAAACATGGAAATGTCCTATGGGAATGCCATAACATCTTATTGAAGCCTCACATGTGCCAAATGAGTTTCCTCAGTCTGTACAACTATCTAAAACTAATGTTTTGTAGATGATCTTCTTATTTATTATATTTAACCAACAACGTTTTAGTTTCAAAATTATTCTTTAACATTCCATAAGATGTAGTACATTAGATATCTTCTTGACACATTTGTCCTTTTGTGTAAAACCATATAGTTCATTAAATAACCAAAATATGGCATAAAATGACAATAAAAAAGGACAAATATGACAAGGTTAAAACATATTGTGACTTCATTTAGGACTATGGTGAACATTTAAAACCTAGAAGGACCCTATAACAAGTTTGAATATACAAGGGGTTTGACCCAATTTGACCTAGGGTGAAATTTGGTCAATAGGTTCATTTTTGGTGATAAATTGGTGACAAAAAGGTAGTATGACTTGGTTCTAGTCTATAAAATTTGGATAATGGCATGAATTATTATTCCATTAATGAAACTAGTCCAAAAATTGAGCACCAACATAGTCATATGTTGTTTACATACCAGTAATCTAATATCTAGTTTATATGGATTTTGATACTAAGTAATAACAATTAAAATTATGAGAAAGAGCTTGTGTGCTATCATGGAACATATGATGACCCAAATCTAAGTAAATATGAGATAAAACCTAAGTATTTTCTAAAAAATTTGATTGGGTACAAGTTGATAATTCTTCTACACTACATATTATTTTAAGAATTTGTAGAAATGACTATTTTCTTCTTATTAGGACAAAAACACACTATTTTAGACATGGCCAACCTGTGCCCTTGTTCAAATGGAGTTTTTATATCCAAATTGGGTTTATGGGTGGTTTTTAGGTATCTTGACCAACTATGTAATTCCTAAAAAAAATTATCTGTGTACTTCACTATAGGGATTTAGTCTTTAAGACAAGCCAATGTGTATGCCCCCTATTTTGAGGTGAGTTATGAATCCTACACAATAACTTAACTCAAAATAAAATATCTATGGAAGAGATGCTATAAAAATATGTAAATTTGAGTAGTTATGATAACATGGAGAAGCATGGCATCATCATGTGTAAACTAAGCAAAGATTTGTAATGTAAGATGCATGTAGAAAATAACATGCATAGTGACATTGTCTAGATAAATGTTAGTAGTGAATAACATAGATAAGTGATATAACTGATGTAAATCTGAAAATATATCAACTCAAGGAGGGATATATGATATACATCATGGCATTGAATGGATAAGAAGATGCATGATATCCATCATGGCATTGAGAATTGAATAGAATGAGAAAATAAGTGTCATGGCCATGACACACACATAGAGCACATGCAAAACACATAAAAAATGCAATATAAATCCAATGGGGCACATACAAGGGACATTTTTAAATGTTATTCACACATATATAAACTTGCAATGAAGGCCTGTGATCCACACACAAAAGAGATAATGGACACAATACATGAAGTGGGAAAACAAACATGAAAAACATGCATGCATACATGTAATTGATCAACATAACCCATTTGTAACACTAGTATATTCAAAAACTTAAGTAACTAATGAGATATCAATGTTTAGGTAAGTAACCAATATTGATAGATTTTATGCAATGTAAATAACTATGACATGAACAATAATGAATAGTCAATGAAGGATAAAACCTATGTAAAATATGCCCCCATTGAGCTTGATGATGTTTATAGAAGTTGTAAGAAGCATTTGTTTTGGTTGGATAAAATAACTAATAGATTATGCTCACTAGGAAAGGGCCAATGTTATAGGACAATAATACAGGGTGATCATGTCTCAATAGGGTGTTCCTCTCTATTTGTAGTTTTTTAGTCTAAGACATTGAAATAACCTACACCTAGCTTTTTAAATGTCAACTTGTATGCTTTGCATTCACTCATGTAAACTTGTGAAGCATATATGATATGAAACTAGATATAAATAAATACTAGATAACTATGAACAAATTAAATGATGTAATTCAACTAAACATAAGCATGCATAGGTCCTTATTTTTGAATTTTTTGGAATGTTTTACTTTTTTCATTTTTTTTCATGTATAAAATTACAAATCCAAAATAGAGAGAAGGATACTAACCAATGATACATGCAATTGAATAAAAATCAATGGGCCCTATGTTTAGGATAGAAATATTAACCTTTCATAAATGTGAAGTTTTATATTAGTGTACCTAAACTAAGCTAAATTAATAATCTGAATACTAATTTCCTTCTATACCATAACTGCCATTGCCATACTAATGATCTATAACATAATGTGCATGTTGTTGAGTGTGATGAATTCTATGTATTTTGGTAACCCATAATGGATTGTATAAATCATGTGTTGGTGCCTTATATGAAATACCATTAGTGTCATGTAATATCAATATGGGACATGTAGAAGTAGAAAGAGGCTCTTTAGAATCTAGGAAAAATATTTGTTGAAGTGGAATTTCAAGGATATGCATTCATGGAAAGGTAGATACCTGCTTTGTAAACCTCTATGTAGGTTACACATTTTTAGGTGGCTCAACAAAAATCTATTGTTTAGGAAGTATATATATATATATATATATATATATATATATATATATATATATATATATATATATATATATATATATATATATATATATATATATATATATATATATATATATATATATATATATATATATATATATATATATATATTATAAATGGGTATTCATATGGGATACCCCAAACTATGATGACCTCATTAGCATAGATATAATTTAAACACTTGTGAAATGTATAAGGAACTACATGAAACTGTTGAATCCAATGACATCCCAATAATACATCAAAAATCCCTACATTGGACACTAATGTAAACTTGGTGGCTATATGCATTAGACCACCCTTTAATGGTAATGCGATCTCACCAATAAAACTATGAATGTGACCATTGAATACATTTATCACCATGGTTGTGGGAATAAAATCTTGATCTATGTATCCAAGATGATTAAGAAGTGTGATTGTTCACATATTCATAATTGAACCATTATCTACCATGACACTTTGAATAGGCTGGTGATTAATGTGATCTCAAATGAACAAAGAGTGAAAATATGAGTCATCATATACTATCTCATGCTCTAAAAATGTGATGAGTGGCCTTGATAACACTAAATTATGGTAGCTACCAATGATTTCATTCAAAGGATGTGGTACTTTTATATGAGAATGGTAATGAACTAATGGAGAGTGTGCATTATATACATAATAAAATCCTGATGCATCAACCATCTCATTATTTATATGAATAAGAAAAGGATCACTCAATATTTTCATTACTTTGCTTTCAATTGATTGTGATTTTGAACTCTTTGATGGTGTGACCACATCAATGATGTTTACATCTATCAATTTTTAAATTTTGCATCTCAAAATGAATTTCATAAAAAGTGAGAACTTATCTATTATAGATTTTATTAAATAAATGATTGAATTTTTTATAAATATTTATGGATACATGGAGGACTGATGATAGATGTTTCTATAAATTTTTATTATTTTTTAATAAATAATTTTTTTTGCTAATTATTTAATTGAGCACTTACCAAAAATTAGAACAATTTTTGTCCACCAAGGCAAACATGAACAAAAAATGTTATTATTTTTTAATTTTATTTGATGAAGAATATAATTTTGTGGTACTTTTAATTTTTAAAAATATATAACAAATCAGAAGTTATTAATGTGCTTTAATGTAAGAATTTGTTGACCACTAAGACCCACTCAAGTTAAAAATATTAATATTAATTAGTACACACACACATTCTAAAACTAGACAATCTAACTAATAAAATCCATCTAGAATTTTAAATGAGGTAATAAATATCTAAATGAAAATTATGGGCAAATATAGGGGAAATCCATAAAATTGTATAGTGTCCATGGGTTCAAATAGTTAGGTTTGGGTACACTTACATAAAACCAAGTTAAAAATTGAATAAAAAGTGATGGAAAATTTTGAAAAGGGAAATAGATATCCATTCAAAATGGATATGCATTTGGAATGTTTATTTTTTTATAACAGATATCAATTTTGGACAGATAAATTGATATTTATTTTGGAGATCATGGTTTTGGAATCATTTATTAAATTTAGTAAAATGCACATTTAAGTATAAGTTTTTGATTGAAAATCTTTTCCATTTTATTAAAAATACATTATGATATAGAGGTTAATCATAAAAAAATGTGAGTGTAAATAGTCACACTTTGTTGAATCCAAGAATCACAAAGCATAATAATAATATAAAAAGGTGAAAAATGCGAATACCACTAAGTAGTGGGAGGAAAAATGAAATATGGTAAAGGAGAAAAAGGATCACTTGTTTTTTCACCCTAACCTTCCCAACCACTACCATCTATAGGCTTTGTAGATTCATGTACATAATCTCAATCATCCATTTCTTTTTCTCTCTTTTTGTCTTCAGTAGTATCTTTCCTAGTAGACGAAACAGAAATCACCAAGAGATGTAATTTCCATTTCGAAGGTGTATGACACCCATATTGGCTAGCATCACTACTTACATAATTTTAAGGACCCAAAGGTGGGGGAAAAAATTATCTTTGAGGGGAGCCACTATGGTGTCTACTTCAAGATTGGGTCCTCCGTTATTGTCCATACCTATAGTCTTTTATAGAATGGGTGACAGGGATATTATGGAGTGACTTAACTAATAACACAAGGTTCACTACCCAAATGATCCATTAATTATGTATATAATTCACCTCCTAATTCTTAAACTTTAATCTAAAGCATAACATTAGAGATAACATTAATCTTATTAGCATTAGGAAAATAATCATCAAGAATTATTATTAAAATATTCATTTTTGTTCTTCCATAAGTAAAATAAAAACTAAGCATGAAATATGTGCTAAATATATGTTAATTTATGAAACATGGCAAGTTTATATGGCATTGGATTCACACCCAATGTGTTTTTAGATAGATAAAATAGGATGTACTATTCCAAGATGCACCAAACATGTACTGACTTCAGCGAAAAAAGTATATCTGCTTATTTGGGCTTAAGGATAACATCCTACACACACTCAACTCTTAATTTCCACACTTTATATATATAATTGACATTCTATTTGTTATTAAAGGCTTCACCATGAATATTATGTGGAGATAGAATTTGATAGCTTCATTGGGGTTTGTACTAATGGAAGTGGCATCAGTTGGCTACTTCTAGTGTGTCCACCATCTTGAATATTATTAAACACCTATCTTCTGGAGATGCACATCACATATGACATTATGCATTTTAAAAATGAGTTCTGGTCACTAGAATATAATGGATATTGGTCCCTTAGAATATTCCAAGGCACCCATTCCCCAATCACTTAAAAAAGAGGTCAACGATGATATTAATAGCTTTTATAAACAATAGAATGATTTTAATCCATGACACAAAAAAATGAAGACCACCATAGATAATGATAATTTAGTAAATCCTATATCTAAATCCATAATTAGTTGTCTTTTTACAAGTTTCCAATCCTTCCAAAAAATATTGGAAATAACAATGGTGAAAATAATGTGTAAGTAAGAGAGTTTGGAGTTTTAGACTCTTCCAGGTTCCCTTTCTTAAAGGAATACATATACAATTCCTAAGAAAATATTTTATGATTCTTCATAATCCAAGGCACACAAGGCACAACCTTGGATTTTGATTAATACCTCCTCTAGATCAAACTATCTGATGATTCTTTTCTTACACTAGCCAAAAAGGAAAACTTAATTTCTAATGTCATGAAATGCTTATGTGTCACTAATTTCCATACAAGCAGTCATATTCCTCTATGCTTACTTAGTTGCTTTAGTATAAATGACATTGGATTTATCTTGGTGAATATTTTATATGAATCCCCTTTGATTTTTGAGTCACTTCTTCTGAATTATGAATTTCAAATATGCTCAAAGTTGTTAGCTTCCACACATGTCGACTATTCCTCTTGCTGGTAAACTTAAGTATAAGTTAAAATTTACCTTTATATTACATTTTATATTATTATAATTATAAAATATAATATAAAATTAAATTTAAACTTATAATTTAAATTAAATTTAGTAAATATAATAACTCAGGGCCACTTTACATCCACTAGAACTAGTCTTAGTGCTATAAGAGTTATCGTCTAGAAGATAGTTTTTAAAAATCCAATTTGGTTAGTATTTGGTCACTTTTAGTATTTTAGAATTGAACATAAGGTTATTTGGATGTAACTTTTTCTTTGGTGTCTATTTTTGATAAACCAATGGTTGTTTTTTAGGTTTTTAAGCCTTCCAAATTGATTATTGATGTTTTTATGAATTCTAGGTGTGTCAAAATTAAATTTTACAAACCTCACATCTTTTATTGATAGTGAAATATGAGAGGATATTGACATACCCATTTGTATTTACACTAAATTAATCCATGTTAAGTAAAAATTTGGTGCATATATATATATTTTAAAACATAAATTTATTTAACATGACTTTATTAGCCCAAATTTATTACCTAAGAAAATTGTTTATTGTTTTATCATGACCAAATTGTTGAAGTTCAAAATGAACTCATGACCAAAAAAATATCTCCTACAAACCATCACCACAACATCAATCTATTGCATGAATTGATTACATAAACACAAAAACATTATACATAATCAAGTCTCCATTATGGCCTCAAAATGAATAATAAAATCTTTAGGCTTTCTCTATCTCATTAGTCTAGGAGAAGCATAAGGAGTGCCAAATAAATAGGCAAGGAAGGTTTGTTCCATGCAACAAATAATTTATTGATCATGCTAACAATAGGTGGAATGAAATATTTTTCACAACCAAAATTGGTTCGTGTAAATATTTCTCACAACAAAACAAATAACAAACTCCCAAAATAAGTTTAACTCATAAATGACTACGAACATGGCTAGAAATAAAACTAGTTTTTTGTAAAAACCCAAACCTATAGCCAATGTGAAAACTTCTACTCCAACACCCTCCCTTATGTGTATAATAATGAGTGAGAAAAGAGAAATTAAAGATACTAATGGGTCCCATTAACTAGGCTTTATTAGGTACCCATGTATAAATCATAGTGAACTACAAAGTGTCCCTATGGTAACCAATCCATCTTAATATAATACATGGATGTTGAGTCACTATAAAGTCCAAGTCAAATAGGAACTGGCACTCTGTATGAGGCTCACTCTATAAATAAGACTAACCACAAATTAGGAAAAAAGAGTTACCATGGATTAAATGTATCATTATAAGGTACACAAAAACTAGTAGAACCATAATGAGAGTGAAGAAGAGAACATATGTTGAAAGGCATCACAAGAATCATGAATAAAAAAATATCAACATAACACTATAGTAGGTGCACTCAATGGAATGAAGCCCATCAAACAAAATATGTACTTAATCAACTGCCTCCAAAAGAAAATGTGGTGTTTTAAGGGCTAACAAGAAGCACAACACCTGAAGTAGTATGTGTAAACACCTCCCCATAAATCTAAATTGTGTGTAATGACTCAAAACACATATCTGTATGATTAGGCCAATCCCACTAGAAAACATTGAAATACTGACATTGGGATACACTAGACTAACTACTATTTAGAAGGAGATCAAACTCCATAATATATCTAAAGAAGACTATCAAAATCAAAGGTACTGATACAAATCTCTTAATAATATGTCCCTAGAGTGATGGTATAGTCAACAACTAAAGATTAAATTACTCAATATGGAGCATTAAAACATGAATAAAAATATCTATGACTCTCAATGTGACTAAAAATAAAGGTCCCATGCAACAATAATATCACCAAGTGATATAATAAAGTGCATAATGTAGTCAATGTGTAGTAGACATCATCTATGAAATAAGAGATGTAGGCTCTAAAAAATACATCTGCCTACCAAGGAACTCAAATATCTAAGGAGCATCAAAAGGCAAGAGAAGCAATATATGGTTGAAGAAGTTCAGTGGTGAAGGAATCACGTCTGTAGAGTCCTCTCAAAGAGTGTTGTTGATGCCACCAAGAATGATCATAAATCCATCCATAATTAAGATGAATGGTGGATGAATATGCCTATATATGAGTGGGTACAAATTCCATAGTAGAAGTATACAATGTAATTATATGAAATCAAAAATGCATCATGTCTATAAATCAATCATGGCTCAGAGAAGATGGAGCATACCTACACTTCTGATTGGGAATACATTTGTTAAATACAAGAAATCCCAAGATGGGGATCTACTATACTTCATTAGGGGATCACCTATAATAATACACTATGCTAAATAGGGTTCTAAAGCCTCTATACTAACACAATCACATAATAACTCTAAGGGGGTCCTAGGTTTTATATTTCACTTATGCCTAGTAACAAGAAAGTAAATCTACTCTAGAGCTCACCAAAGCTTGTGGCACAAAGTGGGGGTTAAAAATTAAAAAAAAAAAAACTAAACATGCATATAATACATATACTCATGTCAATGTATATGGAATCCTAATGCATGGAAGACAAGCACAACTACATTATCTATCTACTCTTACAAAGGAGAAATAAAGTTAGGAATACTTACATTTGAAGATGAACCCACTGAGCCTCAATCTCTCCTTTTGCCAAGGTTTTTTGCAAGAGATTGTTGTGGTATGTAATAATAACAAATATAAATTAGCTTTAGACTATAGAACCTATCTATGCATCCAAAAGACTTCTTCACAACACAAGATCTATATCTCCAAAGAAAGTATGGAACCCTAAGCTTTATTCCTCAATTAGAATGGTCAATAATCAAATGTTCATTTTTACTTATTCTTCTTCACTTCTCTATTCTCAAATGGTTGGAAATTAGCTTGTATATATAGGTGGATCTTACCCTAAATCCTTCTGAATATGTCAATTGTACGGGGTCAACCCAGTCAACCCTATATGTTTTTGGGAGATAATTCACTAGGTCCTAAGCTATGTCATCCAAAGGGATAACAATATCCAAAGTGAAAATACCCTAAAATAGTATAGGGTTGACCTATTCAACCTTGTCTAGTAATTAGATGTTGAAAACTATATAGGTTCAACCTAGTTGACCTAGTACAAACAACTATCAATAGGGGGTGAGGCAAGGAATAAGAGGATAAAGTGTGTAAAATTTTGAAATGGGTTAAATTAATAATATCAAGCTTAGGGTAATTTTATTAAGATACAAATTTGTATATGGTAAGTGTAAAAATGGATAACAATCTTATAAAACACCAATGGTTTGCCCACCCCTTTCCTAGTGCACCCTTTAAGGCATGCACTTAGAGAGATTGAGACTCGATGGGTTCTTATAAGATATAAAGTGTCAGTAAGAGATAAAAATTTTAAAATATTATGTGTATACATATTCCCCACTTTAATCTCATCACGTATCATGTAAGTGCAACTCAGGATAGTGCTTCAAGAATAGAACATGATAACACATAATGTTGATGCTAAGTAAAGTGCAATAAGCAACAAATAAGATAAAAAGAAAGGACAAAATTTAAAAAAACATACCTTTACTTACCTTAGTGTTGTAGATAAAGTAGACTATAATAAAATCAAAGGCATCCAATGTGAAGAACACTAGGTGAACCTATAGAAGTTAGTGAAAAAAGTATCTAAAAATCATTTTTTTTGGAAGATAGGCTTATAATAGTGTAGAATCAATTAAGGCAAAGATATGAGGGTATTAGTAAAAATTGAAAAATTAGGATTGTTAAGGTAAGGATAGAATATTAAAGGCAAATTAATGACAAAATGATGGAAAATGAATGATAACTGAGTGGAAATGAATGATAAATGATTTTAAACATATTAAATCATGTTGGAAAGCATGTAAAACATAAATGACAAAAAAGAATGTAGAACATATTAAATCATGCTGGGAAGCATGTAAAACATGAATGATAAATGAAATATCAATGCAACAAAACTTGAACAAAGATATGTAAGAAAGTGAAATGTAAACTCATATAAGATAGGCAAAAATAAAAACATGAAAGATTAAAAATGAAATGTAATTGAAGATGTGAGACAAACATGAAGAAGGCATACATAAAGAAAAACATGTAATAATGGAAAATGTCATATGTAAGATAAGTGAAATCTAAAAAAAAACAAATAAGAACATGATGGAGAAATAAAAATTAAAAAGCTACTAAAGGATGAAAAACTCACACTTAGTTCTTGTTCAAAGATACAATGTAAGAAAAAACAACCACCTAATGACATGTCTACTATGACAATGAGGTGGTGTGGTAAATAAATAGTGTAAGAGTGTAATCCATAGTTGCTCAGACATGTTTTTTTACTCTAAGGATAGATAAATATGAAACAAAGTAATGTTATCGTGTTTTTAAGAGGTGAAGAAGAAAGAATAATAGAAGAGGGAAAATAGATTTGGAATCACAATTTGACTATCAAGGGGGGAATGAAATGGGTGGAAGGTAGAAATGAAATAAAAACCAAGGTAGAATAACTCTTTATCAAAGTCAAGACACTAAAATTAGGTTTGTCAAAACAAGAGGACTTTCAACCTCAACGACTATGAAGAACTTCTCTTATCCATGCAATTCTTAGGTCAACAAATGAAGTATATAGATCATCCCATGAAGTCTATATGCATGAAAATTAAAATGGACATACCTCCCCAAAATGTGTTCCCCATTCCTTATGACCCCTTACAGAGTCATTGATCTACTGCAAAGATTAGGTAGTTGTGTGAGACAGTAGGTAGCACCATAGAGTTTGCTAAATTCTCCTATTCCAATCTACTAGCCTACTGCACTCCAAAGGACCTCGGCTCTATGTGAGGCCAACTATGGAGTTTGATCTTTGATTAGAGATAGGAGATGTGATTGGAAGCACATATTTTGGTGTGATTTTGAATTTTGAGATTTATATGTTGCCTTTTGTAAATGATTCCCTTTGTTTCAAATAATTTGGATTTTAACTTTCTTGATGGCTTTTTCTATTCCTCCTCTATACGGATTTGGAAAACCAAACATGGGTGCTAAAGGTGAATTTCATTTGAATAATTAGGACTTGGTTGCTAAGAGATAAATTAAAAGAGCATAAGGTCTAAGAGTATCATAAATCTAGGTGAAATAAATGTGATATCTTGACTTTGACCTTGTTTTATCCAATGTGGAGTGAAAGGAAATCAAATCAAGAAGAATGACACATGGAACAATTTGAAATGTTTCAAATCAAAAAAAATGTGATAAAGGGTGAAAAATGGATACAATGATAGTAAAGTATGATTATTTATCATAATAATGAGTTAAATGGAGGAAAACATGCTAACATAGATTATTGTGCAAATTCCATCTTATCAAAAAGAAGCAAAAGCTAAAGTTGAGAACGAGAATCAGTGATATTTTGCTTATAAAAGGATTGACAAAATGGTATTTTTATGAGGAGGGATAGGTCCTATCTATGGTCTTATACTACAAACTCACAAAAGAGAAACCCATGGGGGAAAATACTAAATAAGGGGAAAAATAACCATAAAGCTACTAAGGCAAAGAATAACATAAAAAGATAAAATAAATATATGAGGACAAAAATGAAATCAAATGCCAAATGTAATGTGAAATAAAACCAAAGAACGTAAAGGAAGACAATGATTATTATAACTCAAAATTAAAGAAATAAAGTGCACAAAAACATGAGATAAAAATAACAAGAGCTAACATCTATATCAAATATGAGCATGTAAAATACAAGTCTATAAGTCTCAAAAGGTTTCTTGAAGTTGAATTTGTTTGTTATTATGTACTATATAATAAGAGTGGGCATCGTAATATGACCTAATGTGTAAGTGGATTTAGGGATGGGCATTGTAAGATTCCCCAAAACTTGAAGGGAGATGTGGATGGGCATCACAAGATGCCCCAACATGTGAGGTGGAGTGAGGTAACATTTAAATATTAAAATGGTTTGCATTGGATTGGTAGGTGCATTTGGATATATGAAAATGTGTTGGATTGTTATATTTTAAGGAGGTTGAATATGACATATTATGGGTAGGAGATGTATGAGGAGGTAAAGGAGGACCATATATGATATGCATTGGAGTAGGCACTTGAACTAGGTACTCTTCTGGTTCATGTGACCTAAGAGGTTGAGGTTCAATGGATGTAATTATATGTTTAAAGTTATTCATGTTAGTTATCCTTTCCTTATTGGTGTAGAAATAAGGATCAAGTGTGGTTTGAAAAAAATTATTGGATGAGGTATATGTATGGGATGATTGTTTTTGATCATTAGTTATTTGATTTTGATGTGATTATGGTTCTTGAGATTGAATTTGAGAAGCCTGAAGATAGTCTTGATAACATTGTTTTGTTAGAGTATAAAGACTGAAATGCGGACCAAGAAAGGAAAAAACAAAAAAATGGTGAAGATCATAATAAGACTCATGAGAATGACCTATAATATCATGCCACCAACAAAACTTATCAAAATTGTACCATTTTGGAGGAGGTTTGGAAGGATCAAAGCTCATGGGTATAAAGGGTGGAAATTTCCTCTTAACTTATTTTAAAATCAAGGGAGTGTGGGTTGGGTTAAAATTGGTTGAATTAGATGTTCCATTTTGAGGTTTGGGAAACTTGGATGAATCAATTTTATGAGAAGATAATTGGAAATATACTTTGGTAGTTAGTTGAGATCATTCAAATTGATTCATTATAAATTCTTGCCTTTTTTCTTGGTCTAAGGCTTCATCTAATGTTTTAGGGGAAAATATTTGAACTTTGCATTGAAGGGGAGGTTTAAGAGAAGTGACAAATATTTTAAAATAATGTCATAATTCATGTTATGATCTAATTTATAAGCAAGATACTTCCATCATTTGATGAAAGTATGAGCAAACTCATTAGGAAATTGTTTGGCATTGATGAAATGGATAAGATGATTTTCAATAAGGTCATCATGTTGTAATTCCTTCACTAGAGCATTGACTAAATCCTGTAGTTGTTAGATGGAATGTCTAGGAAGTTGGTTGTACCATTTAACTGCATCACCCATAAATGTTTTGGCTAAGAACTTAGTGGTAGAAAAGGTGTTAGTTTGGACCCATTCCTTATAGATATTACCAAAAGGCTTAAGAAAGATAATAGGGTCCTTAGTCCCATTATATGTGATAGTTGGAGATATGTTTCCAATATATATGGATGTAATGAATGGAGCTAAAGGTTCATTTTTAAGATGTTGAAGCATTTTTTTATTTATTGGAGGTTGTGGGATGATGTTCCCTTTGGAATCTCTAATAGGAGGGACAAAATTTGGATTTGGTTGAGACATGATGACTTGAGATGGTTGACTAGTAATGTTAATAAATGTTGTTGTATGTTCATCATTTGAGATTGATTGGTTATTTTCATGATGTTCATTTGTTAAACTATGTGTGTAAGAATTTGAGTTGTATCAATAAGTAGATTGGAAGGTGGGGTATTAGTGTTGATAGGAAGGGGATTATTAGTGTTGGTGGGAGGAGAATTATTTGTAGGTGGAGGATTCCCTACATTGGTATTGAGAGGAGGATTAGGATGAATGACCTCAACTACATTACATGGTGTAGTGATTGGTTTTATTTTAGGATAAGAGGAAGGAAAAAAGTGGATAGTTTCATCTGAAGTAATAAAATAAGTGAGGTTATTATCCAAATCCTTAATTATGCAATGTTCTTGACTAAGAAAAGGATGAAATATGTCAACATGATGAGATAATACTAGATAAACACACAAGGAAAGAGGTGAAAAAAATAACAAAGGGATAGGAAGTGACAGAAATAGTACATAGTCGACTGGGTCGACCTAGCATAAAAAATAGGGTTAAAAAACTATATAGGGTTGATTAGATTGACCTAGTATAACAAATAGAGGCTAAAAAGTGTACATGGTTGACTGAAACAACTATGTAATAAAAAAATAATATTTTTGTAAGTACTTAATAATGCAAGAATTGAATGGAAATAAATAATTAATTAGATTAATGAGGGTAATCCAATTGAGGTACATAACACAAATCCTTGCACCAACACTTGCACCAACACTAGCTAATGCAAATTTTTGTAATAAAAAATAAATTTTAGAAAAGAGTGAGAAATCAAAATAAAAATTAAAATATAACTAAATGTTCAACATGAATGTTTCTTAGATAATTAGAGTAGAATTTTAAATGTAATGGGAAGTTGGTTGTAAGCAAGAAACTAGAAAGCAATCTAAGGATTATTTAGGATGTTTGGACTAAAATGGATCTATAATGGCAATGGTACAGGCTTAGTATTTGGGCCTACCCCCTCACTTCACACACCATAGTGATAAGGGTGTTAGGTGCTTAGCTAGAATATACCATTAACCACATCTTTATACTTGGCCAAAAAACCAAGTCAGCTTCCCCCTTGGTGATGAAATCCAAGTAAGTTGGCCTTGGGTAGTCAAATCTTAAAATGCTTGTTTAGATTTTGTGATTTGGTTGTGTGTGCATAAAATATAAAATATTAAATCTAAATGATTAATTGAAAACCACCTAATTAAAGTATGTGATCTATTTTAAGCATGTAATCAATAAGAAATGAAAATGTGAGCTAATTATTAGCATATAAAGGTTAACTCCAAATTTGAAATAGGGTAAAATATTGATATAGTCAATATTTTAAGTAAAAAATATAGAATAGGGTTGAAAGGGTCAATATTATACTATGAAAGCAAGGTCTAAAAATGAACAGGCTTGGCAGAGTTGACCTAGTTATCCAGATAGCACACATAATATAGAACTAGTTTGACATGGTCGATCTAGTTGACTATATAAGGGAAGTTTTGAAGACTATAAATTATGAAAGGAAATACTATAAAAAAGAGATATAAGGATAAAAAATAACCTTGGTGGATCATAGATACAAAGAAGGAAGATTATTGTTAGAAAACCTTGTGGAATTCTTTCAAATACTGTTTATTGGGTCGAATGGGTCGATCAAGCTCTGTAATAACCTCTTGTTGAGTGCCTATAATTTGGGGTTAACTATGTTGACCTATTATGCTAAACAATATTCCTAAAATTTTATAAACTGTACTAGGTCGACTGGGTCAATCTAGTAGTCTAGAAAGCTAAAAACTTGTATTAGGTCGATTGGGTTGATTTAATAGCTTATACCTAAAAACCTATGCATATAAATTAGATTTGTGTCAATAAAATAAACCTAGTATGTAAAATATATGATAAAAATAATGATGAAAATAATGAGATAAATAAACAAATACTTTAAGGGTTAGTTCACATTGGGTTCACCAGAATGTATGAAATCATAAATGCATCATGTCTATAAATCAATCATAGCTTGAATAAGATAGAGCATACCTACACTTATGATTGGGAATACATGTGTTAAGAAAGAGCATGACCAAGATTTGGATCTACTAGACCTGATTAATTGATCACTTATAACAATACACTATGCTAGGGAGGGTTCCAAAGCCTCCAGACTAACATAATCAGACAATAACTCTAAGGGGCTCCTAAGTTTTATATTTCACTTATGTCTAGTAACAAGAAAGTAAATATAATCAAGTTCTCACCAAAGATTATGGAACAAAGTGGGGGTGATAAACAAAAGAAACTAAATTAAACATGCATAAAATACATATACTCACATCAATGTATGTGGAATCATAATTCATGGAAGAGAATCACAACTACATTATCTATCTATTCTTACAAAAGAGAAATAAAGTTAGAAATACTTACCTTTGAAGATGAACCTACTGAGCCTCAATCTCTCCCATGGCCAAGGTGATTTGTGAGAGATTATTTTGGTATGTAATGATAACAAAGACAAATTAGCTCTAGGATACACCACCTATCTATGCATCTAAAAGACTTCTCCACAAGACAAGATCTATATCTCCAAAGAAAGTATGGAACCTTAAGCTTTATTCTTCAAGTATAATGGTTAATAAGTAAATGTTCATTCAAAATTATTCTTATTCACTTCTCTATTTTCAAATGGTTGGAAATGAACATGTATATATAGGTGGATCTTACCCTAAATCCTTCTGAATATGTCAGTTGTACAAGGTTGACCCGGTTGACCTTATATGTTTTTGGCAGATAATTCACTAGGTCTAGAGCTATATTGGCCAAAGGGATAACAAAATCTAAAGTGAGAAATACCCCAAAATAGTATAGGGTCAACCTATTCAACACTATACATTAATCAAAGGTTTAAAATTGTACAGGGCTGACCCAATTGACCTAGTACAACTAACTATCAAAATGGGAATAAGGTAAGGAATAAGAGGATAAAGCATGTAAATTTTTTGGAATGGGATAAAATAAGAATATAAATCTTAGGTTAAATGGCTTTAGGAGATAAGTGTGTAGATGGAAAGTGGAAAAAGGGACAATAATATTATAAAGCACCAATGGCTTGTCCACCCCTTTCCTAGTGCACCCCTTAAGGCATGCACTCAAAGAGAGTGAGACTCAATGGGTTATTTCAAGATACAAAGTATTAGTAAGTGATAAATTTTTAAAAATATTATGTGTATACAATAATACCCAAATAAGTGTTAGGTAGATCATGTTTGATTACTATAATCTTAGGTTTCTCAGACCTGAGTGAAGGTGCAGAAGAGCCCATACATAGATCAAAATCTTCACAAAGAGTGGATCAAAAAAATATGGAGATATATAAATAGATCCTAATGAAGATGAATTACCTGCATCATAACTAATTCCATGCAGATTAATCCACATAATGTGCTAAACAGGGTGAGCAATGCCCTATAGATGCTTCCTAATGCCCACAAGTCTAGTAGTGTGACCCATGAAATAAAGTATGTAGGAGCCAAATACATTGGTATATTTCTAAAAATAAGTAGCCATATATGTAGGTGGAACTAGAGTAGGATGTGTAAAGTATGCAACAAAAATAGGCACAAAAGCATCATCTACAATAATAGGAGTAACATGAACAATGGGCTTCTTAGAATCTGGTAGATCATACTATAAAAGTGCATAAAGTGGATGCATACCATATACAACAACACAACATTATGGGGTATTAGACTAATGTTAAATGCTAACAATTTTATTCTATAGAGAATAAATGAGGGCATACTTTCCATGAACCAAGGAGCAAAAAAGAGAATTTTACATGAGTTTCCTATTTTCTTCTTGAAGTTCTAGGAAAGAAGCCATAGGATCAATGGGTTTCTCAGGGATTGGTAAGGTAATATCAACAATCATACCAAAATCAAAAAATTAGAGAAATAACCACTATATCATGATGTGCATCAGTAGGTGGAGGAGGTGAAGGTATGTCATCTAAGTGACCACCAATAATTAAGTCTACATTAGGAATAATAGGAAAAGGTGGTATAAATGTATCATCCTTAAAAAAAATTGTCCTCACTAACAATAGAAAGAGGAAAATAACTAATAGGATGAGATGAAGATGATAAAGATTCCTCATGAAAATCATTGTCAAGAATTTCACCTGAACAAATGGGAGAAGATGGTGGAAAAACATCAACAACATCACCAATGGATAAATCATCACTATGAGAGGAAGGAAAAGAAAGGGGAACAATAGGAGGTGAAGATACCTCATCAAATAATGCTAAAATAATGTCCCAAGCTCATTTAGGTGACATGGCATGCTTAATATGAGTTTGAAAACTGATAGAAACATGGACACAAATAAACAAAAATTCCTCCTTTTATAAGGATGCAATCCATTTAATATCATCCCAATATATAAATATGGTAAATTCACCAATAACAACTCTCCATAATCCCTTCATCTGTAATTATATCTACATTTTGGTTTCCTAGGTGGTTAAATTCAAATAACTAATGGGCTCGATCATATAATAATCCATACTGAAAGATGTAAAATACCAAAAAAGGCCAAACAGGGATGTCGGTTACCATAAAAAATATTTCCATAAGTATAACAAGTGGCACAAAAGAGGACAAAACACACTAAAATAAGATGTTAAACTTTTCCAAATATATATCTTGTGTACAAATCATACCAACAAAAGATGTGTTTTTGCAAGGAAGTCTCATTGCCTATAGAACTATACCTCACCCTCCATCTTCAATAATTGATATGGAAGGTATATGTCAAAAACAATAATGCAATTCCCCTCTTTTAAAGGTTTCTTTTACAAGTAATTATAAGGATTTGTAAAAAAATTATATCCCCCTTACAATGATTTCCCATAATAATAAATTCCTCCTTTTTAGAAAATCATTTTACCACCACTTTTACAATAAAATATATCCCCTAAAAAAATCAACCCCTCTTGAACAAAATAGGCCCTAACAAAATTTCCACTTTTTATTAGATGGTGAAAGAACCCTTCACCTCTCCAAAGAAGGTTTCAATAGAAGTATTTTGACCAATTGTGCTAATAACCTTAATTTTCTTATAATATCACCAAATTTTATTTGAATTCTCAAATCAAATAAAAATAATTAAAGTAAAACCTTTGGAATTAGTAGGTGATAACCATATGAGACAGGTGGCATTGTAGTAAGTAGGGTCGATCATCGGTGGTGCTCAATGGGTTGATCGATCCATGTGGGACTACAGAATAGCCTGACATGCTAATGGTAGAGGGACCAATAAAATGTTAAATTCAATGAAAAAAATCAATTAATAAGTGCATAAAATCTTCATCAACACCTTCAGTAGAGTTAGTTCTAACCTCTTCACCTTGATAAAAATTCAATGCTTTGATGATGGAAATGTACCTACATGGTCAAGTGAGAATGATAGTAGGCCACATGAGGGCATTTCACATGGAGAGAAACTAAAAATTATATTATAAATGTCATTTTAGGTTTGACCAATGTTAAAAGGAGGCTGAAGTCATTTTAGGTAAGCTCAGATGTCAAGCTACATCAATAAATAGCCAAGATCAAACACAAAACAAGAAAATTGGGGGAAAAAATAAAGAGAGCTCACCTAAATTAATACATGGGTCTACAAGCCATCATGTAAGAATGGTGAACACTGGTCTCTACAACTTAAGTGGATCAAGACAAATATTAAGTTATTTGATGCCTCATTCTCAATGCATCTTGATGCATAACATGGAGAATGAAATCTCAGATCTAGTTATTTGGTGAAAATGCCAAGGTGAATCTAAATCAATAAATTCAATGTAGTAGTGAGTGTAATTTATCAATAAACCATGTAATAATGTCATCCTAAAATCAAAAACCTTGTGACTAAGCATAACCTAGATGTATGACCAACAAATAATATAGAGTTTCAATCACTTAGGTAGTGAGTTCATCTTGTCCAAAAAAATTGTATCTGTAGATCTAATCTTGAGAATCAATCATCCCATATAAGTGCATTGCTATATCTAGATAGGGAAAAAATATAGATTGAAATGGCAATCAAAATTTCACATCATCATAAAAAGGCATAGAAATGGGACTATTTAAGAGGATAAGAACAATAATTTCAATGTAAAACACAAATGCTTTAGTGAAACTATTGAACAATCCCTACCAAATAATTCTAATAAATTATACATTTATACAACCTGTAATAAAAATAGATCCAAATAATGCAAAAATTCCCCATAATATTGAAAGGTATAACCCAATAAAAGGAGTGACAAGCTAATGGAATACAATGCCTTCAAAACCATATTATATTTTCAAAAGAAGACTTAGAACAAACTTGATTCAAATGTGAATAATATCTGATGTATAGAAGATGAATCACTAAGAAATAAATGCATGGTGTTACTCTAATACCATGTTAAAGTTCAAAACAAACTCATAACCAACAAAATCTCACCTAAAAACCATCACCACAACATCAAGCTTTTATACGAACCATTTACATAGACACAAAAACATTATGCACAATCAAGTCTCCATTATGGCCTCAAAATGAATAATACAATCTATAAGCTTTCTCTATCTCATCAGTCCAAGAGAAATGTAAGGAGTGCATAATAAATAGGAAATGAAGGTTTGTTCCATGAAATAAATAATTTATTGCATAAGCTAACAATAGGTGGAATGAAATATTTTTCACAACCAAAATTGGTTCATGTAAATATTTCCCACAACAAACCAAATAACAAACTACCAAGACAATCTTAACTCCTAAGTGAGTGTGAACATGGCTAGAAACAAAAATGGTTTGGTAAAACCTCAAACCACTAGCTAGTGTGAACACATCCACTCCAACATAAATGTCATTATTTAAGAAATTTTAATTAAATTAAGCCCAATTGGGTACACTTTAATTGACATTTGTACCTAATTGGGGCCTAATCCACTAAAATTCTCTTAAATAATTACATTTAATCACAAAATTTATAAAAAATATGCTTAAACATGCGTTTTTTAACTAATCTACCTTCATGTATCTAAAATCACCTAATTGGCCCATAATTTAAATAGTTTTTCTCAAATAATTATATTTGATCATGATATAATGAAAAATGGTGCTCATATATGGCTAAATTTTCTTAACTCTAGCTACATCTATGTGATTTCACCTAGCCTAGCATATATGATTATATTGTCATCATCAAGGGATGGAATTAGAGTATCAATAAAGGTGACTTCATTTATATAGTTTATTTATTTTGGACTCAATTTGTAATCATATAATGTGACTTGGGGCTTAATATTCCCCAATAAATTCCTTAATTTAACCAATTACTAATTTGGTTCAATAAAGGATACAATTTAGGGTAATCAAGCCTTATCTTCACCTTATCTTAACTAGATAATGTGATTCGGGGCTCCATCTATAGCAATTGAGTATTTGATCGAACCAGTTACTTATTTGGCTCGATGAGGGATGTAATTTGGGGAAATTGATCACCATGAACCTAATTTTGACTAGATAATGTGATTTGGGGATCAATTTTCCCCAATTGAGTCCTTGATTAAACCAATTACTCAAATGGTTCAATGAGGGATGAAATTTTTGCAACTTGATCCCATAAATCTAATTTTGACCACAATTTGATTTGGTTCTCAATTTTACCCAAGTGATTCCTTAATTGAAGTAATTACTCATTTGCTTCAATAATGGACATATTTTGGGGGTAATCGAGCCCCATGTTAACCTGATTATGACCACATAGTGTGATTTAGGGATCAATTTACTCTAATTAAGTCCTTGAATTAACTAATTACTAATTTAGTTCAATGAGGGACATAATTTGGGCCAATCAAACCCCTTGAGCCTAATTGGAATAATATTATGTGATTTGGTACTCCATTTTCTAAGATTGATTCCTTAATTGAATAAATTACTTATTTGGTTCAATGAGGAATGTAATTTGTTAAAATCAAGCCCTATAAACCTAATTACAACTAGACAATGTGATTTTTGGATTAAATTATGCTAATTAAGTCCCTGATTGAACTAATTACTTGAATGATTCAATGAAGGGATTCCATTTTGGCTAATTGAACCTCATGAACCTAATTATGACAATATGATGTGATTTGTGGATCAATATTACCCAAGTGAGCCCTTGATTGAACTAATTACTCATTTGTTTTAATAAAGGACATAATTTATATAAACCAAGCCCTAGAAACCTAATTACGACCACACAATATGACTTGGTACTTGATTTTCTCCAATTGAGTCCCTAATTGAACCAATTATTCATTTATTTTAAAGTTTGATGTAATTTGGGGAAACTAATCCCCATGAACCTAATTGTAGCCAAATAATATCATTTGGAGATCAATTTTCGCCAATTAAGTGCCTAATTAAATCAATTACTCATTTGGTTTAATGAGGAACTCAATTTAGGGAAACCATACCCTATGAACCTAATTAAGACAACATAAGATGATTTGGGGTTAAATTTTCCCTAATTGAGTCCCATATTGAACCAATTACTCCATTATTTTAATAATGGATGTAATTTGGTCCATTCAAATCATGTGAACCTAAGTGATACCATATAATATGATTTAGGATTCTATTTTCCCCAATTTAGTCCATGATTGAGTAAATTTTACTCATTTTTTTCAATGATGGATGAAACTTATGGAAATTCAGCCTTATAAACCTAATTAAAACCACATAATGTAATTTGGATCTCAATTAGTCATATTTGAGTCATTTATTGAACCAATTACTTGATAGGTTTAATGATGTACATAATCTGGGCTAATCAAACCCTTAAACCTAATTCTGACCCAATAATCTAATTGGGTCTCAAATTTTCCCAATTGATTCCCTAATTGAAATAGTTACTCAATTGGTTTAATTAGGCATGTAATTTATGCCAGTCTATCCTTGTGAGCCTAATTTTGACCACATAATGTGATTTGGGTTCATCTTTCCTTAACCAAGTCCCTATTTGAACTAATTACTCGATTGGTTCAATGAGATATATATTTAGATAATCAAGACTTATGAGCTTAATTTTGACCACATAATGTGACTTTGTTCAATTATCACAAATTGACACCTTTATTGGATTAATTACTCATTTGGTTAAATTAGGGATGCAATTTGGGTAAACTAGGACCCATGAACCTGATTGCAACCATATAATGTGTATGAAATTTTTTGTGTAGAAGAATTTTTATATCAATATCGTATTATCTCTCACTATATTTAAGAGATATGAGCTTTGAAAAAATCAATTATGGTAAACCTAAAAATCCTATAGACATCTTAAATTAATCTAGAAATCATGATTGACATAGATCAAATTGAACCAAACACCTAAATAACCTTAACTTGAAAATTCAATTATGCTTTGAAAAATTCAACCTAATTGTAAACAAGCATTGGTTTAACCAAACAAACACTAGGTGTAAAAATTACACCCAAATAACCTAGGTTGAACATTTAAATCTCTAAAATGATTAAGTACTAAACAAATTAGATTTTGAAAAGATGTATTCTAAATGGTAACTCTTATAAATTTCAAACCAATTCCAGAAGATGCAGCATGGCCGTAGTTTCTTATATTTAATAATATTTAATATAAATTTAAATGTAATTAACACTTAATTTTTTAATTTAATAAATATATACAATCTCCCAAAATAAATATCTATTAAAAATGGATATCTATCATAAATGAACATCTATTTTAAGTAGGTATTAATTCCAAATAGATATTCATTTAGGTTTGGATATTTAAATCTATCAAAATAATGTAATTTATTACCTTTAAAAAATGTATATCTATTTTTCTTTCAATGCATTCAACCAAAAATGTTTTTTGTGTGTTTCCAATTTTTAGCTCCTCAACTTCTTGCACTCACCCTTAAATCATGATGAGATGAGACCCATATTACACATTTTGTGAGTGTATTTTGAATGGAAAATATAATTAACCTTTGATAAGAAGTTATGGAAAATGTGTCTAGAGTTCAAAGTTTAATGGGTAAAACAAATCACTCGGTTAATAAGAAAATTTCACACAGAATGATGTTGACCTCAACTATAAGTGAATAAACAACATAAAAGTAACATGGAAAATTTATGTAAAATGTGTTTCATGCTTGTAAAAATAATATAAATAGATATGTGAAGAGGAGAAAGGATGTAAATGATGACTCTATAGAATAAAATTGGGCACTAATGTTATAGGATCCTTATTTTTATAATATTGAGGATGGATTTTGAAGGATAATTTTTTATTACTGGAAATGTCATACTTGGCCTTCCTCAAATTTTATGTATTTTATTATACATGGGATTACTCTTAATATGTATAAGTAACATGCAAAGTATTGGGTTGATATAAATCAACATGAAATATGTAGATACTAGATTTTGGTAGTAGGCATTTGACAATGTCACTCATGACCTACCTTCACCATATATGACTTGCATGAACATATATGCATGTTATTCACCATTTTATCACATCTGCATGCTCTTTATAAGTGACCCTATTTTATTTTTTTTAGTCACCTACAAGAACCTCTTAGTCTGTGTCAAACCAAATAATTTAGTATTCGTGTCTTGTGGACAATAACATTAGGTGTAGATAGTTTCATCGATGAAATTGTCATGAGAGTGATGTTACTCTCCCTTAGTTAACAATGAATATTTTTTAAAATCAAAATACTCCCATGGGTTCACCCATTTTATTATCATGTCGGTGGAATGATACATTACCAAAATGGACTCATATATTTACTAATCAAACCCATACTTGGTACTAGCTTGGAACTTATTTTAAAAACATCCAAACATTACTACACATTGAGAAAAACTACCGTATTCTTTCAAATTAGAAAATCATTCACTAGTATTAGTCATCAACCAAGTCTGAGGCACATTCAGACAAGTCAATATTGAACATTATCAAGTGTCAAAATCTAGATCACTATATGCATTCATATAGTAAAGGAGCACAATCTCACATTCACATTAAGGGGATGAATTACATGTGGATCACTTTATCTATTTGGATTATTAGAAATATAGTTAGTAGTCAAAAATTCAATAGGGTGATTGAGGTCAACTTAACTCATTAAACTTTCCAAGTCTTTATAGGTAAATACCCTTCACAAGTGTACTGAGGGTTTCATGGAAAATGAGAATGATTTTTCAAGTTTTGGACATAGATAGTAAAATGGGTGAAAAATAAATAGGTATTAAAAGTATACACATTTGATTTTATTGTCATATAGAGATAATATCACAAGATAATAATGTCATCCTAGAGTCATTTTGACCAATGTTATTACCCTAGCTTGAAATTAGTGACCCTATGTGATCCAAGAGTAAACTTCAAATCCAAATGACTCTTAGGATTTATTATAGCCCTTTTCCACCATAAATATTTCATCATAATTATTTTTTATAATAAAAAATCTAAACACCTAGATTTGTTTAGTACTTTATATATTTAGAGCATGCCACTTGTCAAGTTAGTTATAGTATTTTATATTCAAATTCACGCTTAATTATCGTACTTTACAATTTGAATTACATTCAATTTTTTGTCTTAATTAGGGTTATACAATAGAGATTAGGGTAAAAAATATTTATGAACTTATATACTATATAGAACCATAAAACCTCCTATGTCCCCTTAGGGTTTCCTCCTATCACTAGGGTTTCAATTTATTGTATTTATATTTGGTTAAAAATATATTTTTTGATTCCCCCATCATATGTGGCCTCAACCTTATGGTACCCACCTCTAAAATCCTAACATTTATATGTACTATTTTTTATTTGCCTATTAGGACTAGGTCATGTGCTTGTTTTACTTTCTCTATTAGGGGTTGGTAATTTTATAATGAGTGACCAATCTATAACCCCTAGTAGCTGTTATCCCATGGATTTCTTATTATCTAATCATTATAAACCTTATGTTTATGATAGTGAATAGACTAATGGTCAAATTTGTGTCATAAATAATGTTAATTATATACATGAAGGACACAATTATGAAGAAATTTATTATCAATATGAATATGAAGAGGATAGGTGAAATAATGAAGAAAATGAAAACTAATTCTGAAATAAAACCTAATTATTTTACTTCTTATTTACACTCTTCTTTTAATCACACACTAGATAAGAGGAAAGTAATAATACATTGCCCCATACACTCCTATCATTACACATAATGAATAAAATATAATATCATCATGTGTAGATGATATAGATTTGAATGCCCATGATATTTTACCTTGAAATAACATGGAAAATTTAGACATACTTCTTTCTCAAGTATAATGTGATACTTATCCTTATCTAAAAATGTTAAATGATACACATGAATATGATAATTCTCTTTCTTCTCTTAAAATTAAATGTCACAATCCTCTGTGGGGTGGGGTGTTAGCTCAGTTGGTTATGTGAATTGAGGGCTTTCGAGTCATGCTCTGTAGGTCAAGTGTTCAAGTCCCCCACCCCCATTGTAATGGATGGCATGCTGACTCATCCGCGTCACCGGTCACGTGAAAAAGTTTATCCGGTGGGCACCTGGGGGTTTTTCGATAACTGTTTCCCCCCCGGTCTAAGTTTATAAAAAAAATGTCACAATCTTCCTCCTTATACAAAGAAAGATGAAAATATCTCTTTGTATGAAGCTTCTATTGAAACACAAATTGATTCCATTTTTAATATTACTTTACAAGAATAAGATTATGAGAATGTCATGTTATACAATGATTCCAAATTATGCAATGATGTTTACCTAGAATTCAGTCATATTCAATGCAATGATATTGGTGTTGAATTTATTACACATATGTTTAGATAAGATAGTGAGTTATAATAATGAATGATTTTTTCCAACCCATTACCATTCTTACCAACCATATCATTTCCATGATGCAATCTATAGAGGTACTCAAATAACAAATACAAGCTTTATTTTTAAAGGTTGCCTCACTTAAGGATAAGCTTTCATATAATCAAATTCATGACCATGGAAATATAAAATTTAATCATTATAAATTTACATAAGCAATTAATCATATGATACACAAAAAGGAAATTACAAATGTGGTCATGGATAAGAAGGTGAAACCAAGTGTGTTACCTCAAACATAAAAATCATAGTTGAAATCCTAAATAAAAGGAAAGAATCAAATCACATGGGTTACAATGTTAATGTTACCAAAAAGGCATAACTGAAAACTAAGAATCAACCACTCAAATTTGATAGTTTCAGAAATTAACCACATACTATTTTGGAGACATTGTTGGATAAAAAGTTAATTGACTTACCTCCTAATTACTATCACCCTCCTCATCACCTTGAACAATTAAAGGAAAAACCATTTTAAAAATATTATCATATTAATATACATCATGATGACCATTTTTAATCATTGCCAAAAAATATTATACAACTTGTGGATATATGGGTTATTACATTTGTAAAATTTGACACTAGTTCAATGAGGTCCCCTTCTCCATATTTTACTACTAATAATCCTAAAATTATTGAGATATCCCATGATGCTCCTCTAAAGGAACTATTTTTCCATGAGGATTATAATGAAGATGTTAATGGTCATTGGATCCCTTATCATAGGTAAACTTAGAAAAGGCATAAATAAATCATTTAAGGATAAATAAATAATTTAAGGATAAAGGAATGAAAAACACAAGGGAAATTATGTAAAAAGAGTAAGAAACAAAATCAAAAACCATTTCTTCAATCAGTGCTAAGATACATAATATAAAGGGTGATACATTTGTTTAAAAAAAATTCCAACATATGGTCTAGTTTTTATGCATGATTTATAACAAATAATAAATGAATTAAATATCATGTAATTTTAGATGTCACTAAGAGTATTGCACCACAGTTACAATATCAAAATTTATTTTTGGATGAGAGTCTAGATTACTTAATTTTTAATTTTGAGTGGTTGGGATTGATCAACCACTTCAATAGCTAAACATAATCTATCAGACATAGCTTATTGACTGTGTACTCCCTCTATTCTTGTACTTTTAAATACATATGTAAATATTCTCCTACATTAACCATTTTTTTATCCCTTAGATTTATATTCATTTGTTCCTCAGCTCTTAATTATAACATCCATGAAATATTTCCTATAATGCATCCTTCACCATAGATACATCTTAGTATGCATTCTTTTTGGAATCAAATTGATTGAGAGGGGAGTGAATTAGGCTTAAAAACCTTTCTTATCAAAAACACTTAAGCAATCATGAGACATTAAAACAAACACATAAATATAAAAATAATAATCACCTATCCATATAAGCATGGAATACAAGAAAACATCACATATGTGGGAAAATATCAAGAGGAATAAAACCCAATGATATGTATAAATGTACTATAGTACTACAACACAAACACCAAATTTAGTGAAGAACAAACTCCACATGGAGAACCAAACCCATAGATGACTCAAAACTAACTCATTCACATGATTTCTTTGATCACCTATAGAACACCTTATTTCTCAACTAATATATGATGATTACCTCTTCATCTCTTGACACTCTTATACTTCTCAATCTGCTTTCTTAGGCCTCTTCACTCAACTAAGTCTCTTAAAGATTTATTAGGACATATGACTTTGATTTTAATATGCATACACACCATTAAATATTCATTACATATATTATACACTTCTATAATTTTATACAATACTCCTTCTGGTCAACAATGTACTATATCGTTTGCATATGCTCTACTTCTCTAACCAACCAAATAGGCTTATTAGTCCTTGTTCTTATATAATCCTTTAGCTCATACACATCTTGGTAGTATAGACACACTTGAATACTTATATTGATATTATAATAAATCTTATAACACATTTCATACATGAATCAATTATTACAATAGGTTGGCCACAGTGTAAAATACCAAAACCTCTTTTAGGCCTTAAGGAGACCTAATTCAATTAGGCCTTCATTAGTGCACGTTACCATTTGATCTCATTTAAAACTAAAAAAATTAAAGTAAAATTTCATATACCAAAAAAATATACCCCCATTAATCTCATGTTAGGTCCATGATGTTTTTATCACCAACCCCTTCTTGAACACTCCATGTAGCACCATTCACAATTAGGCCTATGAACCTACAAAAAGTTTGCCAAAAAAAAATTGAAGCATGTAAAAAATTTAGTCACATAACCATGAAAATAAATCAAATTAAAATAAACTAAATTAGCTTAAAAACATCACTACGTTATTTATACTTCACAACTCATGGTAAAAGGACTCAAGCACTTCTCTACAAATAGCCCACTTAGAACTGCCAGAACACTCCAAAATCTAGTCATGAACAAATTGATCTTCAACACCTGAAATAACACTTCCCATGACCAATTAAACTTAAAAAATATACCTTTATTTATATATACTATTATAAAATATAAAAATCACAAGCTATAATGTCAAATATTGGTCTTATATACCAATCCTTTGACCTCACTACACATAGTCAAACCAGAACCAAATAAACCATTTTGGTTTAAAAATTTCAACCACTATCACTAATTTTAAACATTTTTAAAAGAATTTAAATTCACAAAAAATAACTCCATATGCATTAAATACTTCAACTTATGGAATAGAGCCTCAAACCCATCACTATAACTTGCTTACCCAGAACTGCCAGTTTACCTTAAAGCGTAGTTATGGTGACATTGACCTTCAACACCTATATGACCACCTTCAAAGACATTAATCAAGTATAAGATCCTATGATATCATTAAAATATTCTTATGTAGAAATATAATATGGTTATATGTCAAATAATGGTCTTGTAGACCAATCTTATGACCTCACTATATATAGACCTCACTGAGCTAGACAAGCCATTTTGGCTTCATCATTTTTACCACTATACCTAACTTTAAATATTTTAAACAAGAATTAATATGACATACCAGTCCCAATAAACATCTCCATACACTTATTTTCATCATTCTATTATGATAACACCTTCTTAATTAGCTTCTCACTATTGCCTAGGTTTTTCACTATTTCTACCATGAGGCCTTTTAATAATTGTTTAAATTAGATGAAAAATTTAACACACTTATGGGATACATCATATCCAAAAACCTTCATGGACATTAAATATTATTCTAAATATTCATCCTCCATCCATTTTCATACTTTAAATTGGTCAACTCTGATTGCTATAGTAAATCTATAAAAAATTAGCACTTTCTTGTAGGGTCTACTCACACACCTGACAACTCAATCACACTTGGAGGTGCCTAGGATAAATTAATACAACCTAAAATATCTTACCTAATAAAATAAATCCATTCTTGTCACTTTTGATCAATATCTTCAAAATTAGGTCCTTATTATGGTTTTTTGAGGGTTTAAACATGTTTCCATTCTTAACAGTCATTCATAAAGCATAGCCCCTCAACACAAAAAAATGATTAAAATTTTGATCTATGACCCTTACACATATACCATTAATATATAAAGTTCCCATGCAATGGTTTTATGAGCTAATGAGTACAATAAAATCATTACAGGTTGAGAACCCTTCATTCTGTACACTTGAGAGACATAAAAACCACTTTTCATGCCTCTTTTGCAAGCCTTGACTTAAAAATGCATGAAAAAACTTGAAACAACATGCCTCCCATATGAAAATTCTTACATGATCTCAAACACCCTAAAATATAATCATGACCCCTCATTAGTCCACACTCTCTCTCTTTGCTCACTTAGTCTTTGACTTGTAAACCACATTAGGCCTTAAAAATGGCCTTCATGCCTCTTTCCATGTACTCTCCACCACTTTCACAAACTAAAACAACATAATACAACCTCTCATGCCTCTATTCATCCATATTACCAAGTCATCATACTCATACCTTCTCACAAGGACTTTACATGCCATGACTAGTGCCATGTTTAGGCTTATTCAGCACCTAAAACTTGGAAACTCACCTTAAAACACTTTTAAAAGAATCTAAACTTTACTTATATGATCCCACAATTCCAAACAACCTCTGATAGGCTTATTCTTACTTACTTCACTAAAATTCACTATGCACACCTTCTCATAGGGTGTAAACTAGGCTTATCAAGACACATTGTACTCAAGAACTAGTACTCAAACATACTTACCTCAATGATATAAAATAAGAACATTATTTAGACAACACTCTCACACCACTACAAAATTATATTTTTTATCAACATTCTCTCATGTGTTCATGCAGACCTAGAGCATCATAACCATGCTTTATTTCTCACTTGACCATCATATCTCTTTGTGACAACACTGACAACTTCAAGCTAGCCTGAACCTTGACATCAACTAACAAAATATATATTAGGTTGCCTTAAAATTATATATTACCTTAAAATTCTCTCTTGTCACATGGCTTATTTGTCATGTCAATCACACAAGCTCATACCTCAAAGACCACTCACCATGCATCTTCACCAGATGCACCTTTACATTAATGGCATCAACCTTGACATCAATGACAACACTTCTCAACAAAATCCCCCTTGTCACTAATGGAAAAACATTCTTCAATATGATCACTCTCATGTCCCCCAATTTGGTCAATCTCCCTTCTTAAAATTTCTCCCCCTTTGACATTAATGGCAAAGGGTCATACATATTGCAACTTCTAGAACCACTCATTCTCCCTCATTGGTAACTACTCTCATAAACTCTTTTATGCTTATCAATAACTACACTTGGATATTATGAATAACTTGAATATCTCTCCCTCAAAATAAGAATCAACCATGATTTTGATAACTAAAGAGAGTCTCCATGAAGCCTAATGGAGTCACCCCTTTCATAGGGCACTAAAACAACACAAACTTAGGAGATTCCCAGATCTCCATGCTCTCACAAGACTGGATATCTTTCAAGATCTTGTTAGGCTTGATTGGAACCTTAGGATTGACCTTTTCATCAACTATTTGATCAATAATATGAGCTAATATCATACATTCTTGATTTGATTTCACATATGAAGTGTGTTATACCATATAAAATAGTATATTTGGGCTTGTATACTGATAATGATTTACCTTTACTATCTTTGGTTTCCACACATTCATTTTCCTTCTCTCTTGCACTCTAGGGGATTCAAACTTCTTGATTTGACTTTATGGCCTTCTAACTCTATTAGAATATAATCTTTCAATATGTCCCACATTATGAAAATTATAGATAATAACCTCATTCATACCTCTTGACTAGTGATTCCTTTCATAATTCCATGCATATCTATTTTTAGAGTGTCTTCTACACTCTCTTACTTTATGACCAAACTGATTTCATGCAAAATGATAACCATTGAATGAATTAGCATACCTCATAGCATTAGGCTATTTGATTGGTCTTTTCCTATTGACATTCTTGTCTTCATTAACCTTCTCCTTGACTTGAGTTTCCTCCTTTTGGTCCTCTTTGAAACCAAGACTTGTATTATCACTTGAAAATTATGACTACTCAATATTATATCTAGATCATTAGTTCTCTTTTCAAACTTCGTAAGGGTATTCAACTTGATAGATGCTTGATCCAACTCAGCTTTCAAGGATTCCTTTTCAGTTTCATACCTAGTACATTCTTCCTCTTTATCTTTTAAGCTAGCAGTGATTATATCCATCTATGCTTCAATCTGATTGGTGATCTCATCATACTCCTTGGATTTTTTACTCAATCTCTCCTCAAACAAACCAATCTTCTCTTCATTTTTCTTAACTAATGACTTCAATTTATGATTCTTCATTCTTTGTAACTTTAACTCCTTTATATCACTCACCAATTCTACCTCAAGGTTCACTTCAGCCTCTTTTTCATTTGATTATTCATCATCCATAAGGTCTTTCCCTTTTGATAAACCCTCATTGTCTATTTCTATAACCATGAGTAAGGTTTCATTATTTTCATGTTCATTACTGTCATCATTACTATCATATGTGATCTTGTCACTTACATTAGATGAGTTATTATCTTCTTTGGTATAGAAACTTATCTTATTCTTGAATAACCCTTTCCTACCTTCATACTTCCTAAAATATTTCTTGTTTTTACCAGGATTATAGACCTTATTATCATCTCCATTATGTTCATCATGTTATTCATCATGCTCAGTCCTTGTTAGGACACTTATATGCAAAGTGACTAATATTACCATAATTGAAACATTTAAAAGGCAAAATACCCTTGTATTTACTAGATCCAGAACTCAATTTCCTAAAAAACATGGCTATTAGTTCATCATCATCAACATCTAAACATACCTCATCCTTGAATTTATTGTCTTTTGACTTCTCTACTTTTAATGCTACTTCCTTCTTGGGAGGTCTTCATTTGTTCTCATCTCATAGGTAGTCAAAATTAAATGAATCCCATCCATATATAGCTTGTCCAAATATTATATTTATTCTACTATAGACACCTTAAAATCAAACTTAGGAGTTAGTGATCTCAATACCTTTTGAACAACTACAGATTTGTTTACTTATCCTAATCCTTAAATGGCATGGACAACTTCACTAACCCTTAACATGTAGGATGTAATTCTCTCATCTTACTTCATACTCAAACATTCAAGATGTCTTCTATGAGTCTACAATTTATCCATCTTCACCTTGGTGTCTCCTTCATAGATAGTCTTAAACTTGTCTCATATTACCTTTGTTTACTCACAGTGCATCACCTTCATAAACTCAACCCATGATATGCCACATATAATGGCATTCATTGCCTTAGAATCACTCTCACTTTCCTTCTTTACTATTAAATCAGTTGGTGGTGTAAGAGGTAGATTTTATTCATCCACAACTGACTACCATAAGTTATGGCCCCTTGACATTAGATATGTCCTCATTATTATGTTTCAAAAATCATATTTAGTCTTAGTGAAGAATAAATCCCTACTAGTAGAGAAACCACCTTGAGCTTGCTAACTAGCCATTCTTACTTCTAGGATCTCCTTTAAGATGTTAGGAATAATTCAAAATATATGATATGATACCAAATTTTGGAATCAAAATGATATATATGGGGGAGATTTAGTCTTTAATACCTTTCTTATCAACTACACTTAAGTAATTATGAACCACTCAAATAAGCATAAGAACCTATCCACATAAGCAAGAAACACAAGAATACATCACATATGTGAGAAAATATCAAGGGGAAAATACAAACTGATATATATGAATGGAATATAGTACTATAATAAATAAACCAAATTTCTTGAAGCACCAACTCCACATGGATCACTAACCCTAACTAGCCAAACACCCACTTTTAAGGAGGCACCAAATCCCTAGATGACTCAGCACTAACTTAGCCACTTGATTGATTTGATAACCTGAATAATATATTATTTCTCAAATAATATATTATTACCACTTCTTCATATATTCACACTCTTATACTTCTTAAATTACCTTCTTAGGCCTCTTTGCTCAACTAAGTCTCTTTAAGGCTGATTAGGTCATATGACCTTGATCTTCATATGCAAATACACTATCAAATATTCATTAAAAATCCTATAAACTCCTATAATTTTATAAAATACTTCCTTATTCTTAAAAAATTGCTATATCATTTGCATATGCTCTACTTCTCTAACCAACCAAATAGGCCTATTAGGCCTTGTTATTTTACAATCCTTTAGCTCAAAAACCTTTTGGTCAACCATACACACTTGAATACTTGGGTTACTTTTAAAATAGGTATTATAACAAATTTAATACATGAATCAATCATTACAATAGGTCAGGCACAACTTAAAATACCAAAACCTATTTTAGGCCTTAAAGAGACCTAATTCAATTAGCTCTTCATTAGTGCACGTTACCCTTTGATCTTCTTGGAACACTTTAAAACTACACACATAGTACACAAATTTATTATTACACTCAAATATACCCCCAATAATCTCATATTAGGTACATGAAAATTTTTATCACTAACCCCTTCATGAACACTCCTTATAGCATTGTTCACAATTAGGCCTATGAACCTACAAAAAGTCTACCAAAATAAAATTGAAGCATGTACACAATATAGTCACATAAACATGAAAATAAATCACATTAAAATAAGATAAATTACATTAAAAACATCACCATGTTATTTATACTTAAAAAATTATGGCAAAAGGACTCAAACACTTCTCTGCAAATAGCCCACTCAGAAGACTCCAAAAACTAGTCATGAACAACTTGATATTTAACACATTGAAAAATAGTTACCATGACCATTAACACTTTAAAAATATAAATTTACATATCTATACCATTATAAAATACAAAAATTACAATTTCTAATGTCAAATATTAGTCTTCCATACCAATCCTTTGACCTCACTACACACAATCAAACCAGAACTAGACAAGACATTTTGGCTTCAACAATTCAACCAATTTAACTAACTTAAAGGATTTAAAAAATCATTAATATTAATTTAAAGTCACAAAAAAAAACACCATATGAATTATATACTTTAATTCAGGGCATAGAGCATCAAACTCATCACTGCAACTTGTTTATCCAAAACTATCAATTTACCTTAAAGCACAATCATGGTGACATTGACCTTCAACACCTATATGACCAGTTTAAAAGACTTATTATGAAATTATATGATTATATGATATAATTATAATATTATTAGATATAAATATCATATGTTTATATGGAAAATATTGGTCTTGTAGACCAATCTTATGACCTCACTGTACATAGACCTCACTAAGCTAGAAAAGACATTTTGGCTTCATCATTTTCACCAATGTACCTAAATTTCAATATTTTTACCAAGAATTAATATGACATAAAAGTCCAAAAAAAAATCTCCATGCACTTGGTTTCATCACTCTATCATGATAACACATTCCTAATCAACTTCTCACTACTGCCTAGGTTTTTTAATTATTTCCAGCATTAGGCATGTTAGCAGTTGGCTAATGCAGATGACTAGTTTAGAAAACTTGAGGGATATAACCTATACATAAACCTTCATGGACATAAAAAATGAGTCTTAATATTGATTATATATCCATTTTCATACTTTGACTTGGTCAACTCTAACTACTACAACAAATCTATGATAAATTAGCACTTTCCTATAGGGTCTACTCGTACAACTAACAACTCAATCACACCTAGAGGTGAATGAGAGAGTTTAATACAACCTAAAATATATTACCTAATAATAACAATATATTATTATAAATTTTAATCAACATCTTCAATATTGGGTCCTTATTAGGGTTCTTAGAGGGTTTAAACTTATTTCTATTCTTAACAATCATTCGTAAAGCATAGCTCTTCAATCCAAAACAAATACTTATAATTTTAATCTAGGAACCTTACCCATTTAAGATTAATATCTCATGTTATTATTAAAATGTTTGATGAGTTAATGATCATAATAAAATCCTTCTCATGTTGATAACCCTTCATTCTATGTACTCAAGAGACATAAAAACCACTTTTTATGCCTTTTCTTGCAAACCTTGACTTCAAAATGAATGAAAAAACTTGAAAAAAAATGCCTCACCTTTGAAAATGATTAAATAATCTCAAAAACCCTAAAATATGATCATGACCCCTCATTAGAACACACTCTCTCTCCTTTCTCACTTAGACCTTGACCTATAAACCACATCAAGCCTTAAAACTAACCTTCATGCCTCTTTTCATGCACACTATACCAGTTTCACATAATAAATAAATGTCATACAACCTCTCATGCATTTTTATATCCATATTATGAATTCACCATACTCATACCTTCTCACAAGGACTTTACTCTCCATGACTACTGCCATGTCTCAGCTTCTTAAGCACCTAAAACTTGACAACTAACCTTAAAACACTTATAAAAGTATCAACATGTTAATTATATGATCACATAATTATAAACAACCTCTCACAAGCTTGTGCTTACTTCACAAAAATTCACTATTCACACTTCCTCATAAGGTCTAAACTAGGCTTATCAAGACACCTTGTACTCAAGAACTAGTACTCAAACATGCTTACCTCAATAATATCAAACAAGAGCACTCTTCAGATAGCACTCTCACACCACTAGAACATTATAGTTTTATCAACATTCTCTCATTTCCTCATACATACCTAGAGCCTCATAACCATGCTTTAATGCTCACTTGACCATCATACCTCTTTGTGATAACACTGATAACTTAAAGTTGACTTGAACATTGACATCAACCTTAGCATCAACCAATAAAAGAGGCATTAGGTTGCCTTCATATTATTTATTTCATTCTTGCCTTCAAATCCTCTCTTGTCACATTTTTTCCTTGTCACATCAAACACACAAGCTCATACCTCAAATACCACTCAATATGGATCTTCACCAGATGCACCTTGACATCAATGACAATAATTCTCAATAATTATTTGTGTCATATTTGTTTCTCACTTCTACATGATGATAATTTATATTTTCTCTTTTTATGGCTTACATTTCCTCTACATGATCACATTCATTTGTGGCTACACATTATGTGAGTACATACATGGATTACTCTACATCCCTCTCCACCACCTATATACTTTTATAAATGACAATGTGGTTATTAACATATACTATGGGGGAAACTTTCTTACCTTCACTTTATCCAAACTATTATGCTACTACATTTGATGCACATTATTCTTTGATTCATGTTATGGTATGTTCGGATCCCTCCCATTATTTTATATATGAAGCCTTACTACTTTAGTTTTCTTGTTGGTATCGATGTATACTCCAATTTCAATATACTTTCAAATAAATAAATAAATAATAATTTAAAAAATTAAAAACATTTAGATATTTCAAAAAACAAAAAAATAGGACTTAAGCATGACATGATTTATATATTTCACTAATTACATATGTTATTTATCATAAGTTTGGTAGATGGCATATTATTTTTCATATACGCTTACATCTCATAGTATATGAGTTTGATGTAAGACATACATATCATACATAGACCCATAGATGTTGGATTATCATATACCTACTAGCCATGGCAATACTTAAGGCATGATATTATATAGGTCACATTATCATAGGTTATATATTTTTATGACATTTTACGATGTCGATCTATCAAAATTTCTTACACATATATTATTCTATTACATAGTGTTACATGGATATGCTATTTTACTATTATGTGAGATTGATAGACATGGATATCATAGACTAATTTTCACTTATTATATTCTTCATTGATGTTTTTACTTGTACATATATGTTAATCATTTCTCATATACATCCCTTGGTGTTGTGTGTGTGACATTGTTATGTCCCTTGATTTTGGCCCCTTGGCATTTCTTGCTGTAACATCTTTATGTCCCCTGTATGTTAACCTTGGTCTTGTTTTTTGTGACATATTTATGTCCCTTGTATGTGACCCTTTACCTTATGTGTGATAATATGTACATATGAGTATATTAATCTAGGATTTTATTCTAAGCCTGCTGTGCTTGTTGAGATTGCTAATATTTTTAAGTTTTTGGGTGTCATGATCCATATCATGCACCTCCCCTTGTGTATGGTACCATGATTCTTATCACTCACCTATTTATTACATACTCTTATTCAGTTATTATATTGGTGATGGTTACTAATGCATTCCTAATTAATACATATAAATTGATTAACACATATATGCCATGCATTACATATGTTACATAAATGCTTTGATGACATATCCATTACTATGATGACATATTCTCCACATATTGACATAATTCTATATGATCGCATCTTTATACATGATAAAATATATTTAACTCTTCTTTTGAGATTATAAACTTATATAATGCATCCCTCACCTCAAAAGGGGGAATATTAATGGTATTTTCATAAAGACACAAGCCTTCATGAGCATGAAATTATTATATTTCTGAGTGGCTCAAATATCAAATTGGTTCAGATATGATTCAAATATTAATACATTGATACAAATTATGAGAGCATATTCCATGCATATCCACTCACTTTATAGATACATGAGTTATAAAATACAAATTTAGATACACTTAAGTGCATATTCCATGAAAGTGTACATGATTTATAGGAACACTAATTGTAGGTTTTTACATACATATATATTTGTGATATAATTTGTCATATTTAGAATATAGATGCATAACATTCTAGTCAATTGCAAATAGTTGAGGCATGATATTAGTTCATCCACCTAGATATTATTACACGTGTAAATTAACATTCATTCATGAGGCATGATACTAGATTATGCACACACACTATGACATTTTATAGGTTGTATAAATTTAGTGAGGATGATGCTTTTCATGCACATTTGCATTTTTTGTAGTGAACACTATCAAATTTGTTTATTTCCAAACACAATTTAAATGACATTAAGTAGTTAGAAACCTTGAATCTATAAGTCCATATGTAGTGGTCAATTCATGTTTTATGAATTAATATATGTTGAGGATCAACAATACTCAATAACCATGGTATTACTCAAAGTAAAACCATTATGTGGTTCCCACCTTACTATATTGAGGTTCAATAACAAATCTATAATAGTTACTTGATTTTTATTAGTTGAGGTTTAGTGATGCTTAATGGTCTTAGTACTAATCCCTATTTATGAGGGTTAGGGCATTTTTATTCCCAACCTAAGGGCTTACATAGTTACACAAACTTAGGGTTTCATCACTCTCAATTATCCAATGGTTCAACATAAAAAAATAGTGTCCAGTACTTAAACAAGGAAGCATACTCTCAAACAAGTAATAGGTAAACATGGTTTCCCCATATATAGTTGTAATCCTTTGTTCTTAAACTTCAAGTTTTCAATGATATTTCAAATTTTAGGTTTTACACATGGAAAATGGCATTTACATATTCATTGTAGGTTTTTTTAGGAAAGTTTCACATTTGTATCCATATCCTAAAGATAAAGTGTTTTATATACACCCAGGTGTAATTTATCTTTTACTCTAGTATTTGTATTAAATTTAAATGTTATAACAAAAGGGGGGATTTTGTAGATACTAAAATCTTTTATTAGACATTTAAAATGTCCCTTTTAACATGCCTTCACCATACATGACATGTGCACACATTTATTCCTCTTATTCACCATTATCTCACATCCACGTGCTTTATATGACCATTTTTCAAGTAATAACCTATAAGAACTACACAATTTATGTCAACCTAGTTAAATATCATACTCAAATATCCCCAGATCATCAATTTTTATTCATGTATATTGGATAGTAATATTGGGCTCATACAGTTTCATCAATAAAATTATCTTGACAGTGATGTTACTATCCCTCACCTATCAATAGTTATTTTTGAAAATCAAATTAACTCTATGGGTTAGCTAAGCTTCCTATCATGTCAGTAATGTGATGAATTTCCCAAATGGAATCATATAAATACAAACCAAACACATATTTGTTACTCACTTGGAACTTATCTATCAAGCATTTATAAATTAATACACATTGATAAAAAAAAAAAACCTTATTCATATAAAATGGAAAATAAATCACTAGGAGTAGTCATCATCCAAGTTTGAAGCACACCAAGCCAATTCAAGAGCAAACATTATCAATTTTTGAAAGCTAGTTCACTAGGTGCATTCATATATCAAAGGAGCACAATTGTATATCCACATAAATTAGAACTATGTGTTCATCAAATTCCATATTAAAAGTGTTGGATACATAGGTGGTGTTCAATCATCAATGGGGTTGATGGGTGTTATCTTGGCCTATTACACTTCCCAAGTTTTTATAGATTTCTACCCTTCACAAGTGGACCTAGGGTTTCAAACAAAAACATATTGATTTTTGGATTTGTACACATAGTTAGGCATCAGTATCACACACACATAGGTTTAAAATTAGGCATAATTTTCTATATGGTAAAAAATAACCAACACATATAAAGACAATAACATCAGCCTAAAGTTAATTTCATCAACATTATTTCACTAGCCTTATGTTAGTGACTATAAGTTCTTAAAGATAGAGTTATTGATCTTAGTAAATCTCTAGATTTATTAAAAACCCTTTTAATTATTATAAGTTAGTCACAATCAATCTTTAAACTAAAAAATATATGTACCTTGATCTCTTTAGTGATTTATATATTTACCACATGCCACTTTTAAAATTTGTGTTAGTATTTTATATTCAAATTTATGCTTAATTTTCATACTTTACAATTTGAATTACATTCAAGTTTATATCTTAAGTCAGATTATAAAATCCAAATTATGGTAAAACAATATGTATGTCAAATTACATTCAAAATATCCATGTGTTAATATGGTGTTTTGAATGTTTGATACATTCAATCCTTCACATGTGAATAAGAATAAAATACTCAAAACATGTTTCTCTTAGTATCATGTTTAGTTTGATTTTCATTATCAAGTATTTGATAACAAATTTAATATTTATTTATTTTTATCTTAAATTATATTTTAATATAATGTGGATATATTCTAATATGCTTGTAAATAAATAATATTTTATTAGGTGTACATTACGTTAAGATAATAAACTGATGATTCATTTAATGCCCTACTAAAATTTTGAGTGGGTTTATAGCCTTCATACTATGCAAAAAATCACATGAGCATATGGAGGGATTCATGCCTTGTATTAAAGGTTTTTTTCACACAAGTAAACTTGGAAATTTTACAATAAGATTTGAAGACACAAACGTGTAGTGGATGGTGATTTAGAAGAAGTAATTTTATAATTTATTAATAAATTGTATTTATAAAGTGATTTTCATGTGTTTTTTGTTTGAAACACGTGTACATTAATTTATCTTAAAATATATCAATTGTGATACTAAAGTAGGGAAAATAACTAAAATGTTAGACTTAGCAGAGGATGAAGTCTGCGTTGCAACATTCATGGATAAATTTCATATCTTGATTATTCCACATATTATAAAATATACTATTCCAAGAGGAAAATAATTTTTTTTGTTGCATTTAAGAACACATTCCCCATTTTATCAATATTATATGTGGTTGAATTTTTAGAAAAATACTCATTTTCTCATCAAAAGGAGATTCAAACACAATACTATCACACTGAGTAGGTGACTATCATAGTGCATTTGTTTTATAGTCATGTGCAACAAGATTTGGATGGTGCTGACTTTTATTATGTTAAATAATTTATTAAGAATGGATTCTCCTTCTATATCAGTGATGACAAAGATCATGACACACACTTTGTGCAACATTATTTTTCAGTTAGTTTTACAAGGTCTTGATCAACAAGGTTTAAAATTGAAGAAAACCTTTGTTTGGTCAGATGGTTTCACATCAAATTTTAAATCATCACATCATCTTTATCAATTTTTTAATATAATATATTAAATAACAAACCTCATATGTGTATTTTTTGAGATTGGTCATTGGAAGGAGGAATAAAACAATGTTAATGGTTGCATTCGACATGCTATTAAAAATAAAGTGTGAATTATGAAGGTAATTGGTTGAGTGATGCATACATTGTCTTTTAATGGTGTAATAACCATTTTATAAGTTATGTAACTCTAGTTTTGGAAAACCATTCTCCAAGAAAAGTTTTTTGGGATATTACATGTACACAATGATTAAATTACATGTTTATAAATATGATAAATTTAACATAGTGTGTATATAAATTTTCATGTATATGTATAAATTTATAATTTAATCAATTGATAACATATTTGGATATAAATTGATTAGAAATCAATACATGGATGTCAAATGATAAGAAAAAAAATCATTTATTTTAATTCTTCCATAAGCAACCTTTATTGTACATGGACGCTATAGACAATGGATTATTATTTTTTAAATGACTACATGGTAGTTGACTATGAAAAATTACAATATTAAAATGCATGGTAATGTGGGAGAGTGGAGTCTGATTCTTCTATTTGTGGAAAATGGATATCAATTAAATGAAGATGAGAAATTTGAAGATGTTCCTTTGATATCCCCTGATTATGACCACATATTTAAAATAGTCATTTTGATTTAAATTTAAAATTTAAAATGTAGGTTTCATTTATATATTTATTTTTTATTTATATTTAAATTTCAAAATATTAGTTTCCTTTATAGATTGCTTGTCCATTTCAATTCTAATAAAAACATCTAATTTTTTTCATAAAAATATATATTACTTGTCATTTTGATTTAAATTTTAAATTTTAAATGTACGTTTCATTTATGTATTTATTTTTTATTTATATTTAAATTTTAAAATATTATTTTCCTTTATAGATTGCTTGTCCATTTCAATTCTAATAAAAACATATAAATTTTCTTTGGAAGAGATGTCTTTTTAGTCATTATAGACGAAGAGAATCTAAAAAATATTATCTAATAATTATTATAATGCATAGAACAGAAGACCAAGTTATAAAAATCAATAACAAGTTAAGGAACATGGTTTCATACATGGTCAATTGTGTTACATGGGAAATATTTGAGGTAAGTGAAAGCTCATCTGGGTGGGGCTTGTTTAATTGATTATGAACTAGGCAACAAAGTTTTTAATTATATCTACCATTTTATTACTACCAATTTATATCTCCTTGAATTAAAAAAAAAGTACATGGCCAACATAATTGGAATCAAGATAAGGAATAGCATGGAAAGATATTATTGAGTGTGCTGAACTAGATGATTTAGTCTAGCTTTTAATATATGTGTCTATTTTTTAATTTATTTAAATTCATGCCATTCAATATTAATCTATAATATAATGTATTATATAGATACTTTATTTTTTACAATGTTGCATGTGATCAATAAATTTAAATCAAATACTTTATAATTTCATGTCATCAATTACTTTAAATCTATATTTGATTGAAGATAATTTATGTGTAAATTTTAAATTTAAATTTAAATTTTGTTTTATTATCTGAAATAACCTCTACATTATAGTTCTCATCATATTTATTATTTGTTATGTCTTGGTTACATGGTTTGATTTTTTAATAAAACAAAACATCATTTGTATAAAATATGATGTAATTTTTTGATACATTGATTGAAACTTTTCATTATAACTTTAATTATCAAAAATCACATATTAATATTTTTAGTATTTTAGATTGGTTAAAAATGGTTTAAATTGAAAGAAACATTTTATGGTGTCACAGTATTTAAAATTGGTTAAAAAAATGTCTTATTTGGTTCCAACTTGTATTATATATGCAATGTTGGATATTTTCTATGTGATATTTGCCATTGTGCTTAGGTTCTATAAGAATGATTTTTTTAAGGCATAAGAACATAGATGATGAGTTCTCTTTTTTTAGTACAAATCAAGAATTATTTAGTATACTTTTTAATACTACTATTAAGGTAAAATATTGTTTCCTTTCATCACAAAATCTTGTTTGCAATCATAATACTTTCTTATAAAACATACTCATGTGGATAGAGAAATCACTTTGTATGCCATTTTGTAATATTTGTAATTATTTTCACATATAATTTGGTTGTCCTCTTTCATGTCATTGATGACTTACATAGATATTTGGATTATGTTGCTCAATTTTGAGGTAAATGTTCATAAAAAAAAGGCCATGGTTTTGAATAGATCAAGGGATTTTATTTCTAGGTTTTAGTCATTACTTGAATCATGATTTCTAGATGTATCTTTCTAGTTGTTTTTTATGCAGAGGAAACTTCAAACAACTATTTCACTTGTCTTATTTCAACATGTTTACTCTTTGACAAAGGCTCATAGGGTAAATAACTCACTATACGATTCTCAGTTTCTTGATTATTTTAGGTTTATTATGAACATATACTAACTTATTAAAATCCTATTTGAATCTTCTATCCAGTACAAATAACTTCTCAATTCCACTCTTTCATCACTAATTGCTTCTTTCTTTAGTTCTAACTTGTTAGTAAGTTTTTTTTCACTAATTTCAATTATACGAATAGATATTAATTGATATTGATAAACTATGGTGATATGTGAACACCATATATTTATTTATTTCCCTCCATGAATATCTTAACTCTACTCAGAAGTCACTTTTTCAATCATTGTCTAGGCTTAATTAGACCTCTTTGCCCCTGTTTTAAACACAGTCATCTACCTTCATACACAAAATGTCCATAATAAGAAATTAATTAAAAAATACTTTAAATCACTTCAAAACCTAAATTTTCACCAAATTTCATAGTTTTTATGGTGGAATCTCTCATAATATCAATTTAAATTTTTAAACCCTAGTTTAGGGTTTTATCAGACTGTGTGAACATGAGATGGTACAAATTATTGTTTCAAGATTAAAAAAGACTTTCACTCTAATGTAATGATTGTTTAAGATCTATTAAAACTTACCACATGTGCATGAGTTTTTACAAATGTTTGAAAGGACATCTATTGTCCACTTATACACTAATTTGAGTTTGATTATGAGTAGTTATCATTATCCCCTACGGGGATTATATATCTTCTTCAACAAAAGTATCTAAACAACAAAAGAAACATATAATAACATTGATAAAGTTGAGAAATTTTATTACCAGTATATATATATATGAATTCAACCAAATTCCACATAATATCTTATTCTATATATGCATTCTCAGTCATCTTTAACATAGAATATAGGGTATGATAGGGTCTGCCACTTCAACTTTTCAAAATTTGAGGTAATATTCTTTATGTTCTTGAGGTTAAAACCTTTACATCCTATAATTAAATTTAAAAAATATCTAAAGCATTAATATTTACAAGTTTAATATTCTCTATAACTACTCCAATGGTTCTTGGATTCTCTCTCAAGAATGGTGAGAGACTCAAACCACCTAGTTCCTATCACACATATATGAAGGACTCATTATATGACTCAAGTATGTAGTGAATTGATATTGAGCCCTTTTACAACCTAATAAAATATAAAAAATCATTTAAAATATTTATAATAATGAATAAAGACCCAAAACTTTGACAAGAAATTCAAAAATTTAAATTAGTGTAATTGGCAAGAAAATGCCAATGTCAAGTTCTAACCACTCAAAACAAAATTTGACATTTGGAGAAGATTATCAAGTGTGAAATATGACTCATAAAACTCTTAAAAAAATTTAATATACCTACATGACCCCTAGATAATTTGATCACTCCAAAATTAAACAAACAAAATAAGACTAGCAGCATCCTTAGAAGGATGCTCCTGTATCATACTGCTGAAGAGAAAAAATAAACTTTCCATGAAAGTTTAGATTTTATTGTATTGATATACTCCTTAGTCATTTATCTTTATTTTTCATTCTAGATGTTCAACTTCATATCTTCTTAGATCCCAAGGCCTATGAGTGTAACATAATCCTCTTTGGTTCATAACTAATACTACCTTGCCTCCTCATTTGAGGTTATCCTTATGTATACTACAATATAATATGGTCACTGTAAAATTCTTCTTGTCATCCTCCCTAAAAATACCTACACATGAAACAAACAAATCAAATAAAATAACTTCTTGGTTGCTCTCTTAAATTTCCTATTCTTGCACTCCAAATTTTGACTTTTTTTTACTACATGTACTACCTATTGTATCGTTTCTTGTTGTTCCATCTTCTCATATACACTACCATCATCTTCTTTAATTTTTTTATTTATCTCTATCTACTATTCACTCACTATTTGGTCAGTCACAAGCTCTCTCAACATGCTTATCTTATTCATAAAACTTTCTAAATACCTCATTCTCCTTATGAAAGATAATTGATAAGGCACATCTATAAACAACCTTTCCAAGTGTTATTTTAACAAAAAATAAGTTTCATAAGATAAATCAGACTTATTTTTAGTTTTCATAAATATCTCTTGAGGTTCACTTAATGTCTTACTCACCTCATCATGCTTGGCTAGTCGTAATAACTTTGTACTTCCTACAATCAGTAACTCTAAACTTGTTTCAACTACTACACTCTTTTCTCTCATTTATTTGGAAAATTTTACTCTACCTTCTTCCTATTGACACTTGTCCTTAGTTGATACTTCATTATTGTCAATTCTAAAACTAGTTCCTTGTATCAAATACTTTTTCTTAGTAAACATCATCACTCTACTTTGTACCTCTTTCCATGCTTGACTATCCTTCAATAGAGTTAGTGTATTCTTGATGCCATCCTTCTCAATGGTGTATGTGTTAGAAATAACATCATGAATATCTATTATATCATATTTCCATGGTATACTAAGTATGATATGGCAAACATCAATATGAATTATGCCATACAAAATTCAATCTTTGTAACCACCAATCTGCAAGTCTACATAGTAGTGTTTACTAAATAGGAATTGATGACACATTTGAGTCTAAGAGAATTTATGAGGATTTATATGCTCTTTTATTTCTAATCCTATCATAATTACCATCATTGAAGATACAAGGTTATTTATGCTACCATTATCAACTATAACCTTACAACATTTGCCTTCACTTTTACACATGGTCTTGAACAATGTTTTCCTTAATGATGGCTCTTTTTGTTCATGTATCATCTTAAAAAAAATATCCTCATCAGAAAAATCTCTCCTATTTTAGGTTCTTCAACATAATATGGTAATGACTCTGCACTTTCCTCTTCTTGTTGAACCATTTGATTCATACTTTCACTCCAAAAGTTACCAATTTAAATATCTTCTAGATTTCATAGGATCTATGTCCTATAAACTTATTAAATTTTAATAATTTAAATATAAACCCATTATATCATCTTCCTCTTCAATAATATCTTCCACCTCTAAATACATAGCCACCTCTACTAGATTGACCTGTACTTTCATAACTATTGACCACTTCTTTGCCAGGAGTTTACCATTGATTTCTATAACCTGACTATCCTCTTCCTTCTTGATGGACTATACATATGTAAATTATTCTTGAGGAACCTTATCCTCTCCTTCACTCACATCACTTCTATTCATCTCTCTTCTTTGAGCCAATTTCATGGCTTACAATTTGGCCTGCAAGTTTCTCACCTCAACTACCAATGCATCAACTTCATGTAACCTTATTTGGGTTGATGTTTCTCCATTTCTTCTAGATACTATGTTTTCATTATATCTTCCCAAGATATCCTAAGTTTTGATACCAAATTATGCAAATTAAACTTCAAAAAATAATCACACTTGTCATATATTAACATGCTTACTCTTTAACAAAGGCTCATATGGTAAATAACTCACTATATGATTCTTAGTTTCTTTATGCTTTTAGCATTATTGTGATCATATATTGGCTTTTTCAAATCTTATTTTAATATTCTATCCAATCCACATAATTTCTCAATTCCACTCTTTCATCACTGACTACTTCTTTATTTAGTTCTAACTTGCTAATAGCTTTTTTTCACTAATATCAATTATACAAATAGATATTACTTGATCTTGAGAAAACACGGTGATATTTAAAAACCCTATATTTATTTATTTCCCTCCATGAATTTTCTTGTCTTAACTCTACTCAAAATTCACTTTTCCAATCATTGTCTAGGACTAATTACACTTCTTTACCCCTATTTTAAACACAATCATTTACCTTCATACAAAGAAGGTCCATACTAATAAAAAAATTAAAACATACTTTAAATCACTTTAAAACCTAAATTTTAACCAAATTTCATAGGTTTTTGATTGTGGAATCTCTCACAATATCAATTTGAGTTTACAAACACGAGTTCAGGGTTTTATCGCACTATGTGAACCCGAAAGAGTATAAATTATTATTTAAATATTCAAAAGGAATTTCACTCTATTGTAATTATTTTTTAATATCTATGAAAATTTTCCACATCTGCTTGAGTGTTGACAAACATTTTAAAGGACCTCTATTTTCTGCTGATACACTAATTTGAGTCTGATTATGCATAGTTAGCACTGTCAGATATATAGACTAGATATATCTTCTCACATAGAAGTATCTAAAAAAATAAAAAAATAGAAAATAACCTTAATAATATTGAGAAATTTTCTTACCAATGTATATATGTGGTCAACCAACTTCCACATAATCTCTCATTTCATATATGCATTTTCAATCATCTTTAACATAGAATACAGGGTATGACACGGTCTGCAAGTTCAAATTTTAAAATTTGAGTTAACTTTATTTATGTTCTTGAGGTTATTACCTAAAAATCATCAAATTAACTTTAAAAACAATCTCAATCATCAATATTTACAAGTTTTATATTCCCTATAACTACTCCAACGGTTCTTAGATTCCCTCTCAAGAACATTGAGAGACTAAAACCACCTAATTATTATCACACCTATATGAAGGACTCCTTATATGAATCAAGTATGTAGTGAAGTAATATTTAGCCATTTTAAAACCTAGTAAAATATAAAACATCATTGAAACTCCTTCTAATCATGACTAAGGACCCAAAACTTTGATAAGAAATTAAAAAAATTAAATTAGTGAGATGGGCAGGGAAATGCTAGTGTCAAGTTATAGCCACTCTAAACAAAATTTAACACTTGGATAAGATACTCAAGTTTGAAATATGACTCTTAAAACTGTAAGAATAATTTAATATACCTACATGACCACTAGATAACTTGATCACTCCAAAATTGAACAAACAAATCAAGACTAGTATCATCCTTAGAAGGATGCTCCTGCATCAGTTTTGCATTAATATTTATCCTTAAATTGTCTTATTTGTTCCCAATTGTATTATTTTGAAAATAATTCAATATTGGATACTTTATAAGAGATATTTTTACATTATTTATGTGATATAATATGATTGTGTTTAGGCACAAGAACATAAATAATGACCTATTTTTTTTAGTATAACTCAAAAAAATAGTACAAATTTTTAATAGAAATTCATGTCAAACATTTTTGAACTCTATCAAAAAATATAGCTGGAAATTATAATACTTTCTTTCAAAACATACGCATATTTATCTATAAATTAGGTGGATATTCCACACTAAGATTCACCAACACGGATCTTATATTCCTAACTCTACATGTGATTGATAGTTGACTATTATAAGCTAATTTCAATGATAAAACATATATAAACAAGCATTAAATTCAAAGTTAAAACATATTGAACATAAAAGAAATTTTAGATAATGCAAAGCATAAAATGAACACACTATATCACTTGGAGCAACTTGATGTCGGACAAATTCTAGTGGGTGAAGAAAATCCTCTTCCCTTCCATTATGTAATTAAAAATATATATAAGTTACTTCCAAACATGGCATATTGAGGCATTTTAAATTATGTCTCCAAGGTGTCCAGTAGTGTTCATGAGGTGTCAAGTGTGTTAGTAGGTCAATGACAAAGTGTGCCTTAGTGATCATGTATGGACCTTGTAGTGTTTACTTGGTTAGGCAAGATGATGGATGTTGATGATGTGTTGATCATGTTTGATGGTTCATATGGGGTGTAAGGAGTGATTGGTGTACTTTTGGAAGTGAAAGGAATCCATCTAATTAGTCTTGTGAAGGTCTAGGTTATCTTAGTAATCTTGATAGAGTTTCTTGAGTAATCATATTTATGACATCAGCATTCACACATGTGAAGGTGTCAGAATAGGTCTCTTTAATTTTGTGCCTATAACATTTATTTCAAATTTTAGACCTTGAAATTATGTATATAAAAATTTATGATAGTGAAAATTTGATCTCCTAGGCTGATTTCATCATTTTCCATAGTTAAATTTGCATTTTTTAGTGACCGTTGGAATTCAAATATTTGAATTTACAAAGGAAAACCATTATTTAATGTTTTACCTATAAATTTTGATGATGGATTAAAAATAAAAATGGTAGATAACTTCAAGGGAAATCTATTAAAATTGATTTGGAGGTTTGAATGGTCGTACAATTCCATTTATTGTAGTTCAAAATTGACTAAGGGTTTGACTTTGTTCGACAAGTGACCTGAGAAGAATGTTTGATTTTTTATTGATGGTGTTTAGATGTCTAATAGTGAATTATCTATTAGATAATATTTCAAAATCCATGAGGATCATTTATATGGATTTTAAATGTTTGACCAATCCATATTTAGTATGAACCATTGCTTGGAAGTTGAATGTTTGTTCATTCATGATGTTTTCATGTACAAGGCAAATGATTGATAGGTTTTGCATATGAAGAGGTGTGTAGTGATGAATGTAATAACTTAAGGATATATTAGGGGTCATGTGGCATGAACCTATGTGATTTTAAGTGGTATTGTGTTTATATTTTTTCTTGGTGATGTGTTAAATGGATGAATAGATCTCCATAGACCTAAAAGGGATACTTAGGCCTAATTGAAAGGTGTTATTACTTAAGGGTGATATATCAAAGCTATGGTCAACCTGTGAAGGTGGTTTTAATATTTTTTATAATTGGTATAGAATCCTTAAGGGTTAAATAATGTATTATGGTCAACCAAGAAGGTGGTGATCATGTAGACTCTATAAAGAAAAAAATTGAAGATGAAGGTTTTTAGAGTGAATGTATGATAAAAATATAAGTGTGAGTCAGCTTGGTGAATGGATTGAAGATTAGAGAAGTTTGAAGGATATGTATGTGACCTATTGGTCATGTTTTTGATGTTTTAATAGACTTTTTTAGGGTTGATGATTAAGGATGATCAAAATGGTGTAGAGTGATCCAAAAGGTTGATTTGGATGCATTAATTATGTATGAAGGCTTGAAAAAGTGTGAAGGGTTGAAGAGAGTTATTATTCATTTTTTTTCCATCATATTAGAAGGCAATAAGAGTTATTGAGGTGATGAGAAGGTATTGTGTGAGTGCTCAGCATCTAGGGTAAGTGGGTGATTGTCCATGCTTAGGGGTTGGTGATCTTTGTGAAGTGGGTGTTCACTAAAGTCTCTTGTTTGTGATTTCTTATAGGACTATATTCCATATGTTTGTAAGCTTGAGAGTGGGTTTTATTCCCCATGAGATTTTCCCATGTAATTTATGTGTTATGTGCTTTGATCTTGCATGGTTTTATTTATTCATTTTAATGAATAGTTTATATGATTCATGAATGCTTATGAACTGATTGGTTAAGAGCTTGAAGGATTGAAATTGAAGTTGATTTAATTGCATCATTGATTCACCCCTCTGTTGATGCCTAAATGTGTACCACAATTGTTTGAAGTGTTAAAAAACACATCTTATTTTAAAATTTAGACAATTCAGTGCATAAGTTATGGGTTGTGGTAATCTTGTTACCTATTGGTGGAATAAAGGAAGAACAAGTGACTATTTCATAATATTTATATTAAGTGGTGGTTGGGAGCCATTGTGTCCAAATAATAGATATATGTGGAATACAAAATAACTATACAAATAATAGTGAATTATGATTAATAGCTAAATTAAAAATTAATTTAGGATTGATATTTACAATGACAAGCTATACTAAGGTGATTCAGGTTTTAAAAAATAAGCAAAAGGAAGGGTAGAGTAGAAAGAAAGATGGTGTTGGTCTTATATCAGACACTACGATAAAGTTTGCATATCATATAAATATGTGTTCAAACAATGTATGAAATGAATCGTCTCAATATCAAATCATAATATACATCCAGCAAGATTTAAAGGAAGGTATGAAATAATGCAAATAGGAACCAAACTCACTTTAAAGATTCACTCTTGTAAGCAAACAACATTAGCCCAAATGCAAAAGAAGTACAACAAATGAAATAAGCCTAAGAAATTTAAACTAATATAAAAGTGATGCAAATAAATAGCTCTTCATCCAAGATGTACAGCCAAAATCTATAAGAACCATTCAAATCTGAAAGTGAAACTAGATAACTGAGAGAGAAACCATATAACACTTCCTACAAGCAAATACTGGATAATCTTTACAAAATTTCTTGCTTATATTAACTATTCCTAGTTTATAAAGTAATTTGGTTATAATAAATCCCCCTTATTTAAAATATTTAAATAACCCTTCCACTTGGCCACCTTATGAAGACAAAATCCTCATATCTTTGATTCTGGCAGAGCCACGTTATACCTGCATGGAGTTGTTATTTTTCTTTTTTTACCTACTTCAGCTTAGACATATATTAAATATAGATTGAAAACCAATTAAAATATTGTTTTTCATTTAGATATTATGTTAATGAAAATATTACATTCTATATAGCCTTGCCACCAAACTATTGGGACCCTCTATTTAGAAGCCATCGACTAGTTCTTAGAGCTCAAAAATGGTGTTTGTGTAAACATCATTTGACATCTATGATAACATATTTGAAATCATATAGACTGTAAAATTTAAATTCATATGGATTTTTACCTGGGCTCAAATTTGATGTCCATGTGAACATCTTCTATTTTTGGCCAATTTTTCAATCTTATATCTTGAAGCTCAAAGGTCATGAAGGCACCACAATTTTAGGAAATGGACTTGATACTGAAAGGAAAAAACATTAAATTCACTAATCCTAAGAGATTTCTAGGAAGAATTATAAAATGTAGAAGTTGACTAGTCTATGTGATTTTGCATGACATCCTCGTGTCTATAAGGGTCAAAAATGACTATGGAAATTTAGTCATTTTAGTCTAAGGAGCCAACTTTAAACATGAATATCTTCCATCTCACTGCATCATGTGAGCTACAACCTATCACATATGATCTTAGTATGAAGATGAAAAAACTCACTTGACCATTTCTCTTGAAACTAAAACACTTGAGAGATATAACACCTTCAAGATGTCTACTCGACTCAATTTGGAACCTGTAAAATTGGCTATGGAAAAACAATAGAATTTTCTTGAAAGGCCAACTTTGGGTCCTCATATCTTTTGATGCACTTTGACAGATAAGCTAAAGCTTGTTGTATATATATTTGGTACTAAAATGATCAAACCCATTTGATCATTTCTTTTGAAACTGTCATACGTGTGAGATATGGCCTTGTCAACATGCTTACTCAACTCTATTTGGACCCCAAAAAGATAGTCAAAAATACTTTAAAGGTAAACTTCACATGTTTTTATCTCTTTTTATGCTTCATCACATAAGATAAAAATTGGTTCATATGATCTTGGTATGAATATGAAAAAACCCATTTGACCATTTCTCTTGAAATTTCTACACGTGAGAGATATAATTGCATCAATATGCTCACTCGACTTTATTTGGACCCTGTAAAATTGGCTATGGAAAAAACAATGGAATTTGGTTGAGAGGTCAACTTCGGATCTCCATAAATTTTGATGTGCTTTGATAGATGAGATAAAATTTGATGCATATGTTCTTGGTATGAAAATGAAAAAATCCATTTGACCATTTTCCTTGACTCATCAACACATGTGAAATATGACTTCAACGAACTACCTCTTTAGATTTTATGCCTTTAAACCAGAATGTCTAGATGAATACAATGAGGGACCAACTAGATACCATGCACTTTCATACTTACTTCAAGCACTCTTGGCATCCCATAGGATCTCTACAACATGTCTATGGTCTTTATAAATTGATAAATGACCCTTTAAATAAATTTAAAGTGTTTCAATGGATGATTTTCAAATAAAATTAGTGTGCAAACATGATAGTGACACTCTAATCAAGTGAATTTTTAATTTCAAGGTAAAAATTTGCATAATTTGACATAAGGGTCCCCACTTTTTAGAAATAGGGGTATATTGACCTGAACAAATGGTGACTTCTAGGGGAAACATAGAAATATGTTAGAATTTAGAGACTCTAGTTCACAAAAATAACTAAGCTACTTATTTCATTTGGTCATGCACCACTATTAATATTAGTTCATGGTTAGAAAAAATCTTTCACGTGATATATAAGGATCAAAAATAAAGACCCAGCTATGTTATGTGTGTGCTTTGATTCCACTTACTAATTGCCAAAGGATTTAGAAAATAACTTCTAGGTTCATGACTTTAATCATTAACATTAACTTTCAGCATGTTTAAATACTCATTAATAACCATGTTTTTCTTATGGAAGGCTTGGGCATTGCTATAATACTATCCAAGTATCCATATCCTTGACATAGATGTATATGGCTCCAGTTATGGCCTTGCTCCACTGCCATTCAGGTGTCCATAGCCCCAGTGGAGACTACCAGAATCACCTTTGCTTGAAAAGATTTTGATTTTGCAAGAAGAATTTATTTTGTATTTTTTAGATCATTTTTGGATTTATAGAAAAGGTTGGGAACCATGTTATCTAGGTTTATATATTTGGTTGAGTGTTTAATTTTCAAACAATTGCCCTTAGTTGTAAACATTATCCTAAGCAATTAATGTTTTTAAGTGCAAGCATGACTGTATCCTAATAGTTTAAGATTTCATCTTACATATGAAATCTTTCTTAAAACAAATATTAGATTAGAACAAGGTTTAAAATCTCAAGGACCAATTAACTTATCTATCAGTATTTTCTAACTTCTCTAAACTACAAAATCAAGCTCATATTTCAACAATCCATGATCAACTAGTTTTGAAAAGTCATATCTGAGTTTCTGAACTATGAAGCTCTTATTAGTTAGATGAAACTTGAGCTAAGGGTTATCCAAAAGGACTTATTTAGAATCAAATAAAAAATCATAAAAGGAAAACAAATATGTAAAGGCATTATATACAAAAAAGTGAGAAGAAATAAAAAATATAAAGAAAGAATAGGAAAGCAGCTAATCTAAGCCCTATACTAACTTCATAAAATACTTACCTCCAAGATCAAATAGAAAATTATTCAGTATACTATAAAACCTTGAAAATTGAGTAATTTCTGATGGCATCTTCTTGTAGATAGGGGAATTTGGATACCTCGGTCTTTTGGATGGTGTGACTTGGGATCTCATATCCATTCTCAAGTACATAGATAAAAAATATGAATCTAAAATCCAATCATTTTCCTCCCAAATCCTTCTACTTTGCATCAATAATGCCAGTTCTACTTCATCCATAGATAGGTATTGGCTTAGATCATCTTCACTCAATAATGGTAACTTGGCTTGCATCTTCAAACTGATGTCTTCATTATGTTCCTTCTGAGGTGGAAGTGAACTACAAATCTTTGCACAAAAATCTTCCAATTCATCCCAAAAGGTTTCTTCATCCTGATCAACTGAATGATGTTCATATGGAATCTTGCCATTAGAAACATGTCAGTCCCATACCTCTATCTTTTCAATGAAGTCATATGAGAATTCTCAATCTGTTATGCTTGTTTCATCTTCATCTTTGATGAGGAAAGGCATTTCCTCTATCCAACCAAGTTCTAACTCATCTTGTCTTGGGATTTCCCAAACGGTATAGTGTTTTTGAATCTCTAGACCATTGGTGTAATCCTCAGATGGAGCATCAATATGTTTTCTATCCCATTATCTACCATCTTAAGCTCTTTGATTTTATTCAAGAAATCATAGTATGACTACTACCAATGATCATCTTCTTTAGGAGTATTCTCTATTTCAACAATGAATCTACATGGGTTATGTTCCTGGCTACCTTATAAAGAAGTATTATCTTGTACTTGATATATATCCACTATTGCAAATCCTTGGGAAACCTCTAACAACTCTTATTCTTCATCTGTAGGTGTCTCAATGATGATGTTTTATTGGTCTTTAATTGAAATCTCTTTCACATCTTTAGGAATATAAGTCATCTCAGATGCAACTTCTTCAAGTGGCTCATCTTCATCCTCATTTTTAAATGGGGGGCCAAAGGTTTCCACCATGAAAGATTGATATGTCCTTGAAGAGTTAGATGTACCTATAATATTGTCTCAATTAGGCACAACTCCATATGTGTCTTTTCCATATTGATATATTTCAAAAACATTGTAATGATTAACCAAATCTACATCATAAAAATTCATATGTATGTCCTTAGATGACTCATCATGAAACACGCATGGAATTATATTGAAACCTTAAGAAGGGAATTTATTCTAGATTTCTCCTTATTATTACCCATTTGCTTCTGTAATTAAAGAAAATCAGTGCTCATTTTTTGAACCATTTTTAGTATTAAGTCATTTAAATTCTTTGGGGTCTCAGGATCATAGGTTAGAGAATTACTACTAGATGTGGGCATCAAATTTCTATGATTTTTTGGATGGACTCCATTAAGAGTGTTATTTAGTAAACCTAAGCTTTGGCCAAGATATGGATGACTCAATGGTAATTATTTCTAGACCGAAGGTTGATTCAGGAAAGATATATTTTGATTGGTGTTAGAGATGGAGTATGAAATTTTTCCTTGAGATTTCATTTGGTCATTAAAGTTTATGACTTCAGAGTAGGCCTGGGCCAATGTATTTATAATTGGGAGAAATCTTTTCAAGAACACCTAGGTCATGGGATCCACAACATCTTTATAAATTTCTAAGGCTAAAGCCTCATTAGGTATATAAGGGGCTATGGTTCTAGTGAACCTCTTTTGGAACCTAGCATTGAAGGCTATGATGGTATCATTAGCATATCTTTTAATTGTGGTGAATAGATGAAATAGGACATAAGGACTAATGATTTTTCCATATTGATCAATGAAAACATTAATAAAATCATCCCAACTAGTAATGTAGTCTTTAGGCAGATTGAGAAATCATTCATATACAACATCTTTGAAAGTAAAAAAGAAATAATCTACAGCTACATCCTCATGAGTCACATTTAATAATCTTAATGCATCTTTGACAATTTTAACATGTTCTTCATTTGTTATAAAATTAGAACTAAAAGTGGGTAGATATCTTTCAAGATTTTGAGGAAGATCATGCACTATACCCGGTACATTGATCGAAGAACCACCTAGCTAAGTGTAGTCATATAAAATTTCCAAATTGGTAGTTTGAGTGTGTCTTGTAACACCCTATCCATATCTCCCTTTTGAATGCTCTTGTGACCCTTCTAGTCACCTTTTTGCTCATTACAAGTCATCCAAAACCTTTTGAACATTCATTCCACCTCAACAAAAATGTATTTCCCAAGCCAATCATATTTCCCCATATCCCAAGCTTATAGAATAAGAGTGTCACACTTGGACTATAGTTTTAGACCATAAGGTGTCTCACTCTTGACGTTCTTATCCATTAGCATTTTGAGCCCCAATGGTCATTTTCATCTAATTCATATCCTTAATTGTGTTGGTTTAGCACAAATACATCTGACCCATGACCAATTATTCTTTATAAAATCCCATTCAAAGCTCATTTGTAAAGGGAGGTGACAAATCTTACAAAGCAAGAAAGAATACAAATAAAGCACTAAGGCATACTTCCTTATTCTCTACATACAATCACCCAACACAGCTGTAAACACACTCAAACCCTCATACCAGTCCCTAGCCACCTCAATCACTCTCAATTTATCATTTTTATATCTACATCACACTATTTTACAAAGCACATTAGGTGAGATAACTACATATGGATTGATCCCTCTTTGGAGTATTGGTATGTAGGTAGCGTGCCCACACAAGGGGTGTGGATTACACATTAAGTGCATCTTACACACTAACCCCCCTTTCTCAAGTGACTCAAACATTGTTTTATCAATCATGATGGAGGGTTAGAGTTTTGAAGATTAAATTATCTATATAACTAATTCCATTGATAATTATCACTCAATATTTCATAGGCAGGCTTACATAGGAACAACATAAAAACTTAGAAAGTTTTATGTCTCTGTGACTAATTCGAAAAATAGTGGCAAGAGTGGACAACAACGTCAGACACCAAAGTGTCTTATTTTTAGCATTCTTATCCTTTCATAGAATGAAATATAGATCTAGGTTGATGAAACTGTCCCAATCTTGCATAGCCATTTTCAGCCTCTGTCTCATCCATCTCAACCTATTTCTAGCTAAGTCATATTTTATTTATTTATTGCTATTTATAGAAAGGTAAAAAAGACATATAAATTATACAAATTATGACTATATTTATTTCAATATTCTTTACTAATTTATTAATCCACACCTTTAGCTAAATTAGAAATAAAACTCCATTATTCTCAACTAAGTTAAATCATTTGGTAAACTTGACTTGCTTCGTTTACGCATAAAAACCTTAGAAACCCTAGAGAAAATTCTTTACTGATTTTTCCAGTAATTTTCTTATTTTTCCTACATATTTAAATCAGAATTTCACATTTAATTTTTAAAATTCATCATAGTAATTTTAATTTTTTTAATTTCAAACCCTAGTTGAATACACTAGGTCCCTTTACTTCTTGAGGTATCACCTTACATGTTAGTGAGCTTCATATCCTTTTTATGCATATTCGATTTTATTATTTTTCAAATCCTAGATTACATCTATTTAATCTTCTCTTTCATTTTTTAAGTTGTTATACTTATGCCACCTAAACTCCTTACATCTCTTCCTTTGAGATGAAGTATAAGATTTAGTGTCAACCCTCCTAAATTCACCCAGATTCATCCAACCTATCAATATACCATAGATAAACAATCAACTTAGTTTACTACTATAGATCTTACACATTTAGATTACACTAATTTTTATGAGGATAATTTTGACAATAAGTAGTATGATAATAACAATGATGATGTACACACCAACACTCATGATCCACCACATGGGGGTATTGATCCACTTCCACCTATTATTTATAATGATGTTATCATCAACAAAGATTTGATTATATAGAGTTTTAAATAGAGACTTAGGGAATAAAACTGAGATCATGCCTTTATCTTACAATCTATCATAGATATTAAAAAGGCTAAGTAAGTTTAATCTTCCATTCTTTCCAAACAATTAGTTGTAAATGACACTACGGGTGCAACTATGTCTCAACAACTACCTATAGTATCCCAACTTTCCTATGAGGAACCACCAGTTATGGCTAGTATATCTTTGTTTCTTGATATGGCTACCCTTATGCAAGAGATACAATCTCTTTAATCAAAGGTGCTACATCTCGAGCAAGGTGCCTCTATACCAACATAGGATTTGGAATTTTTAAATCTATTTCATACACCATTAGCATGACATATTGCTTATACACCCTTGCCACCAGGTTTTATTCAACCCAAGCACCACTCTATATGATGGAAAGTGTGAGCTAGAGACACACTTGAGATATTTTTACACAACATGCTTGGATTATGTAACAAATGACTAGTTACTAACCAAGATATTTCCATAAAGTCTAAATAATTATGCTTTACAATGGTTCTATAGTCTATTGAATCATTCGATCAATGCATTTAATCCTTTAGTTGACATGTTCCTAGCTCATTTCAGCATTAACATTGGTGACAAGGTTTATTATGCCTAAATTGTAAAATAGAAACAAAGGTCAAATGAGCATCCCATAGATTATGTTCTTAGATATAATACTATCTTACCTAAAATGACTAGCCCCATGGTTGATCAAGAATTGTAGGATCTCTTCAAATAGAGTCTTCTACCAAATTTTCATGAGTCAATAATGTTCAAAATGTTCACTTCCATCACTGATTTATGTCATACACTAAAAGAAAGGGAATTCAAATTAATTTCAATGGGAAAACTTAAGTACACAAGCACATCAGAAATAATAAACAAGAGCGATAGTAAAGTTTCATACAAAGTAAAGGTTAATGATAACAAAATTCAAAATCAACCTACAATTAATGTGGCTTTATATCCCCCTCAATGAGTGGTTTTATTAGTACCTCTTCAATGAGCCCTTACCAATCTACCCGTATATCCAACCAAAACCTTACAATAGCTATTAGAATGCAATGTCCTATCTCTCCCTCGTATTCAAGAAGTTGATATGACAAAACCTCTTCCAAATGGATATGATTATAATTCATTCTATGATTTTAATAGGGCACTAAGCCACAAAATGAATAGATTGATTAGTTTGTGTCACAAGATATAAGAATTGATAGATGGCAACCTTATTGATTTTGACACTCCAGTTGAGCCTCCTCAAGCAAAGCAAACATAAGATAAGGATCTAAATTTTTTTTATCATATCCTTTCCCAAAACATTTTAAAAAAGAGATAGGGGATACATTAGGTGTTCACCATGAATATCATGTGCATCCTCCACCAACTACATACTAGGCACCTTCAGTTGAGTCATATCCTTTGAGTAACATGATTGGTGTGTATAATTCCAACGTTCTAGATAGATCTTTGATCTCCTTCTCAAAATAGGAGATAGTTGAGGATGATTTAGATTATCATGCACTTTTTATCAAAGCCTACATTGATTATCATCCCATTCATAGTGTTCTCATAGACAATGGATCTAGTGTGAACATGTACACTATGACATTAATTCAACATTTGGGATATTTAGAGTAGGATATTACCTTGATGAACATAGTTATTAGCATATTCATTTGACATATAGAGAGTTCATTGGGTGAGATTGTAATTATTTTATAGGTTGGACCTACACATGTGGACACACTATTTACTATTATTCCCAGTGCAGGAGTCTTTGACATATTTCTTAGTCAACCATGGATATAGAAACTTTGAGTAGTACCTTATAAATTTCATAGATGCATGAAATTAATTTATGCTAATTAGGTTGTTAAATTTAGTAGAGTTCTATATGATTTACCACTCCTCACTTCATATCCATCTCCTACTCTATAGTCACCAATTTCAGCTCCTCTACCAGTTATAATTCTTCTTCCTCCAGTTGAGATTTAGACACAATCAAGGCCTCCCTTGCCAACACAAAGAGTTCATACACTTCCATATAGACATCTCTTAGAGATACCATTACATCAATGATGGTTTTAGGACTCTAAAAAATTTCTAACTATAGTATTCACACCTAGGATAGTATCATTGAGGTCACATGCCTCTACACACAAAACACATTTTTAGAGATCTTCTTCTACCAGATGGGTCCCTAAGAGCCCAATAGTTGTATCTGCTTCTTAGAGTTACAAGGGGACCCCATAGTCAATTTCCACTACAAAGATTTTAGTAAAATTATAACATATAGAACCTTTAGGTTCATAGTCTCAACCCTTCCATTGTGCTTCATAATCATGCATGATACCTCTCCTTGATACAAGACACCATGATAGGGAGTCTCTTATGAGACTCATCGGTTAGTATCATTTCTTCTCAATCTTTCTTGTACATAATATTTCAGATTTTTAATACATATCTTATTTAAAAATACCAAAAATAATATAACATGTCAAAATACAAAAACATTCAAATAACTCAAAACATTAATAACACTTTTCAACTGTATGTATTATCCATGCTTTACATTTCTAATACCATGCTAGACTTACATTTTGATGTTTTATACTATTGTTTGTCAATTTATCTACATTACCATGCTTCACTTGATCTTATTTGAGTGTTTTTAGTGATACATAGATACTTGATTGATTCACTCTACTGATTGAGAGGGCATCCTACTTCTACATTCGAGACATACATCAACATATCTACCCATCGAGGGCATCTTTTACATGACTACACCATCCAGGTTATGTCATTCCTACATCACACACTCTATTTATCATGATGATATACATTACTTACTATATTACATAGATTATTTTATTGACACTCACTATTATATATCACTTGTATATTTCTTAGCATCTACTTAGTCTTTTACTACATGTTTTTCATACTTTCACTTCTTTCTTTCATTAGTTAGATGCGATAGTATTTCTAGCATTTACATGCTTTCTTTTATTTCTTTGAGTAGTTAGATGTGATTACATTTTTTTAGTTCATATTTTTTACTCTTGTGTATGCCTTCAAACATTTGTCAATGTCCTTTACTTATACTCTTCTATGTGCTTGTGGCCCTCATGCCAACTTTTTACTCTTGTGTGTGCTTTAGGACATTTGTCAATGTCCTTTGCTTGTTTGCAATTGTATGTATATGTGGGAATTTTAACATGCCTTTTATGTTTTATTTTATAGTTTGAGTGACATGTGCACATGTCCCTTGTTTGGTTGGCCCCTTGGCCTTTTTTGTTCTTCTTGCTTCTTGCCTTGCATGCTTGTTTGCTTGTTTGAATCTCAATTTTTTACAATTCCATGATCCAAATCATGAATTATCTTGCTTTCTTAGATGCCATGATGGAAATTATGTTCCATCCCTCCTTGACAAATAATAACTAACCATATTTTTAGTTTTATTTTAGTATACTATACATGTTATTACATTGTTACATCTATCTAGGCATAAACTATGTTATATATTGAGACATCTTTTTTATTATCATTTCTATATCATGTATTTTTTAGAATAACACACTTTCAAGGCTCTTTATTTTGATGGAAGTCATTACAAGGTATTCATTCCTAACCTCTAGAAAAGGGGAAAACAAACAAGGATTTTTTTCATATAGATCAGGGCCTTCTATCAGTCAAAAACTAGTTTTCAAAACACTTAAAATAGTAATCAAAATTCAAACCAAATAGAATAGAACATAAAGATAGTGACAAATACAAAATAGTGATTATAAATAGTAAAAGACAAGAGTACCATACTTGGACTACAATCCCAAATAGCAAAGTGTCCTTTTTTTGGTGCTCTTGTCCAAACAACAGAAAACACAAAATTTCTAGAAATAGACAAAAAGATAAGATCAGTTACAATTTAATTTAGATTGGGTAATTTTAGTACAATTTTACTTAGAGTATCTAGATATAGTGGACATCATGCATGACATGATGGCTCTCACTTCCAATTTTAGATTAGGTAGTTGGTATAACTTCCAAATTAGAATCCATGTTATAGACACTGGTAATTAGAGGTAATGTGTGTGGTACAATTGCCTTATTTTCATTCTAGTTCATTCTATTACCCAGGTATTCTTAGTAGTTACATGACTTACTCCATATATAGGTGGTTGGAATCATTTTAGAGTGGATTTTATATAATCCTAGTTCTCAGTTTTGGAGTGGCTTTCATACAAGCCTAATCTCCACCTTTTGGAGTGACCAAGTTTGGCCTATTTTTTAGTACACATTTGGATATCCATACCACATTATCAGATTACAAGGCATTCATGAGATTCATGAGCCATCTCATATGACATACATTCATACCAATATTAGTTCATAGCTTCACACTTAGTGGGAAATAATGGAGCCAAAGGACTAGCTAGCCTTTGTATTCTTGAGCCACCTACTCAAAGGGATTGGACGCACAATCCAAACACTGATTAACACATACATGATTACATAGATTCACTTAGTGGATGATGATGGAGTTAAAGAGCCAGCCTTTGTATTCTTGAGCCACCCTTGAGGAATTGAGCACTCATCTCCATTATTGATATTATTTTTGGTATAACACATATCCATCATCACTCACCATTATTCAACATCACAATAGTTTTTGTATTGGTTCACATACACGGTGAGGTGTATTAATTTCTTTATCTTCATCCCTCTTTTACTCAACATTTATACATTCTTATTTTAGACATAACATGTCTAGTAAGAATTGATCTACTCCTTATTTTCTCTTACAAATTTATGTTTCATGTTGTGCTCTCTCTACTTACACTCAACATCACACATATTCATGGGCTTTACCCTTATAGGTAAGTTCAAGTACACTTTCTACTTTTCCTTTATCCTAGTATATCACTTTACTACATCATTAAAATAAAGTGGGTGCAAATATAATTATATAAAATATCCAAATTAGTAGTTTGAGTGTGGATTGTGACACCCTATCCATAGCTCCATTTTGCATGCTCTTGTGACCCTTCTAGATACTTTTTTGCTCATTACAAATCATTTAAAACCTTCTAAATGGTCATTCCACCTCATCCAAACTACATTTCCCAGGCTAATTCTATTCTCCTAGGTCTCAAGCCCATAGGATAGGAGCACCATACTTGAACTATAATGTCAGACCCTAGGGTGTCCTATTTTTGGTGCTCCTATCTATTTTTACTTTGAGTCCCAATGGTCATTTTCATCTAATTATTATCCTTAATTATGTCATTTTGGCACAAATACATCTGACCCATGATCAATTTTCACCTATAAAATCCCATTCAAATGGAGATGATAAATCTTGAAATACAAGCAAGAATACAAACAAAGCACTAAGGCAAACTTCCCTATTATCTACATACAGTCACCCAACATAGCTGCAAACACACTCAAACCCTCATACCAGTTCTTATCCACCTAAATCACTCTCAATTTGGTATTTTTTGCATTTGCATCACACTATTTCATAAAACACATTAGGTGGGAAAACTAAATATGGCTTGATCCATCTTTGGAATATTGGTATGTAGGCAGTGTGCCCACACAAGGGATGTGGATTACACATATAGTTTAGCTTACACACTATTACACATTTAGTTTATCTTACACACTAACCCCCCCTTTCTCAAGTGATTCAAACATGGTTTTATCAATCATGATGGAGGGTTAGGGTTTTGAATATTAAATCAGCTATATAGTGAGTTCCATTAATAATCATCACTTAAGATTTCATAGGCAGGCTCACACATGAACAACGTAAAAACCCAAAAAGTTTCAAGTCTCTATGACTAGTTTGGACAATAGCGGTAGGAGTGGGAAATAGTGTCAGACACCAAAATGTCCTATTTTAGGTGCTCTTATACTTTTTTAGAATGAAATCCAAATCTAGGTTGATGACACTATCCTGGTCCAACACAGCCAATTTCAGTCTCCATCTCAATCATCTCAACCTATGTCCATCTAAGTCATATTTTTATTTATTTATTACTATTTATAGAAAGGTAAAAAAATAAATAAATTATATAAATTAAGACTATATTTATTAAAATATTCCTTAATAATTTATTAATATATACCTTTAGATAAATTATAAATAAAATTCCATTATTCTTAAATAAGTTAATTCACCAAGCCATACCTTGAATACATGAGTATCTTGAAATGATGAAGTAGATTGGGAGCTTGAGGATTTTTTCTCATCTTGATCTCACTTTTGCAATTCCAACTTAAGGTCTTTGAATCATGTTTGAAATATGGTGTGTCAAATCAATCTTTAAAAATAATAATGATTAGATTTACACATTAAGCAAAATTTTCAAAGATTCATATAAAGAACAATAAATGACAACACGCTTTAACTACGTTAGCTCAAAGAAGTGTCCAAATATGCTAGTATGAATGATATTTATACATTCAAGTTCAAATAAACTCAAATTTTTAAAGTATTTATAAATCTTTGATCAAAATAGCTATTACATACCTCAAATTGGTTGGATTCATAAATCTAACGATATCTTTACCACAACTAAGCATATGTATTCAAATAATGTCAATCTTTGTATAAATAAGCCCAAAGACTGGTCTAAAACCATGAAGATCACCAAACTTTACATAGTTATGCTAAAAAATATATATATGTAAAGAATAGAGTGATCTTTGATCAAAATACACCAAAACCAGCAAAGATCCTATAAATTCACAAAGATTTGTTGAGAGCCCTCCTCCTAGTGCCAATGAAGCTCCCCTTGTTGATGCCTAAATATTTACCATAGGTGCCCAGAGTGTTAAGAAACACTTCTCATTTTAGAATTCAGATAATTTAGTGCATGATTTGTAGGTTACGATAATCTTATTACCTATTCGTGGCATAGAGGTAGAACAAGTGACTATTTCAAAATATTTATATTAAGTGGTGATTGGGAGCCACCATGGCCAAATAACATATCTATATGGAATATACAATAACTATACAAAGAATAATGAATTATGATCAAGAACTAAATTAAGAATTAATTTAGGATTGATATCTATAATGACAATGTAAACTAAGGTTATCCAGGTTAAAAAATAATTAAAAGGAAGGGTAGGGCAGAAAGAAAGATGTTGGTCTTGTTTAAGATATTATGACAAAGTTCACATATTATCTGAATATGCATTCAACTAATGTTTGAAATGAATAAAATTAAGACCAAATCATATCATAGATCAGGAAAGATTCAAAATAAGGTATGAAATGATGAAAATAGGAACCAAACTCACTTTAAAGATTAACTTTTGCAAGCAAACAATATTAGTCCAAATTTAAAAGAAGTGTAGCAAATGAAATAAGCCTATGAACTTTTAATTAATATAATCATGTCACAAATTAGTGTCTTTTCATCCAAGATTCACATCCAAAAACCATAGGAAACATTCAAATTTGAAATTGAAACTAGACAACTGAGAGAGAAACCATATAGCAGTTACTACAAGCAAATACTAGACAATCTTTGCAAAATTCCATACTTATATTAACTGCTCCTAGTTTACAAAGTAATTTGGTTCTAATAAATCCATCCCCTTCTTTAAAATTTGATGAAATATTTAAATAAAAATTCCACTTGGCCCCCTTATGAGGATAAAATCCTCTATCTTTGATTCTGGCTGAGCCACATTGTACCTACATTAAGTGGTTATTTTCCTTTTTTTACCTACTTTAGCCTAGACATATTTTAAATATAGATTGAAAAACAATTAGAATATTGGTTTTCATTTAGCTATCACATTACTAAAAATCTTGCAGGCTACATAGCCTTACCACCAAACTGTTGGGACCCTCCATTTAGAAGCCATCGGCTAGTTCTTAGAGCTCAAAAATGATATTTGCACAAACATCATTTGACATCCATGAGAACATATTTGACATCCGACAGACCATCATATTTAAGCTCATATGGATTTTTTTCTAGGCTCAAATTTGACGTCTATGCAAACATCTTATATTTTTGGCCAACTTTGAAATTTTATATCTTAAAGCTCAAGCGTCATAAAGGCACTAAAATTGTACGAAAAGGACTTGATACTAAAAGGAACAAACCCATTAAATATATTGGTGTTTAGTGCTTTCTAGGTAGACTTATAAAATGTAGAATTTGACTAGTCCATTTGATTTTATATGACGTCCTCATGCCTGTCAATGACAAAAATGACTGGAAATTTGGTCATTTTAGTTTATAAAGCCAACTTTAAATATTTATATCTTCCATCTCACTTCATTATGTAAGATGCAACCTAGTGCATATAATCTTGGTATGAAGATGAAAAAACCCATTTGACCATTTCAATTCAAATAATAGAACTTGATAGATATAGCACCTTCAAGATGTCTACTCAGCGCAATTCGGACACTAAAATTTGCATGAAAAAACAACAAAATTTTCTTGAAAGGCCAAATTTGTGTCCTCATATCTTTTGACATGTTTTGTTAGATGAGCTAAAACTTATCACATATATCCTTGGCACTAAAATTAACAAACGCATTTTATTGTTTCTCTTTAAATTGTCACATGTGCAAGATATGGCATTGCTAACATGATCACTTAGCTCTATTTGGACCTAGAAAACACAGTGAAAAATGCTTTAGAGGACAACTTTTCACTTTTCTATCTCCTTCTGCACTTCATCACATGAGCTAAAAATTGGCTCATATGATTTTGGTATAAATATGAAAAAACCTATTTGACTATTTCTCCTAAAACTTCTGCATGTGCAAGATATGACTGCACCAATATGCTCAGTTGACTTTATTTGGACCCTACAAAATTAGCTATGGAAAAATAGCATAATTTGGTTGAGAGGCCAATTTTGGATCTCCATAAATTTTGATGTGCCTTGGTGGATGAGCTAAACTTTGATACATATGTTCTTGGTATGAATATGAAAAAACCCAGTTGACCATTTTTCTTAACTCATCCACATGTGTAAAATATGACTTTAGCAAACTATCTGTTTAGATTTTCCACCCTTATACTAGAATGTCTAGATAGACATAATGAGGGACCAGATGAATACCATGCACTTCCATAGTTACTCTAATCATTCTTGACACCCCATAGGGTCTCTACAACATGTCCATGGTCTTTATAAATCAACAAATGATACTTTAAGTGAACTTAAAGTGTTTCAATGGATGATCTACAAATAAAAATAGCGTGTAAACATGCTAGTGACACTTTGATCTAGTGAATTTTTAATTTCAAGGTACAAATTTGCACAATTTGACATAAGGGTCCCCATTTTTCAAAAATGGGGGTATGTTGGCCTCAGCACCCCCACCCCCTTAGTGATTTTACCTCTAATAATTAGTATCAAAGGCATACCTTCTTTGAAGTTTTAACCACTTAAAGGAGATCAAAGGTACACTAGATGATAAAAAGGCTAAGCTATATCTTCAAGGTGAGCTAGTATGTGTTTTATCAGAGATCAAACATCTAGAGGAAGAGAATGAAAGATTGAAGAACAAGAAAGGAAGTAAAAATTCAGATCTGACTTCCTCAATATGTTATGAGATTACTGCAAGAATTGATAGTGTGAAGATAAAAATAGATAAACTAGAAACAATAGTCAAGAATTTGTAGGACATGATGAATAAAGGATTGAATCAAAGAATGGATCATTTGAAAGATAAATCTATGACATATATAGATGTGATTTTATCTAAAGATGAGTAGATTCCTAACTCTACCAAATAATTGAAAGATGAAATTTCTTGGGTCATTGATGATTAAGTAAAAATAATGTCTAACATGAACAACTATAGTTATGTCTTCAATGTGCATTGTTACACTTGTAACCAATATGATCACAGATATAGGGACTATACTTTCTCTTCAAGAACAAGAATGAGGTTCTATGCTATAACTACAACCAATAGGGACATATAGATAAGTATTGCAAGAGGGTATATTGGAAAGAGGACATACAAGTCATTGACACCATCAAATGGCTCAAGAAAGACAAATCCAAGATTGAAGGAAAAAAGCAAAATTTAGGTAATGAACCAAAGGAAGAGTCAATTTTTGTCCAAACTATCTTGCATACTCAAGGGGATGAAAACAAGAAATGGTACATAGATATTGGTTGCTCAAGTCATATGATAGGAGATAAGAGCAAGTTTATCTCTATCAAAAAACACAATTCAGGGTCAATGAGATTTGGTGACAATAATTCTGCTAACATAGTTCGCAAACATTTAGTAAGTTTGGATAATGGTCATATTAAACTAAAAATGTTTTATATGTAAAAGGTTTTAAACACAATATTCTAAGTGTTTTCCAAATGTGTAAGCAAGGAAATTTTCTAACTTTTTCTGATAAAGGATGTGAAGTGAGAAGAGCCAAGTCTACAAAATTAGTTTCACATATTCACAAGGCTGACAATAACTTGTATGTGTTCCATGAATCCAAAAGGGAGAAGTGTTTTAGGAATCAATTAGAGGAAAGTTGGATTTGGCTTAGAAGACTTGGACATCTAAATTTTTACAATTTAGGAATATCATTTCAAAAGGATTAGTGATGAATATGCCTAAAATCACTAAGATTCTTCATACTCTTTGTAAGGCATGCCTTCATGAAAAGAAAGCCAAAAGAAGCTACAAATATAAGGAGAATTCCACCATATTACCATTGGACTTGATCCAAATTCACCTATGTGGACCTACACAAATTCAAGGTATTCAAGTTAATATCTACTTCATGATATTAATTAATGACTTTAATAGGATGACTTGGATATATTTCCTTAAATAATATTGAAAGGGGTTAAAAAATCAAGTGTGTGAGAACAGACAGAGGAGATGAATTTTCATATTATAAGTTTGATATATTTTGTGAAGATCAAGGGATTAGAATATAGTACTTTGCTACTAGGACACCCCAATAGAATGGGGTAGTTGAAAGGAAAAATATAACTATCCAAGAGATGAGTAAAACCATGCTTCAAGATTCCAAACTATCAGATGGTTTTTGGGAAGAGGTTATTAGCACATTAGTATACATCTTAAATAGATGAAAAATTACAATAAATGGTGATAATAATGCATATGATCTATGGGAAAATAGGGTAGCTAATGTCAAATATTTTAGAGTGTTTGGAAGCAAGTGTTTTATCAAGAAGGTTGAAGAAAATATTGGCAAATTTAATTCAAGGTCTAATGAGGGTATCTTCTTGGGTTATTCCTCTATAAGTTATTCTTATAAATGCTTCAATAAAATACTCCACTAGGTTATTAAAAGTTAAAATGTAAGATTTGAAGAGGCAGGTGATCAAGAAACCTAAATTGAAGATAAATGGCACTATAGAGAACTCATTCAAATAATGAAGGCACATCTGATCAGTCAGATGATGAAGAGGAAGAGGAAGAGGTAAGACATGACACTAATTCTCTATCTAGGAGAATATAGAAGGATAATCTAGTTTCCCAAGAAATTGGAGATGTGAATGCAAGTTTACGAATTAGAAGGATAATGTTGATTAATCAAAAACAATAAGACACAACTCTTTTATCTAAAGTTAAACTCAAATCATTCTTAGAGGCTAGCAAAGATGAAAATTGGACATGTGCAATGGATGAGGAACTTGAAAAAATAGTAAAGAATGAAACATGGGATTTGGTACCTAGGTGATGCAGATTATACACCAAACCTATCTCTTTATGCCCTATCTAACTATGCACTTCTTGAGCAATGATTTAACACTTCTTGCTAAGGTTCACTTCTTATACAATCATCATGCAATGCAACTAAGATTCTCTTGTCAGCATTCTAGTTTCAATGGTCCTCAACATGTTTATATGTTTTTCATCAACCCTCTCTATCCACTCATCAACTCACCTACTCTTTTCCAAGTTTAAATTCATCCTTTACTCAACCCTACACATTCTTCACATAGTCTTTATAGCTTTTTTTTTGGGATTTATTTGATTTGTATAATATATACAAATTTATAATAATAATCTACATCATAACTCATATACCCTTTTCCCTTGTTTATTCTTATATCAATTTCAAGTTCTAATTTAATCTTTAGATCATCTATTCAGGGTCTTCATTGGTCTAAATTAGGTCACTTAGGTCTATTTCACTATCTGATTCACTCACTCATTAATATAAGTATGGATGCATTCTGACATGTCCTAAAAACCCCCTAATCCCTTATAAAATCTCATCACCTAGCTATAAAAGAAATTTAATTTAATTTTGATGGTTAGCATAAAAGATATGGACAAACCCTAATTTAAGGTTTTGGTGGCTCTATCTTAGCTAAGAGAACATAAAATGTGATTTAAAATGTTCTAGAGTGTTTCAGAGACTTGTAAATAGTTCATTAACACTATCTTGACTTAATACATTCTATCCAAACACTAGTTCTTACCTCATTATTCTCTCCTAAGGGTTTCCTTCTCAAAACATACTTGACTATGTAAGAAAAATGTCACTATACAGGTATGTATCAAGATTAATAAGTCGTACAATGTTCTTAATCAAACAAAGGATCTAAAAAATTTAAATGGACTCATATACACTTACTAAAATGCTATAAAACATTACAACTTGATTATTTAATCATGTCCTTTCAAGAATTCCAAATACACAGTACACCATACCAATGTGCACCATAAAAAATAGGGTCAGAGTTAAAGATGTATTAATTATATTGTTTATTTTATACATGAGTTTTACAACATCAAGTAATACTCAATCCATATTTAGAAATGTATTCTATAACTTACCAATTTCAATGCATTACCATTTTGTTAAGCATAGTCTACAAATAAAGAGTGGTTCTCTAAATAGGGGTATGCCTATGAATATTCTTGAACAATAGATGAATTGATCACTATTTATATAATTTTTAATCTCAAACACACTCAAAAATATTTCCATAACATGTATAATAATTAACAAAATTCATTTAATCATATATCACGAAAGTTACAATCTTTAACCATAATATACAACTCTTGAGCAAGGGGTGTATATTAGCATTCTTCAAGAATAGGGAATCTTTTCATGTATTTACTAAAGCCTCTCTCTTCATACACATGTGCATTAACCTAAAAATCCACTTAGAAACAATTTCAACTTCATTCTCCCAATCAAAACACATATGCAATCAGTAACATAATTAATGACCTCATAACAAGGTTTGTATTCATCATTTAGCAAAGATTACAAAAAAAATTCCATTTATTCCTTCATAAAAAACTGGAAAATCATCCTCCATTCATCTACTTCGAATGGAACTTCTATCTACCATCTAAGACTAACTCCTTTATGCCTAAAAAGGATACATAATTGAATCTTTATTCCTTTTCCCACATAGAGGTTTCTTACAACATAACATATGTAGTGCCATGACTTTGGTATCATGACTATTTTATGAACCTCTTACACTTCCAAAACCCTTAGACTAGCTTAACACATCTTTCCACTTTCACAAAATACATCAAATTCCTTAGACAAGGCTTAACATGTTTTAAATTTTCAAAAGAGAGGTTTTGATGGGAAAAATATAATTCAAATTTTATGCACCATAAGACTATTTAGACTCCACATATAGACTACTTATGACCTATAACATCTATAGGACACCTATTAGAGTAACTTAAGACAAAAATTGATTATTTTTTGGGTCCTTATAGGATGCCCCTACATCATACTACCAAGCTGAGAAATCTTTGCCATAGGCATTGAGTGATGCACTTGGTAGATGTTCCTATATGCTTTCATTGAACCTCCTCATTGAAGGTGTCTACTTCTACTTACCTCTCATAGAGGTGAACATGTTCTTGAGACCCATATTTAATCCTTCTTTGTGTCATATTATTCAATAACATACCTACACATAAAAAAAAATTGTTAATCAAAATATAGCTACTACCTTCTTCTCTTTGCTTGGCAAGTGTTTACCATTCTTCCTCCTTTGTAAACTGATTCATCTTCTCCTCATCTCCATCATCAACCACTTCTACAAGTATTTAATTCTTTATTCACCCTTGATTCTTGTGTTACCCACTTCATTTCATTCACAACATCTTTTTATTCTTTACATGCATCATACTTATGTACACTCTTGATTTGTTGTTGTTTATCAACATCATGATTATTCTCCATCTCCTACATATGCATGGGATATATGTTCATTTTCCACATATCCTCTCTTATATTTGGCATTTGTACTTTTTCATGTGCCTACTACATATTCCCAACTCATTGGCCTTCTCTTCTTGTTTATGACTATCAACCATTCTTCCTTTTATTACTTGCTCCTTACCTATATTTATATCACAAATCAACTCATTAGAAATAAAATTTAGGGCCTTGATGGCTCTCTCTTGGGCTGCCTCCTTAGACAATTCAATCTCTAATTTCTTATCTTATTTTATGTCATTCCCAAACCATCTCTTTTCCATGTCAACTACAATGTCCATCATTATTATGTTGTCATCTTTCTCATAAACTTAACTACCATGATTGCTTGGATTTTCTTCTTGCTTGATCACTCTCATTGGTGCTATGTCTTCTTTATTTTGATAACTACTTGATACCACTTTGCATTCTTTTTATATCTCAATCATGTCCATCTTTGTGAACTCATAACTCTTCATATCAACCAACTCAAGATAACTTACCTTTTTTTCTTCTTTCTTGATCAAACCTAAAATTTCAATGGCCTTGTTCCAATACTACATCATCATTATTCTATCATCTCTTCTTTCTTCTTCACCCTTAAATGGAATAAGAATATGTATCTCCCCATGTCACTTTATGGTGTAGCTATTTTCTTGACCATCATGTATGTCATGCCTATCAAATGGCTATGGTCTCCCTAATAGAAAATGACAAACATCTATGGGCATGATATCACATAACACTCTATCTCTATATCCTCCTATCTTGAATTCAACCCATCTTTGTTCACTTACCAGGAGTTAATGTCCATTTTGAACCCATGAAACATTATATAGTTGTGGATGTGGTATCCTCTTCAATCCCAACTTCTACACCATCTCTAAAGATACAATATTGTTAGTGTTACCTCCATCGATGACTAAGTTACAAACTTTACCTCTTGCATTGCACCTGCTCTTGAATAGGATTCTCTTTTGGGTTGGTTCTTTGACTTGATTCATCAAATACAATAGTATTCTTCTCATGAGTATAGACTCATTTATTTCATGTCTTCTCTCCTCTTTTACATCTCTTGTACTTTGTTAATACATAATGTTGCCAACATTCAATGGACACTTTGTTACCCTATGTCTTTTTCTTTGACAATGCCAACATTGCCCTTGAAATTTTTATCTTGGTCCACTCTTTATAGGACCTTAATCTCCTCCAAATATTACATCTACAAATGTTCTAAATTTACTTTCATGGTGTTTTACTCCCATGCCTTCTTGACTTGTTGTTTCATGCACTTGTGGTGTCTCTTGAACCACCTCTTCATTTCCTCTCTCACTTGTCCTAGGCTACAATGGAGTTACTTGAATTTAATACCTATCATCTCTTTCAACTTCCTCTATCACTATTCTTTGTTTTCTCTTTTCTAGATCATCGTCAATATCATCCATACTTATAACTAATGGATCAATCAATTATGTCACTTGGTCTACCATTTTCTTGACCAAATCATCATCTTTACTGACTCTCTCCATAAAATACTATCCTTGGTTCCCTATCCTAAAATATACTTGAAAACACATGATTTCAAATATTTCCATAATCCATTAAGACTATTTATATTTCTGATACCATAATTATGTAGAGAATACACCAAACCTATCTTTTTATGCCTTATCTGACTATGCACTTCTTGAGCAATGATTTAACACTTCTTGCTAAGGTTCACTTCTTATACAATGATCATGCAATAAAACTAAGATTATCTTGTAAAAATTTTGGTTTAAATGGTCCTCAACATGATTATATGGTTTTAATCAACCCTATTTATGCACTCATCAACTCAACTACTCTTTTCAAAGTTTTAATTCATCTTTTACTCAACCTTTCACATTCTTCACACAGTCTTTATAACCCTATTTTTGGGGTTTTCTTTTATTTTTAAGATCTATATAGAGTTATGAAAATAATATAATTCTTTATTCAAATACACTTTTCCCTTGTTTAGTATCCCACAAATTTTCAATTTCCAATTCAATCTTTAGATCACCTATTCAAGCTCTTCTTTGGTCCAAATTAGGTCACTTAGGTCTCTTTCACTGTCTAATACACTCAGCCATTAATATAAGTACAGACACATGATGACATGTATTAAACCCCCTTAATCCATTATAAAATTTAATAACCTAGCTATAGACCAAATTTTATTGAATTTTGATGGTTATAATAAAATATATGGACTAAATACTAATTTAGGGTTTTATTGGCTCTGTCTTAGCAGAGATCACACAAAATGCAATTTACAACATTCTAGAGTGTTTAAAAGAATTTTAAATTGTTTATTATCACTTAATTTACCTAATAAATCATATAAAATCATTTTTTCTTACCTCAATATTCTCTCCTAAACCCTCAAAACTTACTTGACTGTGTAAGCAAAATGTCATTATATAGGTCTATATCAAGATTTGACAACTCATACAATGTTCTTTATAAAACAAAGGCTCTAAAAAATTTAAATGGACTCATATACACTTAATAAAATGTTCTAAAACATTGTAACTTAATTATTTAATCATGTCCTTTCAAGAATTACAAATACATAGTTAACTTATCTACGCAACATTCCATGTGACGATTCAGGAAATGGTTCTACCCCAATTGGTGGCAAGACTTCCGGGGGCCATAAATTTTGCACCATAGCTCCGTTTGACTCCCCGTTTGAACCATTGGAAATATAATAATAAGGATAATGTGATGAGATTGCATGGATCTTTTCTCAATGGATTTTTGTCCCCTAAAACCCAATGGAAGTGCCCCAAATTTCAATTTTAGTAGTACAATCTAAAAATAGTAAGTTTCTAAAAATAGTAATTCCTTGAATTATGTATTGTTTTAAATCATGTAAGTTGAACCACTTAATCTCCCTTAATATTTTTGAACTTACACATCCTCTTCCTACCTTCAAAATGTGTATAAATGAAGATGTAACCCAAAATGGAAATCAGACATCTCTTCTCAGAGATAGTCATATGTTTGGGTCTACAAATTTCATGAATAAAACATCTATTATTAGAGATAGCATTATTTTTATTTTTTTGTTCTTGTTTCTTGAATTATCTTTCAACCAAATCTTTTGAGTTTTGGATCATTTACCATACTAATGTGCACCACTAGAAAATAAGGTTAGAGTTAAAGATGTTTTTACTTATAGGGTTTCTTTTTTATACATGAGTTTTATAACATCAAGTCACACTCAATCCATATTTATAAATTTATTCCATAACTTACCAATTTAAATGTATTACCATTTTTTTAATCACATTCTGCAAATAAAGAGTGATTCTCCAAATAGGGGTCTGCATATGAATATTCCTGAACAATGGATGAATTGATCATTATTTCTAAAATTTATAATATCAAACACACTCAATAATATTTCCATAACATTTATAATAATTAACAAAAGTCATTTGATCATATATCATGCAAGTTATAGTCTGTAACAAGAATAGGCAACTCTTGGATAGGGGGTCTATCTTAGCATTCTTCAAGAACAAGGAGTATTTTCTTGTATTTATTCAAGTATCTCTCTTCAAACACGTGCATTAACCTAGAAATCCACTTATAATTTTTTTTAACTTTATTCTCTCCTCAATCAAAACACATATGTAATCAAAAACATAATTAATGACCTCATAATAAGGTATGTATTCATCATTTAGTAGAGATTACCAAAAAACTTCTATTTGTTCCTTCATACAAAACTGGACAATCATCCTCCATTCATTTACTTTGAATGGAACTTCTATCTACCATATAAAACTAACTCCTATATTCCTAAAAAAATATACATAAATTAATCTTTATTCCTTTTCCCACATAGAGGTTTCTTACAACATAGCATTTTCTTGATTTTTGCACAACATAACATATCTAGTACAATGACTTTGGCCTCATGACTATTTTATGAACCTCTTACATTTCCAAAACCCTTAGAATATATTAGCACATCTTGTCACTTTCACAAAATACATCAAGTCCTTAGACAAGGCTTAACATAGTTCAAATTTTTAAAAGAGAGGTTTTGGTGAGAAAACTATAATTCAAATTTTATGCACCATAAGACTATGTAGACTCCACATATATACTATAACCTATAACGTATATAAAACACCTATTAGAGTAACTTAAGACAAAAATGGATAATTTTTTGGGTCCTTATAAGATGCCCCTACATCACTTGGCCAAAAGATAAAAATGTGATAGAAACTAAGTGGGTGTTTAGAAACAAGATGAATGAAAAAGGAGAGGTCACAAGAGATAAGGCTACATTGGTGTGTAAAGGATATGCTCAAGTTTAAGGGATATAATTTGATGATACCTTTGCTCTTGTGGTAAGAATGGAAGAAATTAAACTTTTCTTATCATATGCAAGCTTCAAATATTTCAAAGTTTACCAAATGGATGTGAAATCTACATTTTTGAATGGCAACTTAGATGAAGAAGTATATATTGAGCTACTTAAAGGTTTTACCAAGACATGTAATTAGGAATATGTTTTTAAACTAAATAAGGATTTATATGGTCTTAAATAAGTTCTTAGAGCCTGGTATGATAGGTTAGATAATGATCCAAAACTTGAAAGCTTTGGTTGAAATATAATTCAAGAAACAAGAACAAAACAATTCAAATAATGCTATCTCTGATAAGAGATGTTTTATTGAATCAAATTTGCAGACCCAAACATATGCTTATCTCTGAGAAGAGATGTCTCCTTTCCATTTCAGGTTACATCTTTATTTATACATGTTTTTAAGGTGTGGGGAGGATGTGGAAGGTCACCAATCTTGAGGGAGATGAATTGGTTTGACTTCCACGATTTACAACAGTATAGAATTCGAGGAATTACTATTTTTAGAAACTTACTATTTTTAGACTGCACTACTAAAATTGAAATTTGGGACACTTCCATTGGGTTTTAGGGTGTCAAAATTCATTGAGAAAAGCTCAATTCCATCTCACAACTTTCCCCTCATTATTAGCTTTCCAACGGTTCAAACGGTGAGTCAATTGGAGCTATGGTGCAAAACTTATGGCTCCTGGAAGTTCTGCCATCAATTGGGGTGGACCCTCACCTGAATTGTCATCTGAATTGTTTTCCGAATCAGATAATTATCTATTGAGCCAAGGCTTCAAAAGAGGGGTAATTGACAATAATTTATATATTAAAATAGAGGGCACTCATCAATTAATAGTGGTAGTCTATGTTGATCACATAGTTTTTGGATCTGATAATGACAACATTAGTAGAGGGTTTGTAGATGCTATGAAGATTAGGTTTGAAATGTCAATGTTGGGAGAACTTTCTTTATTTTTAGGATTGTAGATTAACAAACTTGATGTACGGATATTGATTTCATATGAAAAATACATCAAGGATATGTTAAAGAAGTTTGGCATGATGGATTGTAAGCCAATGAGTACTCCAATGATCACAAGATGCAAGTTAACTAAACAAGATGACTCACCAAAGGTTGATCAAACCTTGTATAGATCTATGATTGGAAGTCACTTGTACTCTACTACTTCTAGGCTTGATATCATGTAAGAAGTAGGCCGTGTAGGTAAGATTCAAGATGATCCTAGAGAGTCTCCCTTAAAATCAGTTAAAAGGATCTTAAGGTATCTCAAGGTCACCATAGAAGATGGTTTATGGTACCCCAAGAGCATAGAGTTCACTCTAAGGACATACACTAATGTAAATTGGGCAGGGTGTATGGATGATAGGAGGAATACTAATGGTGGTGTTTTCTTCATGGGTGAATGCTTGGTATGTTGGCTAAGCAAAAAACAAGCCTTTATATCCCTATCAAATGCAAAAGTTTAGTATATAACTACTGCTTCTTGTTGCACTCAAGTAATATGGATGAAGCAAACATTGGAAGACTATAAGGTAAGACAAAATGGACCTTGTCATATCTATTATGATAATACTAGTGTAATTAGTATCTCAAATAATCATATTATTCACTCAAAAAATAATCACATTCCTATTAGATGTCATTTTTTGAGAGAACAAGTGATTAATCAAAGTGTTAAGTTAGAGTATGTGCCTACAAAAGAACAACTTGTAGGTATTATGACTAAACCATTGACAAAAGTAATATTTAAATATCTAATACAAATCTTGGGAGTTATTTACTTTTCTATAAATAAATATAATGTCATTAGTTAAGTGTGATCAATAATTTCATGAGCTTTCTCCAGAGGTTAGTGATGAAAAGCTTCAAGAAATCTATTCAAGGACATTGGTAGTAAAGGCAAGTTTTAGTCAATCTTTGAAGCTAGTTGTTAAAATAATGAAGATTGAAGGTAAGATTGACTTGGAGTGTGGATAGTAATTATAAAAGTGTATTCCATGGGTTTAGATGTGCTAATTTGGTGAAAATAACCATTCATGACCATTTGTTCAATTTGACCATTTTACTCAGTGTTCACTGCCTAAGTGAGAGCTCATCATGTAAAATTGGTGTTTTTTGAGATATATGAAGCTAACCAAAGGTTGAGTCTAGTTGGATTTAATGTGTCCAAATGAAAAAGGTGCCTTAAATGTGTGATATTGATCACATGATAGGTTAAAGATGTATTGGCATAGTAACAAGGGTATACATAGGGTCTACAAGCGTAATCATGAGCTTTCTAGGTGTCAAATGAAGCTTGGTCTGTGTTCAAGGTGATTTTGTGGCATAAAAAGGTGTATTAACCTCACATAGGTGTGATCCAAGTTTTTTTAGGCTTTGATAGCATCTTGAGGTCAAGTTGAATAATTTTGATGGCTCTCACATATGACAGTCTCTCCTTAAGGGTTAGTAGGACAAAAACAAGATTCATGGTTTTATGTGTCACCTAAGGAGTAAAACCTAAATAATTAGTCGAGTGGTGGGTATTGGTGATCTACAGTGTGAGATAAGTTTTAATATCTAGCATTGATTAGAAGATGGTAAGTTGACCACATTTCTCTTTAATTCCCTAATGTTTTAGCCCATTTGGGTTAATTATCTTACCAAAGGATTTAAGGTTTAACACTAGTTAATCCATTGAAATGTCTAAATGGGTGCTCAAAAATTACTTTAAAGTCATTTGAAAGTATTTGGTTTGTTCTATGGCTAAGCATTTTTGCAAATGGAAGGCTAATTGGTAGGTCAATTTATGAAGAAGTTATGGTGCAAATGAAGATTTGGATGATGAAAATTTGTATACATGATGGGGCATATGATTGTGCATCATATATGGAATTTTAAGTCATGAAGGTCTCTACATAGAAATTTATGGGCTCTACAAGGTTTAGTAGGGCTACTAGGCCTCTAGATAAGGCTAGGTGATTCAAATGGACGTTTTGGTCATTTTATCTAAAATACCAAGGTATGATTGTTCTCATATGATTTTTTCAGTCTATTTTGAGCATATTTCATGTTTTAAGAATGACATAGACATTTTTTGGTGATCTGGAGTTGTCTTGTGAGAGATAATTTGAAGGCAACTATGAAGAATCATCATGGTTAGAGATGGTTTGAAAGTGCTCAAGGGGTGCCTAAGTTTAGGTGAATTAGGGGGAGTTTATATTAGTTTTATTAAGCTGTGATCACTCCCATTTTCTTTATATTGTTCATTACTTCTTCATATAGCATTGTAGGGTCAAAGAAGAGTGTTGTCAATGAGCACGTTTGAGCTAGTCATGGTATGCAAAGTGATAGGGGGAGTTTTTATCATCTATCAGAGGAGGTCCCTTCTTGATTTTGGCTTTGAAAATATTTAAATCTCCTCATGATTAGTAGTTAAACCCACTTTGTCATTGTTTCAAAGGGGGAGAAAGTGTATGTCCATAACTTTGTGTTGGTGTTTATAAGTGTTGACATCAATGACAAAGGGGGATATTGTTTATTTATTATCAATGATGTCTCCAAGGTGTCCAATAGTGTTCATGAGGTGTCAATTATTCTATTAGGTCAATGACAAAGTGTACCTTAGTGATCATACATGGACCTTGCAGTGTCTACTTGGTTAGGCAAGATGATGGATGTTGATGATGTGTTGACCATGTTTGTCAAGTCATATGGGGTGTAAAGAGTGCTTGGTGTAATTTTTTAAGTGAAATTAATTCATCTAAGTATTATTATGAAGGTATAGGTTATCCTATTCATCTTGGCAGAGTTTCTTGAGTAATCAGCTTTATGACAACAACATTCACACATGTGAAGGTGTCAAAAGAAAGTGGTCACATGGGTCTATTCAATTTTGTTCCTAGAACATGTGTTTAAAATATCAGAACTTGTATTGATGTCTATCAAAATTTATTATATTTTCAAGTTTCTCTCCTAGGCTAATTTCTTCATTTTCCATAGTCAAATTTGCATTTTTTAGTGATCATTGGAATTCAAATATTTGAATTTACAAAGGAAAACTAGTCTACAGTGTTTTTCCTATAACTTTTGATGATGGACGAATTTGATGATGGAGTAAAAATAAAAGTAGTAGATAAATTCAAGGTAAATCTAGGAAAATTTATTTGGAGGTTTGAATAGTTGTATAATTTTATTTATTATGGTTCAAAGTTGATTTAGGGTTTGACTTTCTTCTACAAGTGACCCAATAAGGATGTTTGAGTTTTTATTGATGGTGTTTGGATGTTTCATAGTGAATTATCTATTGGAGAATTTTTTATACTCCATGAGGATAATCTATATGTACTTTTGAGGTTTTACCAATCCATATTCAGTATGAACCATTACTTGGAAGTTGAATGTTTCTTCATTCATGATGTTTTCATGTACAAGGCAAATGATTGATAAGTTTTTCATATGTAGAGGTGTGTAGTGATGAATGTAATCACTTGAAGATGTTTTAGGGGTCTATGGAATGAAACTATGTGCTTTTAAGTGGTCTTGTATTTTTATTTTTTCTTGTTGACGTGTTAAAAGGATGAATAGATATATATGGACCTAAAAGGGCTACTTAGGCCTAATTGAAAGGTGTTACTACTTAAGAGTGATCTATCAAAGATATGGTCAACCTATGAAGGTGGTGTTGATTTTATTTATAAGTGGGATAGAATACTTTAGGGTTAAGTAATGTATTATGGATGACCAAGAAGGTGGTGATCATGTAGACTCTATAAAGAACAAAATCAAAGATGAAGGTTTCTAGAGTGAATGTGTGAAGAAAAGAGAAGTGTGAATAAGCTTGGTGGATGGATTGAAGAGCAGAGTAGTATGAGGGATATGTGTGTGACCTAGTGGTCATTTTTATTATTTTTTTTAGGTTTGATGATTGAGGATGAATGAAAAGGTCTATAGTGATCCAAAAGCTTGATTTTGATGCATTGCTTGTGTATGAAGGCTTAAGAAAGTGTCAAGGGTTGAAGAGATTTGCTATTAAATTTTTATCCATCATATTATAAGGTAATAAATTTTTTTGAGGTGTTAATATTATAAGGTGTTTTATGGGTACTCAACATCTAGGGCAAGTGGGTGCTTATCCATGATTAGGAGTTGGTGCTCCTTGTGAAGTGGGTGCTTTACTAAACTCTCTTATTTGTTATCTCTTATATGATTGTAGTCCATGTGTTTTTAAGATTGAGAGTGGGTTTTATTTCCCAAGAGGTTTTCCCACATAATTTAGTGTTATGTTTTTTGATCTTGCATGGTTTTCTTTGTTCATTACAATGAATGATTTATATGCTTCATGAAGGCTTATGTTGAATGGTTAAGAGTTTGAAAGATTGAAATTAAAGTTGATTTCCTTGCATCACTAATTCACCCTACCCTCTCAATTATTTTACCTCTAAAAATTGGTATTAAAGCCATACCTTATGTTCAAGTTTATCCACCTAAAAGTGATGAAAGGTACAATGGATGACAAAGAGGTTGAGACATATCTTCAAGGTGAGCTAGTGTGTGCTTTATCAGAGATCAAACATCTAGAGGAAGAGAATGAAAGATTGAAGAACAAGAAAGGAAGTAAAAATATAGATCTAACTTCCTTAATATGTTATGAGATTACTTTAGGAATTGATGGTGTGAAGACACAAATAGATAAACTAGAAATAATAATCAATAATTTGTAAGACATGATGGATAAAGGATTGAATCAAAGAATGGATCATTTGGAAGATAAAGTTATGACATTTATAGATATGCTTTTGTCTAAAGACAAGTAGAGTCCTAGATATACCAAAGAATTTAAAGATGAAACTTCTTGGGTCATTAATGATCAAGTAAAAGGAATGTATAACATGAACAACTATAGCTATGTCTTCAATGGGCACTGTTACACTTGTAATCAATATGGTCACAGATATAGGGACTATACTTTCTCCTCAAAGAACAAGAATGAGGTTCTATGCTATAATTATAACCAACATGGACATATAGATAAGTACTACAAGAGGGCCTATTTGAAAAAAACATACAAGTCATTGACAAATCCCCTGGTATTGATGGTTTCCATTATGAATTCTACAAATCCACTTGGAATTTCATTAGGCCCAACCTACTACAATCCTACAAAGACTCTCTACACATGAAGTCATTGGTGTAAATTATCAACCAAGGTAATATAAAAGTCATAACTAAAGAGGTCAATCCTAAGCTTATCATAAGTTGACACCTAATCACTTTGTTAAATGTCTCTTATAATATCCTTGCCAAAGCTCTTGTGAACCATCTCCATCTTATTTTACCTGTGTAAATGACATAATTCATAATTTTAATTAGTAACTAATAATGACAATCAAATCCTATTCCAAACTTATCATAAACCTTAGATAGAGCTTGAAATAAATACACAAAATGTATGTTCACATACCAAAAATTATTATACTTCTCCTTCATTACCTTTGATGTGCTCTTGATCACTTGGTATGTTGGCTTCTCAAAATAAACTCCTATGCAAGGTATTTAAGTAGTTTAAATATAGGTTAATGATATATTTGATCTCAAGTGAATGATTTTTATATTATTATATTCATAAATACAATTGCTTGATAATAGATGTTCACAATGGTGGAAAGGACATCAATTTATAGATGTTTTAAAGGGAAAATGGATGGTCAGATTTAATCCATAATTATTAAATAATTTTAAATTTATATGGTGGATATTTAGTCAACAAGTCAAATGCATTCAATATATTTATCAAGTTTGTTGAATTGGCATTGAATGAATTGAATGTACATTCAATGATTTAAATGTCTTATAAAAGTTTGTTGGAAGGATTAAAAAATGTTTTAAATGAGGTTGTTAAAAGGTTAAATGTCTTAATGAATGCCTTCAATTTTTTTAATGATATTGGAACAAGTGGGTTAATGGTTAAAGGAGGAGGCTAGGTGAGGTAAATGATGTTATTTGAGTAGGATGATGAATTGACATGGGTAATTTTATTTACTTTGAATTATTTATTTAGATTTTCAGGTGCATGATGTAGTTATTCATTAATTAACTTAACTAATATAAATTAATTATTTAATTAATAAAAGTGGTAATAGTAGGGGGATTGGGATAAAATCCATATTTTTTGGTGAGAAGTAGGTTAGTAAGAAGATTTTTTAAAGAATGAATGTTGATAATTATTATAACATTATGGTGGCAGAATTTAGGTGTCTATATTTTCCCCTCTTTGAAAGGGTGTTATGACTAGAATAAGAAACAATTTTTAAAATAATGAAGAAAATTAGAATGCATATGGGTGAAAAAATATTCCCTAAGTGGCTTGATTAGTTAGTTGGATGGGTAGATGCCCCCTAAAAAGGTCATGTAACGAGAAAATATGCAAACGAGGTCTAAAAAATAAAGAGAGGGTCTTAGGGTTTTTGTGATGTTTTTTTATAGATGGATTGGTCATATTAATGTACTTGATTAAAATTCTTGCATGCTTTAATTTAAAGTTGTTAGATTTTCCCCTAGAAATTATATATGTAAAGGGGAATATTGGGAAAGATGCATCTAGATAAATGTGACTTGATTGAATTTATTAATATATAAGTGTTTTAACCTTGTAGGACTTAGCACATGTATATCCTATGTTTGATTAAAGGGATGGGTAGTCTAAATTAGGAAAATAATATACATAAAATAGCCACTAATTTTTTACAAATTTTAACTAGCTTTGGCTTTCTAAAAATAGTAATAAATCTGTGAAAATAAATACTTATCTAGAAAACACTTGATACAAATGATTTGAGTGATAAAAACTAAAATAAGAATTGGTCTAAGTGTTTTCAATTGGATCCCTATATCAAAACCCCTCATAGACAGTAGTGACACATATAGATTGAGGTACCATTTGGCTCTAGTGTATTAATAATGGCATTAATATCCTCTATGTAGGACTTCCTAAAATTCTAGGTACACCTGTGTCTATGTTTTTGGGTTCTATTATTATGCATACAAAGTTTGGAACTATGTATTGTGCTTGTAATAACTGATTTATGATAGAAAACCTAATCATGTTTACAAGTAAGGCAAGAGCTAAAAAGTTTATTTATTAGTAGGATAGGCTAGACATCCTCAACACCTAACTATGAAGAGAGTTGCCTACATACCAATAATCCAAGGGGGGTCAAGCCTAATGTAGTTCTCCCCACCTAAGTGTTAGTGCAAGTGAAATTAATGCTAAGTTTCTTTAAGTGTGTTTAGTGTTCTTGAGACTGTAAATCTAAAACATCTAACCTTAGGGATGTTGTAAATGGTAGTATGTAGAAGTAGGTCAGAATAAGGATTAATAACCTTGAATTTGTTCAACTTGCTTCATGTTTGAATATGTATTTTACATATAATTTCCATCTAGTGGATAAAGGGATAAAATTCATGTATTTATATTGTTTCATTGTTTGTGAATATAATAAAAGATTTTTTAAGCCAACCTTATGAGGGTTTTATCTTTGAAAATATATTCATTCAAAAAAGATAGGGTGAATGACATAGGAGCCATTTTGGGTACACTAATGCCATGTGGCTTTAGTGTCCTTAATGTATCACTAATGCCCATATACTAGAACACTAAGAACAAAGGGATGTGATAAAAAATTGAGGGTTTGGGACTACATTTGAGCTGACTAGGGATGCATGTGGTCCACATGAAGGGTAACAAAGTATGATAATAGGATCTAGGATAGGTCTAGGGATAAGTTAGGAATAAGTAGTCTCAATTAGAACTCTTAGCACTCAAATACCATTTTTAGGTGATTATATTTACCTCCCCCCCCATTTATGCTAGAAATGAGGCAAAGTGAAATGACTAGTATAAAGGAAAAATATGCATATCTAGACTTACCTAGGAAGTTAATCTCATGAACTTAAATATGAGTATGTAAAGTTGGGTCTGCATATATGAAGCATGATATAATGTATGACATATAAATGAAATGCATATAAATCATTCCTTACTTAAGAGATGCCAAAATCAAAATAATATATTGAGTAAAGAAGTAACTGAGTAAAATTGAGTAAAGAGATAGGAAAGAGGAAAGGATTGAATACACCACATTAGGTACATTAACCAGTGCATGAACTTGGTAACAACCTATGTGTGTGAATTTACATAGTGATCAATCATTTAATAACTTGGACTAAGCTAATATCTTTCTTAATCCTTATGTGTGGGTGGATCAAGAACTCAATCCAATTTTTACTACTTCATTTCCCACCCCTACATAGTGGATCATGACTTATAAATAGCTTGGTTTGGATTGATAGTGTGTCCAACCCTCTAATGTGGGTGGATCAATAACTTAAGTAGGCTATGTATTTATAATTTCCCACCCATGTGTATTAGATGAATCTAAAACTAAATTTCATAAAGTACTGGAAATATATAACTATGTATGCTAGCTCCACAGACACTCGATACATTAGGTAGCTCTAGGCCACTAGGGAATGCCAACCACTACATATGGAGTAAGGCATGAAATTGGTGATAACTTAGAATATGAAATAAAATGTATAAAACATAGAGAATAACATATAATTTGTCATTCCATCTAATCAACTAGTGTACAACTAATCATATGGAAAAAATGTGTCGTGCACATGCCCCCAATCTAGTATCTAAGTATATTAATTCTATATTGAGTTATAATAACTTTATCTAAGTATCTAAACTAAAAATGGGAATGGTAATGGCATGCATGATTCCCTAATATGAGAAAATAATATGAATCTGAGTAAACTAATATGAATCTGAGCAAACTGATATGAATCTAAGTAAAAATTGAGTATAACTGATAAACTTGTAACTAGAAATTTGAAAACCTATACTATACCTAGTGTACTATTTTAGACAATATAAGTTATCCTAAAACTAAGGCTACTAGAAAGTAGTGCCACATCTTGGATAGTATCACCATGTAGTGTGAGTGTCCCTATTTAGATACTAATGTATTTCTATTTTGAGTTCTATCACTATAATATTTTTTGAGTCATTATTTTTCTTATGTATTTATCTCTATCTAATTTTCTAAAATTGAACCTGTGTGCATAAAAATGTACTATGAGTGTAATATAAGATCCTGATATCTATGAAAAAACCCTATGAATGCTCCCTCTTTTTAGGTTAGTTATTAAACCTATACAATAATTGTCTTCAAAATAAAAATCTCCTCAAAATATGTGTTATCTAAAGAATAAATGATAATTATGAGATAATCCAATATAATGTGCAAACATAACATTAGAATGTAAGATAATCTGAGCATAAGTAGGTAATGTAAGATGTATGTCATTTCTAGCATTGTACAAAGGTGTCAATATAAATGTAATCAATGTATATAACAACAAATTTGAGTATAAATGAGTATCTACCTAGTGGGATGTGGCATGATGTCCATCATGGCACCAAATTAGGAAGAGTAAATGCATGAGGTCTCTTATGGAAATGAAAATTAGTGTGTGTAAAAATAAAATACAATTGGCATGGCCATGATGCATATAATATAGCATACATATAAACACATGAGTCACATAAGATAGGCTAAGGGGATATAATATAAGGTACATGAGCATATGTCACTAAATATGATAAAATGAGACATGCAAAGATGTGTTCAAATGTTCGCATATGCAAGCAATAATCAAGTTAGATTATAACCACATAGAAGGACATATTTAAATGTTCACATACGCAATTAAAAAATCACACAAAGGGACATGGGAACATTTTCAAGGCATACATATTGTGAATAGAAGTGATATAGATCTAAAAAACAATGACATATTCAAATTCCCTTGAATAGAAGAAACATATACATATAATAAAGCTTAAACTTGGTAAGATAGAAATGAAATCATGCATGAGAATGTATTAAAAATTTGTGTAATATTTGAGATGTACATATGTTGAGTATAAAGTAGTGATAAGTGGCAAATTTTTTGAGTATAAGTAGCAAAGATCAATATCTTGATATAATAGTGATAAAAGTAGAATGTAGAGAATGTAAGGATAGAACCTGGTAATAGAAACTATGTATAAGATTCCCTCAAGTGGTTGAATATTTCAAGTGAAGACCCATATATTGGTGTATATACCCCCAATGGGTAGATAATAACAAATCTATATTAGGGTAGTGGACCTGAGTCCTATAGAAATTTTCAAGAACTCAACAAGAATAGGTGAAGCATGTAGTATGATAAAACTGACTACACTAAGATAAATAGAATATGTAGTGTCTAGAAAATATGATAAGTGTAAACATAAAAATTCATACAATCTATAAATTTTGTGTTTTCTAAGTAATTATTTGAATTTTTTTTTGTTTTTGACTTTTTTTTTTGTATTTTCTAAAATAAGGTATGTATAAGTAACATGAAAATGAACTATGTACAAAGAGAAAAAGAGAGGGAAAGTATGTAAAAGAAGAGAAAAATGATACTAACCGATGAGTCTCATGAGAGACTCACTATCACTATGGCCTATGTTAAAAATAGGAATTTTAATCCCTCATGCAATGTGATTATTATGTTGTAGTTGAATGTTGTTATAGTAGGAATTTGAGTATTATTTATCATCAAAATCATATTAACCTAGGATGATAGAGTGAATTGTCTCATACTATGGAGTTGACCTTTCTAAATTATGTTTTGGAAGATTTTTTGTGATTTTCCCCTTTGAAACTATGCTTATTGTAGACATATGGTGTTGTGGAGGCTCTTTTGCTAGAAATCTTATTTTGAGAATGCTTGTTAGATTAACATGATTTTGAATTTGAAACTGAAGTTCTTACTCTTTTTGTAAAAAAATTTGTGTATCTGGATATTATGCCTTAGTATGTTCAATAAATCCCAAATTCTATTGACCAACATTATCAACTGCTATAATAGGAGAAGTGATGCCTTAGGCATGCTTGCCCAAACCTTGATCATGATAATCAAACTATTGTAGATATTTTTGACCAAACCCATACTAATTTTAAAGTTGAGCCTTATTTAGAGAGTTATATTTTCATCTTTTCTTGCTTTACCTATTATTTTTGTACCTTTTACTGATCTAATTATGCTTTATGAACCTTTTGTCATTTTGAGTTATGCTTTGGTAGCCATTATTATATTATTTCCAAATTTGACCTTTTTTAAATTTTTAGATATGCCATTGTATGTTTTGTGGATGATGTATCACTATTTGAGTCATTTGTATCCATTATCTATTGTATTTTCCTTTCCAATGCTAAACATAAATTGGTGTGGTGCCCATGCATTCTATGATATACAGAATAATATCTAGATCTTCTCATTCGGTATACAGGGGGTAGGTTGATTAAATTAGCTTTAATAATTTCCATTAATAACTCACTTTAACTCTTATTTGATGTTTGACTATATTTTAAATCACTAGTTGTAGATGTTCTTTGCTATGATTTATGATTGGGATATGAAAGAGTGTTAGGCACAACTTTTCTAGGTGCAGATATATATACATGGTTGACACTATCATATTCTAAAGTATGTGTACATATAATGTGATTTTCTAGTAATGTGACCTTTTCACTTAATAACTAATTTTGATTCTATAAATATTATATTAGCTTACTCATACTATAATGTGATCCCTTAGAATCTCATAAATGTAAATTGTAGTTGCTTCTGATTGAACATGTAGGCACACACCCTGCAGGGAAGAGGGTTTAATAGGATATGTATAGGATTAATGACAATGGTATAGGCATATTTATCTCATGGAGGAGTGATTACATGGACTTGGTTAGAGGGAAAGTATCTATCACCCTCATAAATATGAGGAGGAGAAGGAGATTATTTCTTGTGCATAAGATATGACATTAAAACTTGAAACCTAGTTGTTAGCTTATAGAATATATCCTCTATGTATGTAAGAATTTACTTGTTAATGGAATTACACAAGAGAAATATAACATGATATGAAATGTGATATATATTAAAATTGAGATAAAGCATCATCTATACATGTGGTTATGTGTTTTTTAAGTTCATTTTGAATTAGAAGAAACAAGCATGTAAATGAAAGTATTAGACTTCGCATCCAAAATTGATCAACTTATTATGTCATTACTATCAGGATTATATGAAATATAACTTAGAAGATAGATGGTTCTAAAATTTGAGTGTTACAAATGTAAATCCTAGGTTATCTAGGTTTAGGTTTTTTACAATGTTTGAAGTAAGTTGGGTTCACCAAATGTTTTAACCTTTTAGGACTTAACATATGTATATCCTATGTTTGATTAAAAGTCTAGATAGTCTATATCATGGAAATAATATGCATAAAATATCCATAGATTTGCTGCAGGTTTTAACTATCTTTGACTTTCTAAAAATATTAATAAATATGTGTAAATAAATACTTATCTAGAAAACACCTAATATAGATGATCTAAGTTCTAAAAACTAAGATAGGAACATGTCTAAGTATTGTTAACTAGATCCTTGTATCATAACCCCTCTTGGACAATAACACCATGGATAGAGGTTCCATGTGGCTCTAGTGTCTTGAGAATGGTGCTAATGTCCTCTATGCAAGATTGTCTTGAACTTTAGGGTGTAGTTATGTTTGTGTTTGAAGGTTCTATTCCTATGCCCATAAAGTTTAGAACTTTGTATTGTGCCTATAATAGATAATTTATGATATAAACCCTAATCCTTCTTGCAAGTAAGGCATGAGCTAAAAAGTGGTTTCACTAATAGGATAAGTTGGACATCCTCAACACCCCTCTATGAATAGAGTTGCATACATACTAATACTCTAGGGAGGGATCAAGCCTGATGTAGTTTTCCACACCTAAGTGATGGTGCAAGTGCAAGTGATGCTAGTATGATATTGGTTTTGAGTGTCTTGAGTGTGCTTGATATTAGAAATCTATAAAAATTGATCTTAGGTCTATTTTAGATGGTAGTATTTAAAATTAGGATGGAACAGGGATTAATAACCTTGATTTATCTGAACTTTGTATGTGTTTGAATACGTATTTTTCATCTAATTTCCATCCAGTGGATAAAATAATAAAAGTCATGTATTTATGATGTTCTATTGATTTTGCATATAATAAAATATGCTTAGGATGACCTTAGGATGGTTTTAACTTTGAAAATATATTCATTCAAGAAAGATAGGGGAAAGGACATATGCACCATTTTGGGGACACTAGCACCATGTGGCTCTAGTGTCCTTAATGTGACATTAATGTCTAACTAGCAAAACACTGGACACGAAGGGTTAGGATCAAGAAATGAGGGTTTAAGACTATGTTTGAGCTAACTAGGGACACATGTGTCCCACATAAAGGTTGTAAAAGTATGATAATAGGCTCTAATATATGTATAGGGGTAAGCTTGTAATAGGTAATCCCAAGTAGCACTCTTAGCATTCAAATACCACTTTTAAGTGATTACAAAAGCATAAAATAAGAATGTAAGTGATTTTATAATTTTTCATATGTTAGGGTGGTGAAAAAGATGTTGGTAAGCTTGTGATAGTGGAAGATAAGGCAGGATTAGAAGAAATAAGAAAAAAAGGGATGAAAGAAGTGATTTGGGGTAAAAATATTGGTTGGGGTGGGTAAATAAATAGAAGGTAGGGGATGAATTTGAATTCATTTTCACTCTTGCCACCTAGGATTTTTGTTTTGTGCTCTAGATTTTCAAAATACCTTGAGCTAAGATGAATTTTATTCCATCTAATAAGCATCATAGTGAGTGAGTGAGGGAGAATCAAAGACTAAAATGGAGTGGGCCATCAGTAAGTAATGTTTTTTGTTTATGAAATTTGAAATTTTTGGGTAATAAATGTTTTTGACATGGGTGGGAAATGAATTAATTGTTATTCTAAAGGTGATTTTTCATTGAAAATAATGAAATCATTAGGCCAAATAGAGAATTCATTAGGTCAAACGGTGATTTCATCAACAATAGTGAATTTATCATGAAGAGTGGGAAATTTGTCACAAGGAATGGAAAAATTGTTTAAGGAGTGGAAAAATAGTCAAAAGTGGTGAAATTATCATGAGTGGTGAATTAATCTTGGTAGTTAGATTTTGATAAATTTTAATTTATTAATGATCTTTTTAGATTTGTTAAGAAATATTGGAGATGTGTTTCATTGATTTTGATGGAAAATTAGACTAAGTATCAATCATGTTTGGTGTTTTATAGGAGTCATTACCTATCTTTATTACACAAGAGAGGTGATCTACAATATTATAATTTAGGAGTGGCTGATTTGAGGTCAAGGTGTTTGAGGCTATTGGGTTTTCATATAGATTTGAAATGTCAGAGATACCCATTGACAAGGGGTTGTTAACAACATTATAAAAGAGATGGCTCTTGGAGATAAGTACCTTTCATATACTAATAAGGGATATGATAATCACATTAGAATATGTTTAGAGGATTTTACGTATCCTAATATAGGGTATGACTATATATTGGAGGGAAAATACTTAATCTTTATCACTAACTATATTATTTGAGGATGATATCATCTCAATGATAGGTTTAGGTATTAATTTAGATGCATTATGGTTAGAGGAGAGATGGATCCATTAGCTTTAGTTTTGATGACTCTTGTTAGTTGTATATTATTGCCTGACAAGAGTGAGAATCTATCCCTAATTAGTTTACTAGATTTTTTAGGTGACATGTTGGAGTTTGTTATAGAATTTTCATGGGGGATATGTGTGTTGGCACACTTGTACAAAGAGTTTCATGCAGTGACATACAAGGAGGGGAAGATTATAATGTCTTCCACATTATTATAGGTATGGTCATAGTAACACATAGATCTTGAGCAATGAGTTGGACAATTGTGGATTAGGGTAGATGAGGAGTCATTTAATTATATATGGAATATGATAGTATGTGTCCATTGACATAACTTAGGGGATTTAGCATACTCAAGAGGGAAATTTATGAGTTAACTCCACATGCCATCACATAGAGACCCCATCGGGAGGTAGACCCAATATGGGCGAAGGACATTATATATTTGGCTTATGTGACTACATTGTGCTATATTTTGGGGAGACATGATTACATCATCGAGAGGAATATAACACATAGGGTATTAAGTTAGTTTTGGATTCAACAAGATATTATGTCATCTTTGCACATTTTTTTTCAATCTGATAGTGAGTGGTGATAGTCAGGGACAATGGTAGATCCAAATATTATTGAGGTTAGATGGCTCCATTTGTTGATTATGTTATTTCACATGAGATAGGATGTTATTGATGTAGGCACCACATTGCATATAGAGTGTGTTGGGGTCATACACAACCAATGAGGCTAATGTTTCTGCATCAAAGGATCAACATTATTAGAGATAACGTTCATAATATTTTCAATGTATGACCATGGTGGGTAGGGAAGTATAGGATGATGGGGTGGCTGGTTAGACCATCTAAAGGTGATGGAGGATATAGAGGTGACAAAGGAATAAGAGGAAATGAAGGAGATGGTGGAGATGTGTTTGTCATAGATAATGATAATGATAGAGAGGGAGAGGTAAGATATGTATATGGTGTAGATATGGGTGTGAATATGGTAGTATTAGGTCCATTTCTTATAGTGGTGAAGACGGAGGTGATGTTGGATATGGTGGGGATGATACCATGCCACTAGTTGTTACTATTGTAGGGGGAGATGGAGCAAGGACATTAAAGCTCATGAGATAATTATAGGATGATGCTCTAATTGATATCATGTTATGAGATATCATAATAAGGGATAAAGAGATAGTTTGACTGAGGGGTGATGGAGGACAATAGGGTAGACAACTATTTTTAAGGTCACTAGAGATAATTATGATACAAGTCAAGGTAGATCAATTGAGGGATGATCTAAAAAAATGGATGGTACCTTAGCATATAGGGATATAGAGTTACAATATATATAGATTGATCAAGATACAACATGTGGGGAGGTGTAAATATTTTGCACTGAGAGAGACACAATGTGGAGTGAGGTGCAAAGTTAACAAACTAAGAGGGACAAGGCATGATATGTATTAAATGAAACCAAAATTATGAAGGCCATATTAAATTTTATGAATTCCATACATCATCTAACTTACAATAGGATCATTTATGACTAGGATAAGATCAATAAAAAGTACTATGAGGAAGATAACAACATAATAGTCAGTGGGAAAGACATCAAAGTATACCATGGAACCTTAAAGATCACCTTAGATATCACCTTAAAGATCACTTCCTCTAAGTCCTCTTTTAATGGGTCATAGTGAGAGTTGACCACACAGTTTTGACAAAAAAACTGATTTATGAGATGATGTTATCGATGGGATGCTATACATGTATATGGACATTACACACGCACAATATATATATATATATATGGGATTATGTCATATGTCTCATTTTTTGTGATGGATGTTTAGGATGTATGATTTATTATGATGTAATTTTTAGTTATCACTATTTTGTTTTAACACACACTCCATCATTATTATGGATGTTTAGTTAGTAGCATATAGACAATTGGATTGAATGTTAAATTAGTGATGAGTGAGCATTAAATGATTTTATTTATTTTGTGTTATGGATGTAATGTCTTATAAAATTAAGAACTTATGGAAATGTGATGTTGAATGTTTTTGATGATGTAGATGGATATGGATGATTTTTGTTGTTATTCTTGCATTAGATTACCAATTTTTTTGAGAAACTTTATTTTTTATAGTGTGTACAATAGGATGCATCATTATATAATGGATCATAATGACTCTGTAGTAATACACATAAGGACTAATGTAATGCAACATGTAATAAAAGATAAAATAATTAAAACAAAAAATAAACACATAACACACAACACAAATAAGAATCAAGCAACAAAAGCAAGCAAACAAACTATTTTTTATGTCCTTTGTTAAGTTAGACACCTTAGGTTTTTAGATATAATGATAATGATACTAAAATCTTGTTGTGCCCCAAGAAATGATATATGCGAGGGGGTAAATTTGGGATGATATATCTTGATGAGTTTGTAATCATATGCTTAATGTGAGAACAAATATTTTTATATAAACTATGGATAGGAAAAGATGAATTTTTCTTAAAGATCTTATATTTTCTTAGGTTTCTTTTAGATTTTATAATTATTTTAATTTTTTTTGGGTTTTCTATAGATACTTTGGAATGATACCTAATCTTAAAACTAAGAAGGAATGTGAATATTATAGTGTAATTATGGAAGGATATAAGGATGGATTGTGTGATGGATGGATGGATGGATGGATGGATGGATGGATGGAATCTATGTCATATGAATGATACACTTCCAAGGATTACTTTGAGTAGGATTCAAATACTCAATCTACGTTATAAGAAAATAGTGTGTGTTTCAATGTATTTCCATAACAGTGCAGGTGTGCCAACATTTTTTTGAAACATGGTCAAGACCTCTTGCACATTATTGTCAAGGTCAAAAATAAGACAAAACTATGGGTACTTGTAAGAATGGGATGAATTAAACAAATAGATGGCTAAGATGATTTAGGCTTGGATGGATGTGGATAATGTAGGATGAGATGAGATGGAATGATGATTACCCCCAAGTAAAATGGTAAATTAAAGATAATAAACACTACACATGAAACCATAAAATGGTTTTGACCATGGTACTTGCCCAAAGTTCCATAAGACTGGTTTCACTTTCAGATGATTATTTCTCTCTATTTATTTTTTATATTTTTAGTAGTATTGGATCCTTTAAGCATGGAATTTTTTCAAATGAATAATTTTCATGGGATCATAAATCTCTTCTCCATCTTCAATATATAATTTTTAGAAACCTAATCCATATTTTTCTATGATAACATAAGGACCTAACCAATTAGGTTCAAACTTTCCTTTCTTTTCCCATTTTGAATTGGTATTTTTTTTATTTTACTTCAAGATAAGATCTCCAATTTAAAATGACTTGGATTTGATATACTTGTTATAACACTAAAGTAGTCTATTGTGATATGTTTGTAGATGATTAAGTAAATTAAGTATTTTCTCATATAAAATATCTAACTTGCATAGCCTTACAATTCAGTATTCCTCATCATCAATTAGGTATTGTAAGGAGATGTACAATAATGGTAACTCAATCTCAATTGGAAAAATGGCTTCAATTCCATAGACAAGTGAATATGGGGTTAACCCATGGGTGTGTGGATGCTTACATGGTAAGCCCATAAGGTAGGAAACGTTATAAATTCTAGTCATGACAAGTGGTAGATAATAATCTACTTAATAATTATAAGGATATTTTTGTTGGATGCCTCTACTTAAATATTATCTTTAGGGTAATATGTTATGAACCATTTATGCCTAATATCAAAGTTAAATCAAAGGGTTGTAATGTCCTTATTTTTAAAGGACTTACCATTATCATAAATGATTATGGAGGGGATACCATAATGATAAATGATGTGATTAAGGATGAATTTTTAAATTGTTTTTTGAGTTATGTATGTGAGAGGGATATCCTCCATCCATTTGGTGAAGTAATCAATGGCAGTAAATATGTGTTTTTGGTCATCAAATGAGTTGGATTTGATTTTTCAAATGAGGTCAATCCCCCATGTTGAGAAATTCCATGGAGTTGTAATGGGATATATAGCTTGAGATGGTACATGGATGAGATCTCCATGTTTCTAACATGTTACACACTTTTTAACATATTGGAAGGAATTCGATTCCATTGTGGGCCAATAATAACATGTTCTCAACAGTTTCTTAGAAAGGACTATACCACTAGTGTGTGCACCACAAATTCCATCATGAACCTCCTTATAGCTAAGTTGGCCTCATCTAAATTTAAAAATCATCACAAAGTTTTTTCATAGCCTCTATGGTCTAGGGTGTCACCTAGGAGTGTAAAATGGGAAGTAAATTGGATAAATGATTTATTATGGTTATGTGAAAGGTTTGGGGGTATGATATTGTCATGAAGTTAGGTGTAAATGTCTTGATACCATGGGGAGTATGGACCAATAATTTCACAAACCATCTTGGATTTAGAAACTTCATAAGTAGTAATCATCAATTTTTCAACCAAGAACTGGCTTTTTCAGATGTCTTTGTGCATTTCAAAAATAGAAATGATGGTTTCCATAGCATATAATGATTTATTATTGGCATGAGGAAATTGATCTCATATTCTTAAATTATAGTTCCAAATTACCAACCATTTGTTTTTAAATGAAAAACTTCTCATCTTTGGCTTGATATTCATCATTGACTTGTTTGATTATGAGTTATGAATCTCTAGATACTAAAAGGTGTTGAATACTTCATTGAATGGCTATTTTCAGACTAGAAATGAGAGTTTCATAGTCTAAAATGTTAATGGTGCAAGGGAATACTATTTAAAATATCATTGGGATAAGATCACCTTGTGGATAAATTAATAAGATACCTACCCAAGATCCATGATTAATGAAGGAACCATAAAAAAAAAACTGCTATTCTAATATCTTGTCAAGGTATAACATAGACTCATTTCTAAATCGAGGTAAATTTTAATATCCCTTATAATAAATCTACTTGGATTTCATTAGAAAATTTATAGACATCTATTTCAAAGTCATGACAATTCATAGCTAATTGTGTATAGGTGTGCTAGAAAATCCAAAGGGAGGAGAGGTGTAATAGTCATTTTTCCTTCCCCATATAATCAAATGGCTACATAATGCAACCAAAAGAATTTAAGACCAGCTAGTTATAGTATGAAACCACCAGCTTATGTACTAACTAGATGCATGATGAAATTAGTTAGCTTGTGTAATCAGTTAGTTACTTGATGCAATTGGTTAGCTTGTGTAACTGACCGGTTACATCATACAACCGGCCAACTTGTACAACCATGCAACTTATGCAACTAACCAATTAAAATATTTAACTAGATGACTTGTATATCCATTCAATTTCATCATGCATCTAACTAGTTTCATCAGGATGGTTGGTTATACAAGAAAGTTAGTTGTATCATGCAATTGGTTGGTGCATAAGATGTCCAGTTGCACAGGTGATCCAACTAGTTGACTGCATGTTTTAACTAGAGGTTGCCATGTTTCCATCAATGCTTATATATATGAGTATTTCCCTCATTTTTACACTTTTTCAAAGGTGTATTTTATCTCATAGCATTAAAATTTCTTTAGCTACGACATCCATTACCAAGACATGGCTTCCATGACTATGATATCCATAGGTGCAATACATAAACTTATTTTCATGAAAAATTATGTCCTAAAATTATCATAGAACTATAGTAGTTAGGTGTATATAGTCATTGGCTTAACTAGTATAGTTTTTGAGGCCTAGTACAAATGCCTCAATATGAAACAAACACAAACTTTCTAAAATCTTTCATGTCTTCATATGATAAAAGTGAGACAAGGTTTAATGTCATAGCCAACTCAAAGTTTTTTCCCTTTGGTACATCTTATTTAGATATCCATTATTTAACAAGGCTTACACACCAAAATGCCAACCCTATCACTAGAAAATCAATGTTAATAGATAGGGATAAAAATACTTGGAGTCTCACTACAACTTGTAGGTTGATCCATCTGGTATTTTTAACATTATTATTCAAATTTATAATTCAAGGCTTTGTAATTTATCATGCCCTTTTACTAATGTACTAATTACATGTTTTTGGCTTGCATTAAAGCTAAACATTTAAAAAGGGGGATCCAAGTTCAGAGTGTATCAAACCCATTTCTATGAGCCATCATGAATTTTTCCAAGCCATAATAATGTTATAGGGAAAAATATCAAACATTCCCTTTTGGGTTGTTTTCTACATTCTTCTTTCTCTTGTGGGATTCAAATATGATTAGTGTATAATTATATCTAATAGGATTAGATTGGCATTGAATATGTTCTTTGCAAAGATAGTTCTACAATTTTGTATACCAATTTTATTGTTGATTTATACTATGAGGTTTTTTATGGCTTATAGAAATTAGAAATTTCAACTATGCTCCATCAAAAAATGGCCACAAATTCCTTGTCCTTTGATGGGTAGGAGGTTATTTTAGCATTCAAATTAATTAGTTGACTTTAATTTATAAGTTCTTATAAATTTACAATGTAATATTCACTTTGTTTGTTAAAAATAAAAATTATTACATTTAACATAAAGAGACAAGCTACATCAAAAGGACATTGTTCACCTGAGGGTGTTAGCGTAGGTTTTTGTTCCATTTAATGATTTTTCCCTACACATGTTTAGTTTAGCATAATTAGGTGTATTTTAAGTAATTTAAAAAGATAATCCCTTGTTCATGAGGAAGTGAGGACATGTATATATTTAACCTATATAATGTACCTTCATAAATATTGTATGGCCAATGATATTAATGCTAATATTACAACCTTTTGATTGTTGAGAAATTACTTCTTCTCGCTCATGTTTGATTTTTCTAATACATATAGGTAATCGCATCATGTATTTGAATCTATCTAGTATATCCTCAATTATGGACCACTCCAACATGGTATAAAATCTTTTATAATAAGTGAATGCATTTGTTCTTATTGTTCTTATTGTGTTTTCAACTTGCATGTAATAGATCTACCATTCTTTGACCTAGTATGTTATAGATTCAACATCTCTCTAAATTTAATCTTCTTCTAGGATCCTTAGTGGATTCAAATCTATAAAAAGAATAAGGGAAAAGGTGTATTTTACTATTCACATATCATTTGGTGGATTTTCATGAAAAATTAATTACACCATTAGATTTAAAAGGTGTCAAATCCTTAAGATTGGCTATAAACATGAACTAGTTTCATGATAGCTAATTTTTGCCATTTTTGGAGGGTTTCAAGACTTTTTTGGTAATTTCATGAAAATATGTATAATTATATAGTATTTAAGGAAAACCCCTAGGTTTTTGGATATCTCTAGTGGGTTTTTAGTTTATTTTAAAGAGGTGGAGTAAATATGGTGTTTATGATAAATAAAGGTTTTCATACCTGAGTGCATTGTAAGAAAATTATGCATCTCCAACACTATGAAAATCATTGACATATTTTACACCTAAAAATATTCCTTAAAACTCCAACACACCAAAACCCTAATTGCTATAAGTATAGGTTGCATCCCTAATGTAAAAGATTAATGTCAAGACTTTTGATTGTGGGAGTAGTCAACTTTCTTAGCATCAAGACTCTTGACTGTAGGCACAGTCAAATTCATTGGCATAAGGATTTGTGGATATATAAGTAGTCATTAACTCTTATATTAAGAATTTTGACTATGGATTAGTCCATTTTTCTCACATTGGTATTTGGGATTGTAGGAGCAATCAAAAACCTTGACACTTGCACAAAGGGGCTATAAACCTAAATATATCCCTACTACAAGAACCATCCAAAATATTATGATCAAGACTTTAGATTGCATGTGCAGTCTCAAACCCTAATTAAATAAGGTCTTACAACCCTAACACAAACCCTTGACATTATACATATTGACTACAAGAGTAGTTAAAAACCCTATCTTGTGCACAAATTCCACCAAACTTTGATGATAGTTTAAAGGACATCAAATTTAATCCAATGAAGTGTGACACTATTCATTTTAAAAAGGGAGTATTTTTGGGATGATGTCACTCCCACATCAATCAAAGTGAGTAGAAGGAGAGTAATAAAATTTGGTCTTAGCCCCTGGTTATATGGGAGTTAAGCCCTTAGTCACACCTAATTCAAAATTGCTTAACCTTTTCTCCAAAAGGGCATAAGTTTTTTTTGTGGAGAATTTTCTACCAAAATATTTCAACTATTTTCACACTCAATTTTTTATACAAAGTGGAGAACATTATTTTTTAACTAAAAATATTCAAATGCACATAACTTTCAGCTTGCTCCTCCTTTAAGGTGCCATTTTTTTCAAAAGTGTATTTTTTTGAGCTCTACACAATGGTGATATTATTATGCCTTGTAAATTTTAACCTCTATAGATTTAGGGGGTGTTGCATTCCTAGTCTATAGCACACATAGTTTAGTACATACTTTTTTTTGCATCATGGATCTTAATTTTATTTAGATTCTTACACAATTCAACTATTACAAGTGAAAAGTCAAATTGAAAATCCATTTGAGGAGCAGAGTCTTACTCTAAATTAAGATGGGTATAGAAATAAAGAAAACACCCAAGGTAAAGAAGGTGTAGTGGTATAAAAGTGATGAATCCTACAGTCTATTATTCCTATCTATATCTCTTGACTTACTCTTTTATATAGAATCTACAACATCTACAAATCAAGTATGGTCCACATTGGATAAAATCTTTGGAAAATAGGATGATATGAGGGGTCATGAGTTAGAGAATGAGATCATTAGTCTAATTCTAGGTGAATTTGATAAAATACAAGAGTTTTTCACCAAGTTCAAATCACTCAGGTTATAATTGAAATTATGTGGTATTGATAAAAAATATGATCAATTGATTCTTTCCATACTTACCAAATTGGTTTCCTATTGTATACTTAATTTTCACCCTTGGGGAGGGTTCTTTAGGCTCTCTCTAACTAAGCTACAAAATGGGAACAACCTCAGGATGTGGGTATCCTATGGTGAGTTTGAGCCTCTAGAGAAGGCTGGATTCCTTTTAGATCTATCACCTAAACTAATCTCTAGCTTGGAAAGGGACAGAAAATGACAATAACATGAAAAAATGTAAAATAAGGTGATGCACCAATGTTTTAAACACTTACAATTACACATGCCACAGACTATCAAATACTTTTAGACTTGAAAATATCACTTTATTCACTCTTTGATCAACTGTCACAAAAATATATCATAAAAGGTCACTAACTAGATATCAATCAAACATGAGAGGGCAATTGTCCACTTCCAAACTAATCAACAAACTATATATGGCACTTAGAATGACCTATGAAAGCTACATAACACTTCATGAAGGTGAGAAAAATTATACATAGGCAAAGGAAAACATACATTCACTTAATCACATTAATGAATTCATAAGACACTCTTCAATTCAACTTGAAAATGGAGGAATTTAGTCTTTTATTGCATCAAATAGGTGTTGTAGTACAAAATTATAATAGCCCGGGCAAGCCAAAAGCACAAAAGTCTCTTTTTGTCTAGAGAGAAATGGGGAAGATATAAAGAAAGGGGAGAGAGAGGGAATCAAGCAATCAAAAATTAGTAAATGAGACCCAACCACTTATTGATTGATTAACATTAATCTTGCCTCCATAAATTAACTTTTATTGGATCTAAAGCTTTCAAGCCCTTTGATTGGCTTAGAAACACACTAGAAGATAAGAAATTGCTAAGGATGATGAGTCATGATCTATATTAAGGGAAAAGTCCCCAAAGACCCTTAAAAAGTATTGAATGCTCCACATACACCCTCCAACCACCAAATTTCTCCATCTTCTTAATGATTTTATAACATCGTGATCCATTTAGATATGTTCTTTATGTCATTATACAATCACTTGAACTCATTCAATGGCATCCCTTTCTAGCATTCCTTTTATAGTCATAACTCTGCCCCCAATCCAAACCCTGAACATAGGTCCACTATAGATGAAAACCAATTCCCTTATTGGTTTTCATATAGCCATAATTTTTATGAAGATTCATAGGCTAATGTGATTTAATGACGACTATGATTGAGACATAAATTCAAAACTAATGACAAACTTCAAAACTTGACTGAGCAAACTTATACATATATTTGAGCTTTAATGGTGTCATACAAATCTATAGGGTTTGATCTAGTAACCTAGATCACATTTTGATATTTATTTCCATACACACAAGCTTGGTTGGCAAAATTCTTTGATCCAATGTGTCTACCTATATGGGATTCCCTCGACATGATGTTATTTATCTAAAATATATGACCACTATAAATTTGGACACATGTATTCATCTTGTACATTTTGGGAACTCAATCAAATTTAATTTTTTGATCTCCTTAAGAGTCTCCTAGCCTTGACCTTCAATGTCGGCCATTGATCTTCATTTTCACTCAAAATTGTGACACTTGGTAGTGGCATGTGCCCTTTGTGGACCCAATTATCAATTCATGTGATCAAATATGATTAAAACACATGGTGACCTCATAGGTAATCTAAGTTTATTGAATTTTTGACCTTGATCCACACTGTTGATCTTTGACTACATGATTGAAAGTACACCATAGATGCTTATCTGATATATTAAGTACAGTCCATTGGTTTGCTCAAGAGCTCACTGTGATTACAAAACTTGTCATCACCACATTAATTCTTAAGATCCACTGACCTTTTAACCTTGTGCCCACCATTGGATCTGATTTTACATGATTGAATGTGTAACACTGATTTATATTGACTTGTTGACTCTATCAATCACTCACATGTTATTGATCTTCTGATTTGAATGAGCAAGACTTTGACACTTGGTAGTCCCACATTTGATTTTATGACCTTCTTAAAGATTTAAACCCAAATGGATACTTCCAATGGCTTTAATTTGATGTCCTTAAGCATGTCAAACACTATTAGATCTTTTTTAAAGGCCTGTATCTTGAGATAGAAAACTCATCAAGACACCAAATTTATAGGGTATATTCTTGGAATGAAATACATCACTTTCATGTAATTATTTAAATTTGGTTGTATTTTCTAGTACAATTATTAAATTCACAACCAAATTGACCTATTCATTCTTTCATGACATGCTAAGATAGTCTAGATATTTTAGGCTTGTGATTTTCATCTTTCCTTTCTTCAAAGCCACAATGAACTACTAAGAGTTTTTGCAAATATAATTCATGCCCCCTTGGATGTTAGAAAACCATGGAAACTTTTTAGGTCCTTCAAATCATCAAATTTAATTTAAGACCTTCTTAAAGTGCTTCAAAAGCTTTTAAGTGACCTATGGCCACCTTTTTCACCATTGGATCACGCACTCAACTAGTACTCTACTCAGCTTCTTATACCAGATAAAAGATTCTTATGTAGGCCAAAATTGGATAACATTATTGGTGACTCAGTTGGGAAGCATGCCTAATATGCTCAAGAACCTAAAAATTTATATGACTCTTAGAATCATAAATAATGATAATTTGATTCATGACTATAATAAGCCCTTTGACTTAGAAAAGATAACTATTCCACCAAAGCAAGGAAGGAAACACACAAAATAGGGAAGCTATCTAAACAAAGCAAGTGTGTAAACAAAAAAATTATTTAGGATGAAACACAAACAAACTAATGTACTATAACAATAATTGGAGGAAAACAAACAAACTAATTATGTACAAGGAACTTAGCTCTTCAATAGCAATGTTTCAGATGTATCCCATTAACTAGGATAGGAAGCTCCTCATCATTAATCTTTGTAAGTTGGAAGGAATTATGGGATTTATAGATGTATATTGTGTATAGACCACTCTAAAGAGATTTGAACTTTGTATGCCTTCCTGGTTTAGCTCTATTCGCATCCTACTTGAGGACCAAATTTCCTTCTTTAAAACTTCATGAAAAAGCTCTTTTATCAAAGGCTTTCTTCACTTGTGCTTGGTGGGTTTCCATGGCTAACATGGATTGATTTAAAACCCCTCATATCTCTATAATATCATAATATATTATCTTTATTGGTTCATTATCCAATAACTCAAGTTGATGCATTAGTTTTAAAGTAGGAAACTCAAGAGAAATAGGTAATCTTTCTTCTTTAACATATACTAGCTTGTATGGAGAGTTGGCTACTAATATTTTATATGTGATCCTATCAACCCATAGAGCTTATTTCAAATTGAGATTGCATGACCTCTAATTATATTCAATAGTCCTTTTTATTATCTTTAACAGGTTCTTGTTTGTGGTCTTAGCAAGACCATTTCCTTATGAATAGTAATTTGATGAAGTTTTGAGATAGACATCATGTTAAATAACCCATTAGCTGATATTATTCCCCACAAAGGCCATAACATTGTTAGAAATAATGGTTGAAGGAACTCCAAATCTAGTAAGCAAACCTTTATAAAAAATCTAGAACATTAGATTCATTTGCTTCTTTTAATGTTACTACTTTTATCCATCTAGTAAAGTAATCTATAAAAGTTAGTATCCATTTATGTATTGAACTTGAAGGGGGATTAATGATACCAATAAATTCCAATCCACATTAGACAAAGGGTTGGTTTACTACAATTGGTTAGAGGGGTAAGGCTGCAAGTTTCACTTTTCCTACAAACATAACACATTGTTTACATTTCATAACCCATGCATGACAATCACCAAATATGCTAGGATAATAATACCTAACTCTAATGATATTAGGGTTTGTGGTACTTAAAAAATAGTTCCCTCCACCAGATCCATCATGAAACTACTCAAGAAATCTCTACATTTGGATTGCATCTATACATCTTAGCAACATGCCATTGATATATTTCTTGAAAAAAACACCATTAACAAGAGGAAATGGAATTTATTGCAATCTAAAATATCTTCTTTTTTAAGCTTTTTGAATCAGTGAGATGAGAATGATAAATACCATCTTGGATATATCTTACTCAATTATGAAACTTGCTAGAAGGTGAGGTATAACCAACTGCAACTTCTTCATCATTTTACACCAAAACCATCTCATTAGCCTCTTGTAAGTCTTGGGCTAGATGCTCACAAAGTCCTTTGCCTCTAATCATGTTCATGACCTTGAATTTCACATCATATTCCATTACCTTCATTATATAACTAGCTCTTTCTCAGTTATGTCTTTGTTCGAGAGAAACTCTTTGATACTTAGATGGGTGACCATTAGATGTATCTTATTATTAGATAAGTATCTAACTTTATTAAGAGACCTTGTAATTGAAATTACATGTTTTTCAAAAAATTAGTACCTTGTTTCATACTCTTCTAATATTTGAATAAAAAGGGTTATTGGCTTCTCCAAAACCTCATGATTATGTTGCATAAGAATCCCTGAAATGGTGTCTATGTTAGCATAAGTGTAAAAAATGAAATCCTTTGTGAAATATGGGTTTACAAGTGTAAGATCACTAGTTATGGATTTTTTGATCTCTCCAAAACTCTTTCCTTGGACCAGCTGAAACTCTAATTCTTCTTTAGTATGGCTATAAGTGGCTTAGCTAATGTGGCAAAATCTAAAATATATCTTCTTATAAAACTAATTTTCCCTAAAAAGCTTTACAAAGCCTTTTTGTGCTTGGGAAATGAAATTTCAATAATTGAATCTATCCTTTTAGGATCTATACTCAAACCATATTTTGAAATCACATGCCCAAGGAGCTTACCTTCATGAACTAAGAAGACACCATTTTTGGGATTTAGATACACCCTAAATTGTCTACACTTTTCAAACACTTGATTGAGATGAACCATGTGCTCACTTGAATTATTTGAGAATATTGTTATGTCATCTAAATAAACAATAACAAACCTATAAATAAAGCCTTATAATGTCATATACATGGCTCTTTGAAAGGTTTCTCTAGCATTTAATAAACTAAAGGGCATCTTTCTATATGAAAATGTTCCCCACTTTGTAGTGAAAGTTGTTTTTAATTGGTCCTATTCCTTGACCAAAATATTATTGTAACCACTATATCCATTGAACAAAGAAAACCTCTTTGAACCTACAACCAATTATAAAACTTTTTCCATAGATGGAAATGGATAGTGATCTTTAAAGGAAGCCTTGTTTAAATCATGGAAATCAACACATTATAATCTCACCATTTTTATTTTCTACTGGAACAAGTTTTACCACCTAATATGAGTGCTTGATTTGAAATATAATAATTAATGCCATGAGCTTATGAATCTCAAATCCCATCAAAGGCTCAAGCTTTGGATTGATAGGCCTTTGTCTTTGTCTCACTGGTTTAGTTACAACCTCTAACTCAATGGTGTGTTGAGCTAAACTTGGATCAAATCCCTTGAGATCACTATATTTACGTGCACACACATCAACAAAACTTGTGCATATTTAAATGAAAGATTTATTTTATGAAGGAATGCATACCTTACCTGACTTCAAATTCTTACTAGTTGTAATCTCCACATTGGCATAGTGTTCCTCCTTTGTTGACAAAGATTAATTTTATTTTCTCAATTCATCATCATCACTGAATATGTTATCAAGCATGACCAATCCCTTGGGAAACTTATTTGTTTTCAATTTCATAATCTAATCACCATATTGTTTCAATAATTTTGATTGATTCTTTGAGAAAAAATCAACCTTTCTTTATAAGAACCTATAAATTTGATTATCATCTTCAAACACTTAAAAATTCTCATGGTTATATAGAATATAAGGTCTTACAACCAATTTAATGTGTGACTAATTTTTCTCACTTTTTATATCAACTGGGATATTAAATTTTGCCCCAATGGTAGCTAACCTATTTGCATATTTGTTCTTATCTTTTGGTATTTATTGTATGTTGAAAGCTTAAAAATATTCAATTAAGTCCCACACCCTATTATTATAAGATATAATAAATAAAAAATTTCATATATTAAGACCTCTTACATGATGAACTACAAGTTCACTATCACCAAAAACTTGCAAGGTGTTGACTTTCATCTTCTTATCTCGCTACAAACCATGAACTAGTGCTTCATACTCTACACCATTATTTGAATAACCAAACTAAAATTTAATAGAAAATAAATACCTTTGCTTCGATAGATAAATAAACTTAATTCAATCCCTAGTACCTTGTTACTTGATCCATCAAAGTATAATTTCCATAGACCATCACTAGACTCATCATCCTTCATCATGGTTGGAATTGGTGCATCATTCTCATGGAGGCAATAAACAAAAAGTCCCTATTATTAAATTAGATTATAAGTATAATTATCATGAAATTAGAGGCCCATTCATCAAGGAATATATCTAGAAATCCATCTAAAGGTGATTCAATTTCCACTCCACTAATTTATAACACCTCATTTGAGATGACACAGTTAGAGTTCACAACACTTGGCATATATGGATCAAAATAGAAACATTTATTAGGTTAATAATGTATTATTACCTTGGTACCATATTTAGTTTTGAATATCAAATATGTCCAATCATTTGATAAGTACCCTCCAATATTTGAGGTGATGTCTCTTGATAGGCACATGGCAAAGTAGGGAGGCAAGTCCACCACATCTACATCTTGATGAATGGTAAAATTTGGGTATGCATGTAGTATCAAATTCAAATTTTTGATAATAAATAATGTATTTTTTGATGATACATATAGTTTTAATAATCCTTTAGTACTTGGTTCATAAATAAGATAAAGCTTATCTGCAATTTGCTTAGGCATAATTGTGCTACTGGCTCCACTATCCACCATATAGTTATGAACTAAAGTGTCACCAAATATCAAAGAGAGGTAAAAATGAGGTTTTTTATTTTATTTTACCTTATTTTTTTTCACCTTTACCATCTTATTTACCTATCATATTGGTTGCTTAGAATGAATTAAGACAACACCTTCTCTCTCAACCAATTTTAGAGACAATCTGTAAGCTAAAAGCTCCTGAATGAGCATATATTTCTATCCTAAAATGGAGAGTGAATCCCAAATGATAATGTTGATGTTATAATTCTTAATTTGATCTAATATACTAAATTGAGCTCTAATAACCTTTAGCTATACTTTTTGAACCACTGGTTTCTCATGGACTAGAGGTACTTAAGGAACTTTCCCAACCTCTATATTCTTATTTTTCTATGTTATAAGGGGAGCATGTTGACCTTTGGCACTCTTGGAAACAACATTAGGAGTACTTGAATTATTTTTCACATCTTGAGCCTCATCAATGGCTCTTATTTTAGCTCTAGTTATAGCTAAAACTTAACCACTTGTATTTCTAGTCTCACCACCCTGATTGAAAATAATATGATCATCCATTTACTAATTCACATTAATGGCATCATGATACCCTTAAAATTGTTGATTCTCTCCTTATGATTCTAGACTTGGTTTTTGGTACCGATTTTCTTGAAGAGAAAACTATTATTATGTCATTTGTGGCATAGTAATATCTTGTGACACCAAGGCTTAGTTTTAAAAATCATTGAGATTAGATGGATACCGACCTGAATCCTACATCAATTTATTTTGAGGTGGTGTAGGAATGATAGACTTTTAAGTGGAAGGTACATTAGGATTAAGATTTGCATATAGTTTAGATTGAGTTATGGATCCTTATGGTTGGTATAATGGTCTATTCTCTTTGAACCCTTGATAAGGACGCCTTTGATCTCTAAAGGGTTAATAGGCATTTTCATTTTGTTGTTGATAAGGCCTATTATCCTGGTATTGTTGTCTTTTGATTTGAAATATTTCATTTTTGAAAGATTGTAACAAACATTTCAACTCTCCAAGCTCACTAGATTGACTAGAAGGGGATGTAACTTGATCTTTAGGGGATGGAATAGGAGCTAAATATGTAATATGAGGAATTGGTATAGACTTTAATTTTGGGATTATAGGCATTGGAGGCCTTGAAAAGAATTTACCAGCTTGAATCAAGTTATTTTCTTCTCTTATTGAAAACTCATAAGCATCTTACAAGATTATACCACCCAATGACTATATCATCACACTAATATCAAAGTTGAGGGATTTGAGATAGTATAAAAAGGCATATTTTTGGGGTGGTCTAATATATGCATGTATCCTGGTCCATGTCTTTTAAAATATAAGGCTAAAAGTAGACATGAACTCATGAGGATATCTCTCTATGGTAGTTAGATATTTAACTAAGGATAGGTGGTTAAATTTATCCTCAAATTATCTGAATAAGGCTGCACCTAATTAATCCTAGGTAGAAATGGAATTTAGTGAGAGATTTTTATACCAATTTAATGCTTTTCCTTTAAAGGAAGCAGTAAGTAGTCTAATGGCTACATTTTCTTGGACAAAATTGTGTACTAAACAAAGGTTGAAAACATCTTGGATGTGATCAATAGGTTTTCTTTGTTTTTATCATAAGAATAATCAAATAACCTTAAGATCAAACACATGAATATCATCAAATTGGGCTAAATTCAATGAGCTACCTCTATTGAATAGAACAAACACTTAATTTTTGATGGCCATATGGATAGTGAGAATTGAACTATTTAGGTCAATAGGATGACCAAGAGATAAATATTTATTTTTAGCATATGGTTTTGTCCTACTAAACCTTTATTTTTTACATGAGTAGAAGGCAACTCAATGAATTCAAAAGGAATACCTTTACTAGTTGACCTTGTGGCAACCGTTGGCATGAGAGTGTTTCCTAGATGATGTTATGAACTCTACAACCTGAAGAATTTTTATCTTCTAATGATGATGGATGTCTTCCTCTACTAAAAGTACTTCTCCTCAGCTCCAAAATTTATCTATGCTAAGGAGAATGTGTCCCACTGGGTGTGCTAAAAATTGTTATAGACTTAACTTTCACCCTTGGGGAGGGTTATTCAAGATCTCTCCAACTAAGATACAAAATGGGAATAACCTCAGGCTTTGGTTATCCTATGGTGAGGTTGAGCCTCTAGAGAAGGCTGGATTAATTTTGGATCTATCACCTAAACTAATCTCTAGCTTGGGAAAGGGAGAGAAACTGACAATAACATGAAAACATGTAAAAGAAGGTGATGCATCAATGTTTTATACACTTATGATTGCACATGACACACACTATTAGATACTTTTAGACCTAAAAATATCACTTTATTCACTCTTTGATCAACTTTCACAAAATCATTTCACAAAAAGGCACTAACTAGCTATCAATCAAGCATGAGAGGGAAATTGTCCACTTCTAAACTATCAAAAAACTATATATCTCAAATATAATGACTTATGAAAGATAAAAAATGATTCACAAAGGTGAGAAAACTCAGACATAGGCAAAGGAAAACATACATTCACTTAACCAAATTAATGAATTTATAAGACACTCTTCAATTCAGCCTGCAAATAGAGGAATTCAGCCTTTTATTGTATCAAATAGGTGTTGAAGTAAAAAATTAGCATAACCTAAGCAAGCCAAAAGCATAAGAGTCTCTTTTTTTATTTGGAGAGAAATGTAGAACATATAAGAAAATGGGAAGAGAGAGATGGAAATGAGAAAGAAAAAATTAATAAATGAGGCCCAACCATTTATTGATCAATTAGCATTAATCTTGCCTCCAAAAATTAACTTTTATTAGCTCCAAATATTTCAAGCCCTCTGATTAGCTTTAAAACATACTAGAAGATATGAACTTGCTAAAGATGAGTGATGATCCATTTTAAAGGAAAAGTCCCCAAAGACCCTAAAAAGTATTGAATGCTCTGCCTACACTCTCCAACCATCAAATTTCTCCATATTCTTAATGAGTTTACAACACTATGCTCCATTTTGATATGTTTTTTATGTCATCAGATAGTCAATTAAACTCATTCAATGTCATCCTTTTCTGGTATTCATTTTATAATCATAACTCTGCCCCTAACCCAAACCTTAAACATAGATGCATTATAGATGAAAACCAATTCCCTTATTGGTTTTTATATAGCCATAATTTAGATGAAGATCCATAAGATACTAAGTTTTAATGGTGACTATGATTAATACATAAATTTAAAACCAACGACAGACTTCAAAACCTAATTGAATAAAATTTTGCATAGATTCAAGCTTTAACTATGGAATATGAATCTATAGGGTTTACTCTGGTAACCTATATCATATTTTGATCTTCATTTCCATACATGCAAGCTTTGGTGGTGAAATTACATGATCTAATGTGTCTGCATATGTGTCATTCCTTTATAATGCTGTTATTTATCTAAAATATATTATCGATATAAATTTTGACATGTCCTCATCTCATACATTCTAGGAACTCGATCAAATCTACTCTATTGATCTCCTTTGGAGTCTTCTAGCTTTGAATTTTAATGTTGGCCATTGATCTTCATTTGTACTCAATATTATGACACTTAGTAGTTGCATGTGCCCTTTATGGACCCAACTGTCAATTCACATGATCAAATCCACTTACAGCACATGGTGACCTTGTGTGTAATCTGATTTCATTGACTTTTTGACCTTAATCTGTACCATCAATCTTTGAGTGTAGGATTGAACATACACCATATATCTTTATCTGATAGATCAAATGTAGTCTATCAATTTGGTCAAGAACTCACCATTATTGTGATATATGTTATCGCTACTTTCATTCTCAAGATATTCTAACCTTTTGACTTTGTACTTTCCATTAGATCTATTTTTACATGATTAAACAGACACCATTCATCTATCTTGAATTGTTGACTCTATCGATCACTTGTGTGCCATTGATCTTTTAATTTGATCGAGTGAGACTTTAACACTATTAGTGTAGGTATTTATTATATTATATTTATTTATTTGGGAATATTATATTTTCTCACATGGATTTTTCCTACATTTGAAGGATATGCTTGTTTAGGTGGAGATAATATGTCATATATGTCATAGGTTTTATCAAAAGATTAGGATGTAACTCCCTTGACCAACTATTTTGGGTATGAGAGTTACTCTTCTATTCTAGGAACCTATAACCATCTTTTGTGGATGAGTTACATTTATATTTTAGGGGTGCTTTGACCACCATTTGAGGATTTACCTTCTCTCCTATATGTATGTTATACTTGGGCCTTATTCTTTTAATGAATGATTGGTTTTCTCCACTTTATTTTTACCTCTTCTAATATTATCATTTTATGTGATTTATTCTTGATTTAAAAACATAGTGGTGTGCACAAGCTTCATCTCATGTGATCCTTCCAACTTACTTTCTTTTTATCCAACAACTTTCATTTTTGAAACAACTACAACTTGCACTACTACTTCAACTCATTTTTACAATAATAGATTCAAGTTAAATCAACCCACTAACTCCATTTAACTATCATGAATGGAAAATCAAGATGCAAATCACTATAAGGAGTAAGGGTTTGTATAGGATAACCATGGGTGATGAAACTAACCTAGCACAGATGTAGAGATAGTTAAGTGGTATAACCATAGTGATGAAGCCTATGGGCTATTATGTCTTTTTGTAGCACCTAATATTTTATTTCACTTAGAGCTTACCAAATCACCTCATGATACATGGACCATTCTAGGTAAAGTATTTGGAGAGTAAGATGTGATGAGAAGTCATGAGATTAAGAATGAACTCATTATCTTAAGTCCTTGCAACTTTTACACCCTTCAATATTTATTCACTAAGTGCAAATCCTTACGATTAAAGTTATAATAATGTGGGATGAAGAAAGAAGATGACCAAGTTGTTCTTTCTATACTCTTTAATCTACATATTGACTATTTAGTCTTTGTCTCTACTTTCCATGCCACTAAAAGTGCATTAGGCACTGCATAGAAAATACCCTCTTTAGATGCTTTCATTATTGAATTAACTAGGGAGTACGATAAGTTTATTCACATGGGTACATTTAAGTCCATAAAACATCAATCCCTAATTACTAGGAATGGAAAATAAAAGACTTCAAATAAAGAGAAGAAGAATAATAATAAGGATTAAGAAAAGAAGAAAAAATCAACATCTACCTAAACCAAAATTAAATCCTCCTCTTCCAATAATAAACCTAAGAAATATAAGGTTAAGTGTGCATAATATAATAAAAATGGGCATGATGAACACAAGTGCATGAAGAAGCAAATAGATCACCTAACGAATATCCTAGAGAAAAATAACATAGGTGTTCATGAGTCCATCAAGCAAAATTCATCTACCCAAGATTATCCTAAGGTAAAGCACAAAGAGAAAGAGAAAGAAAAGGTCAAGGCTCTTATATAAGTTATAACTTCAACATCTTTATGTGTTATTCACTTGGGTGATTTTCATCACATGGGCTCTTCACTAGTTGAGTTTTCTTCTTTAGATCCTTGTAGTATGTCTTCTATCATTTTGGGTGATGACACTTCTATACCATTTGTAGAGAGAGGATCTATTGAAATGAAAGGAATAATATTCAATCATGTTCTAAGTGTACCTTATTTTTCAACCAATCTCTTATCCATGTATCAAATCACCCATATAAGCAAAGGCATGAGGGTTAAGTTTTTACCAGATTCAGTTTTCATCAGGGAGTTGCATAGTGATTCTATATTGGTAATGGGGAGGGTAGATCACCAAGATAGGTTATAATCCTCCCATTTTTTACCTGATTCTTCTCTGTTAGCATTGTTGACTCATTCAGATAAAGTTAGTAAATTATGGCATGAGCAGTTTGGCTATCTTAACTACTATTATCTTGAATAAATTAGTAAAAATGACATGGTCATAGGCTTACCTTGAGTCCAATTTTGAGAATTTATTCACAATGGATGGGATTGATTTTCAATGGATAGTTACTTATATTCCTTCACAGAATGGAGTTACATAATGCAAGAACAGGTTCTTGAAAGACATGGCTAGTTATATGATTCACTCTAAGTCTTAGGCACCTTAGTATTGGGATGAATCCATTAATTTTACTTGTTATATTTAGAATAGGGTTTCTTACAAAGATTTGAAAGGAACAATACCATTTAAATCTTTGCATGGAAGGAAACCTGATGTTGAGTACTTTAGGGTTTTTATATCTCTAGTTATGGCACGTATACCTAAGAAGAAATGTAAAGCTATGGAACCTCAGTCCAAGCCTACATATTTGTAGGTTATCCAAATGGTATCAAGGGGTAATACCTTCTACATCCAACCACACATGAGTTATTCATAGAGAGAAGTGTTCACTTTCAAGAGAGTCCCAAAGACTCAACACTTGACACTTATCTTTTATTAGATTCACTTAGACTTGATGATTCTTCTTCTGACTTGGATCATCTAGAGTAGGTTCCTAATCTAGGGTCTTCTTCTTATTTTTCCAATTTTGACAAAGAATAAAATGATGAGGAATCTTCTAAATCCACTTCTAGACATGTTTAAGATGATGAGGAGTTATCACTTGAATCATCTAATCTGGGCCCCTTTGGGCTAGGTAGACACTTCAAAGTGCAAGCACTTGGGTAGGGGATATAACAAATGATATATGTACTCAGGTGGATTATTAGAGATGTCTACATGCCTTATTTGCTTTAGTTTGGATCCATAAATATTTTAGGAGGCTTTAGGTATACCTAAGTGGGATAGTGCTATACAAGAAGAATATTCTTCCTTGATCAAAAATCACATTTAGGATTTGACTTCACTTCCTAAGGAAAGTAAGATGGTTCAATGTAGGTGGATATATTAGACCAAGTTTGTAGCATATGGGTCGATTGATAAATACAAGGTGTGATTGGTCACTAAGGGTTTTTCACAGGTAGTTGGCATTGAATACTAAGAGACCTTTTCACCCATTTCAAAGATGACTTCAATCTAAATCACACTAACTTTAGCTATGATATATGGTTGGTATGCACGTAAAATAGATGTGAAGAGTGCCTTTATTCACAAATACCTTGAATAGGAGATCTATATGGAGTAGACATTTGGGTTTGTTCATGATTCATCCTTAGTCTATAGACTTAATATATATATATATATATATATATATATATATATATATATATATATATATATATATATATATGGCCTCAAAAAAAACCCTCGAGCCTGGTACACTAATATGGATTCCTTCCTCCTTACTTTTGGTTTCACTAGGTATCATGCAATGTATAATTCTTATGACATGATGATTCTTTAATGATATTGGTCCTTTATGTTGATGATATTTTGATCACCAAGAGTTCCTCATCATCTATTATGGTAGTGAAGATAGCTCTATAAGATATATTTGACATGACAGACATGGGTATTTTGTATTACTTCCTTGGCATTGAGATTTCAAAGTCTAATTCAGGGATCTCACTTGCACAGCTCAAGTATGCTCTCAACATTTTGGCTTAGATTCACATGGCTGATTACAAGCCATCTTTGATTCCCTTTCTATGAGGAGTTAAACTTGAGCCTGAATATTTTTTATTTTTGGTTGATTCCACTTGATATCGACAACTTTTTGGTAGCCTTATTTATCTGACTCATACTAGGTTTGACATTCCATATTCAATAGATATTGTTTCATGATTCATGCAGGAGCCCCATGAGCTAGACTAAAAATCAACTAAGAGGATCTTTCATTACATTCAGGGCTCTTATATATTTAAGGTTCAATATAGATTTGGCATAGAGTTGTCTTGGTTAGATTTTTAGATTCAAATTGGGATGGTGATACTCAAAATCATAAGTCCACTTTAGGTTATAGTTTTTATTTGGGTTCTATCCCTATCAGTTGATCTAATAAGAAGTAAAATGCTATTTCTATATCATCCATAGAGGAAGAGTATAGGGGAGATATTAATAAAATTACTAAGGTTATTTGGCTTCAAGGGATTCTATCTAAGTTTAGCATTCCTATTGGGTAACCCACCATCATATATTGTGATAACCAAAATACTATATATATATGCAAGAATCTAGTTTATCACCAGTGGCTAAACACATTGAGATTCACATACATTTTATTTGGGAGCTTATTCATGGTCAAGTCATCAACTTGAGATTTTGCTAGTCTTTAGAGTAGGTTACAAATATCTTTACTAAACCTTTCATTGAGATAAAGTTCATTCATCTATGATATCTTCTTGGGGTATGGTCTACATCAGAAATAACATCATCTTTAGGGGGATTTCTAGCCTCTTCACTTCTTTTATATCTCTCTTTTTTTTGGGGGGGTGGAATTTTTTCCTATGGATTTTCTCCTTTTCTTTGCTTTATGAGAGATTGATGTATACATGGGTACCTGAACAAGCCTAGTTATTGGGACCCATTTTCATTTCATAATACCTACCTAAGATGTGTTTATTGGGGATGTTAGTATTAGCAGTCCCACATTCAATTTCAGGATCCTCTTGAAGATTTGAATCCAAATGGATACTTATTGTGGATTTAATTTGTCATCTCTAGGTACATCTTACACTACATATCTTTTTTAAAGGCTTGTATCTTGAGATAGAAAACTCATCAAGACACCAAATTTATAGGGGATTTTCCTGGAATGAAATACATCACTTTCATGTAATTCTTCAACTTTAGTTGGCTTCCCTAATACACTTATTAAATTCATAACTAAATTGACATGTTCAATCCTACATGATGTGATAAGATAGTATGGCTCTTTTAGGCTTGTACTTTTCATCCTTCCTTTCTTTAAATCCCTGACAAACTACTGAGTCTTTGTGTAGATCTGTTTCATGCCCCTTGGATGTTCAAACACTATGGAAACTTGTTGGGTCCTTAAAATCACCAAATTTACTTTAAAACTTGATTTAAGTGTTTCAAAATATTGAAAGTGACTTATGGCCTTCTTTTTTCACTATTGGATCACTCGCTCAACCAGAATTCTACTCAGCTTCTTACACTAGACAAAAGCTTCTTATGTAAGAAAAAATTGGCTAACATTTCAAACTATTATGTCTTCATTTCTACCTTCCATGCCACCAAATAGGCCATTAGAGCTATATAAACCATGCCATCCTTAGATAATTTTGTGACTAACTTGACTTCGGAGCAAGACAAGATCATTCAAATGGGTACACTAAAGTCATCTAAATGGCATGACTTGATTGTGAGTCATGACAAATAGAAGGATTCAAATATCAAGGAGAATAAATAGAACAAGAAGGACCCAAATACAAAGAAAGAGCCATAAATCTAATGCTAAGCCAAAATCATCAAAAGAGTCCTCCTATTTAGATAGGAAATCCAAGAAAGAGTGACTCACATGTGTCTACTGTAATAAACTTGGATATGATGAATCTAAATGCATGAAGAAGTAGATCGACTAATTAAAAAAAAAATACTCGAGAATCATAATATCAATATCCCTAGTTCTTCTAATCAGATTTCATCATCACAAGACTCTTCTAAGGCTAAAGATAGTAAGAATGGAAAATCACTCATTGTAGTTGTATCCCATCCTTCCACATGGATTATTGATTTTAGTGCATCAAACCACATAGATTTATCATAAGACATGTTCTCATCCTTGGAGTCTTATTCTATGTCTTCCATTTATTGGGTAATGATACTTATGTTGAATTTAGTGAGATTAGATATGTTAAAGTGAATGATGGTAAATTTTAAGATGTTCTATGTGTTCCCTATTTATCCACCAATCTCTTATATTTTTTTTAGGTCACTCACATCAGTTTGGGAAAGAGAGTTGAGTTCACACCCAATTCTATGGTTATTAGGGAAGCTAATAATGACTCCATTATTACATTTGGGAAAGTATATCACCAAACCAATTTTTATATTTTTCATAGTTTACTCCTGATCAACCTTAAATTGTATACTCACTCATTCATTTGAGGCTAGTAGATTATGGCATGAATAATTTGGCTATCTCAACTATCACTACCTAGAGCAATTCAGTCATCAAGACATGGTTTCAAGGTTATCACTAATTAAGTTTTCTTATGGATTGAGTTTTCTAGGGTTAAAATCCTAGTAAGCATATAGAGGAGAAGTATGATAAGGGAAAATCATAGAGACATAAATAGATATTGGATATTATCCATAGTGGCATTACTATCCCATTTCCAAAACCTTAATTTAATATGATAAAGTAAATGCTTACTTTCATCAATGACTATTCAAGGTTTACTTGGGTGTTTCTTATTTAAAAATAAATCTTAGGTCTTTGATCATTTTTAGGAATTCAAGGTTCTTATAGAGAAAAAAATAGGTAAATCCATAAATACTTTGCACACAAATAATAATGGTGAGTATGTAAATAACCATTTTGAGAAATTTTGTACATCAAATGGGATTGAAATAAAACATATGGTTCCATATAGTCCTCAAAAGAATGGTGTTGCAGAGCAAAATAATAGGTCTTTGAAGGAAATGGTCAATTGTATGATACACTCCAAGTCTCTCTCACCTCATTATTGGGTTGAGGCCATCAACTATGCATGTTACATCTAGAACTAAGTTACTCACAAATAATTGAAGGGATTCATTGATTTTGGAGTTTGGATTAGTTAGAAACCCATAATAAGTAATTTCTAAGTGTTTAGTTTGCTGTTTATAGATTGCATTCTAAGGAAGGAATGTAAGGCAATGAAACTTTAGATTTAGCCTTGCATCTTCATTAGATATCTTGAGGGTGTTAAGGGATATAGTCTTATCCATCCCACCACTCATGAATTATTTATTGAGAGGAGTGCTCATTTTATATAGGGTCCTTTGGAATCCCCAATTGACACCTCTCACTCATCCTTAGACATACTTGTATTTGATGATAATTCTGACAATTTAGATCTGTATGATTAACCACCAAATGATCTTAATTCTTCTTATAGTTTTAATGATGAGAGTAGTGATTAAGATTCACCTCTTCTTTCTCCTAGATTATCTTTAGATGATGAATAATATCCTCCTAACTCTCTATGTACTGGTCCTTTTTAGGCTAGATATATACTATAAAGTTTTGGCCAATGCGTTGAAAATCCATCAAACAATAGAAAAATCTATTCATAATTCTATAATGCTCCACATTATTTCATTTCATTTTCTTATGATCCACAATAATTTCACGAGGCATGAAATACTCCTTAAAAGGATACTACTATGGAAAAGGAGTATATTTTCTTATAGAGGACCAATGCTTGGGATATTTTCCCACTTCCCAAGGGAAGAAAACTTGTTTGATATAGGTGGATCTATCAAAAATAATATGCATCAGATGGGTCTATAAATAAGTTCAAATAACATTTGTTACTAAAGGGTTTTCATTAGGTATCTATAATTAACTATACCAAGACATTCTCCCCAATTGCCAAAATGAACTCAATCTAACTCACTCTCTCCATTACCACAACACATCCTTAGGATGTTCATCATATGGATGTGAAGAGTACCTTTCTTCATGGTGACCTCAAAGAGTAAATATACATGGATCAACCACAAGTATTTTTGGAAGATTTTTCCTTAGTTTTTAAACTCTAAAAATCTCTCTATGGTCTCAAACAAGCTCCTTAAGCATGGTATACTAAGATGGAATCCTTTATTATTTTGGTTGGTTTCACCAAATGCCAATATGATCTAAGTCTACATATTATAGTAGGATTATTCATCATTGATTCTATTTATCTATGTGGTTGAATTATTAATTATAATGAGTTCTCTATCTACCATTACAGAAGTGAAAACTAATTTATCTAACAAGTTATCAATGACTGAGTTGGGCTCATTGAATTATTTCTTTGGGATTGAAATTTATCAATCTAACTCCAAGATCATTATTTCACAATCTAAGTATGCTATTGATTTGATTGCATAATTTAATATGGTTGAATGTAATCCAGATCTGACTCTTTTTTTATCTGGTGTGAATCTTGAGGTTAATTGTCTATCTCTATTGGTAGATGATACCTCATATTGATAAATTATTGGAAGGCTCATCTAACTTATGCACACTAGACCTAACATTTCATATGCAATGGGCATGGTATCTATATTCATGTAAGAACCACATGAACTACATTGGAAAGTTTTTAAGTTAATCTTCCACTAAATTTAGGTTACTCATAGTTTTGGGATTCACTGTGGAGTGGGCATCAACATCAAATTGATTGGTTATATGGATTTATATTAGGCTATCAACATTCCAAATCACAATTCTACTTTAGGATATAGTTTCTCTATTGGTTTAGGTTCGATTAGTTAGTTACGAAAGAAACAAAATGTTATTTTTTTATCTTCTACAAAATTAGAATATGGAGGGGTTATTAATGTTACCACTAAGGATATTTGGATTCATGGGATTCTCACTGAAATTGGCATCTAATTTTGATGACCAATAAACATCTTCTATGAAAACCAAACTATTATCCAGATCTACATGAATATGGTCCTTCATCAATGGACCAAGCATATATTCAATGGACCAAGTATATATATATATATATATATATATATATATATATATATATATATATATATATATATATATATATATATATATATATATATATATATATATATATATATATATATATTCACATGAATTTCATTCAAGAGTTCATCCATGCTCAAGTTATTTATCTTCACTACATCTAGACAATGGAGTAAGTTATTGATATATTCACCAAACATTTCACTGAGAGCAAGTATCTTCATTTGTGGGCACTTCTTAGAGTTCATGTAATTTTAACATCCTCCTCTAAGGGGAATTTTATTATAATTGGATACCTAATCAAGCCTTTATTCTAAGACCCAATTATACTACCCACCTAAGTTATGCTTAAGGGGGTGTTAGTTTAGATTCTTATTCCATTTAATGGTTTTCTTTACACATATTTAGTTTAGCTTGCTTAGGTGTCTTTCAAGTTATTGTGAAAATAATCACACATTCATGAATAAGTGAGGAAATATTTATATTTCACCTATATAATATACCTTCCTAAATATTTTATGGCTAATGATGTTAATGATATTATTATAATCTTTTAATTATTAATAATTAATTCTTTTAGCTCATGTTTTATTTCATTATTACACATAGGTAATCACGTCGTACATTTGACTCTATCTAGGAGATATTCAATTATGTCCCACTCCAACAGAGGGTTTTGTATATTTTGACATAATTTTAAAACCATCATTTCAATATTTTAAAATTTCCAAATGTGTGGGGACTTTTCTTTGAAAATTTGAGTAGAATCATCTCCACTTGCAGGTTTTCCTAGTTCCAAATTTTAATGAGAAATAATACATTATGAAAATTTATTTTTTTATTATTTTATTTATTTGTTAAATTTTTTGTAATAATTTTGAATCCATTTCCCCTTAATCCACTTAACGAACCCCTAGATTTCAATTGCCACATTATTCTCAATAGCATTTTCAAGGTTTCTTACTTTCTTACTTTTGGTTTTTGAATTGATGATTCTTAAATTAGAGAATTTATTGACTAAATTATTGTTTGTATTTTTTTCATTTGAATAAAAAACCACTTTGATTTAAACACATTGAGTGAAAAACATATGCTCTCTAACTCCACATTACTACTGTTAAATTTCAAATTAGCACTAAATTTCATTTTTAATTTACCATTTTAAATAAAATTTATTTTTACAGGGCACCCTACATCTATCCAAAAAATACACCACCACCACTACCACCCAAAAATATTTAGACAAGGGTAAATAATATATCATTTCCTACACAAGGTATAGGAACTCTACAATTATTAAGTTCTGAGTTCCCCAATTTCTCTCTCAATGGTGTGTGTAGTACACAGGGTACTACATTTTTATAGTAGATTGATCTTGATGATTAATTTATTGGGATTGAAAGTGATGACCCAACTACTTTTAATCCATATGATTTTATTTAAGTTCTAAAAGTTCCAGCTTAAGAAAGGCCTACTACATCCTCTTCACTACCTAACCCAACCACTATTCCTAATAATTTGGATGTATTTGATGATGACATTATTTGCATTTCATTAAATAATCTATAATCAAAAAAAAATTAGCAAATCATGATGTTGTTTTCATTAATTTTAATGTTTTAAAATTTTGGGAGATTAGGGTAAAAATGTTGATCAATAAGATAGATGCCCATTTTCACAACCACTCCTAGAGAATCAATTTGTATTCACTAGTGCAAAATGAACCCACAAAGCTTGAAGTTTTAGTCAATCAAGCTCAATCTATAGAAATTTTAGTTACTAATGATTACAATGACACTATTTAGATATTATATTAAACAAGATAGAGAATTTGAATGCATAATTCTAGTTATTTCAACAAATGGTCAAAAGACAAAAACCTTGTCATAAGTACTAATGTAGAGAAAGAAAAGGCTTTGGTAAGTTATCATCATTTTTAACAAACATAGTATAGTTATTATAATTTTTATCTAATTATATTTCACTTTTTAATTTTAGGCAAAATATGAAAATTTTAAGAAAGAAGCCTAGGTCCTAAATGTTCATTTTAAAAAAGTAGACAACAATTTTAATTGAAGTAATTACATTGAAGGAAAAACTTGTGATGTTAAATAAATAGAATAATACACTGAAGAGAATAATTAAATAGCATGGCATGGATACCAACATTTTATTAAATAGGAAAATAGATGTAGACCCTAATCTACTTTCAGTAAGAGATGCAATTAATGAGGAAAGTGAAAATCTTACAAATATCAATTCTATCATAAAGGATCTTATTGCATCAAGAACTTTATAGGATAATAAAAATCAAGTGGAGGTAGGATCTATTCAAAAGGAATGATATTTTATCATATTTCAAATGACAATTTATTGTGTTTCAATGACAATGTTATTATGTTTCATGTTTTAAATGACATTTTATTATGTTTCAAATGTTTAAATCACAATTTTATAAATATTTCAAAGATAATATATTTTAAATTTTTTAATGTCAATGTTTCAAATGTTTTATTATGGCATATATTATTAGGATACAACTTTAGGTGTATGGTTTGTTTTATATGTTTTTAGTCCATTGTGTACAAATATTATATGCTATGGTTTATTTTCTATGTTTCAAATGGAAATTTATTATGTTTCAATGACAATGTTATTATATTTTATGTTTCAATTGGAAATTTAATATGTTTCAATGAGAATTTATTATGTTTCAAATGTTTAAATCACAATGTTATATATATTTCAATGGCAATGTTTCAAATTTTATAATGTCAATGTTTCATATGTTTTATTATGGCATATCTTATTAGGATATGACTATAGGTCTATGGTATGTTTTCTATATTTTTACTCCATTGTGTACAAATATTTTTTCTATGCTTTTTAAGTCTATGATTGTAGGTCTATGGTTTATTTTTTTCTATGTTTAACATGGCAATTTATTATGTTTCAATGATAATATTATTATGTTTTATGTTTCAAATGACAATTTATTATGTGTCAATAACAATTTATTATGTTTCAAATTTTGAAATCACGATGTTATAAATATTTTAATCACAATGTTTTGAATTTGATAATGTCAATGTTTCAAATGTTTCTACAATATAGAAAAATGACGTGAAATTGGATTTCAAAAAATGAAAATTGAAATAGATATCAAAATGAAATTCAGGGAGATGAAATAATCCTTGGAAAACTTACTCTTCATAAGTGACATTTTCATCTACCATGTTAGTGGCATATTTAGCCTCAATATTTACATCATAATTATTGGTCATTGTATTAGTGATGCCTCTTCTTTCAGTAAGAGAACTCCATGATTCCATAACTCTTCCATAAAGAAACATGTCCACATGATAACATGAAACATACAATCTCAATTAGGTTTCTATATGTTTATCCAATATTTTTTGAAGTTTTGACTTAACAAAATATAATGCACTAAATACTCTTTCATCTTCCATTAAGAACAAAATAATTGTTTGATGAAGTTCATATAATCAGAAATAATCACTAATATTTTCCTACAAGATGCTACTAGGATAACGTTTTTTCCATGGTCATGTAATAACACTATTTTCAGTTGGTTCTCTTAGATATAAATATTGACTCATCATTTTAAGTCCAAACTATGTTGATTGAGACATCAATAAATCATTTCACAAAATACCTTTAATTTTAACTCCATTGACCTCTACTGATTTAATGAAATGACTGATAGGAGAACCCATGTATTTTTAAAATAAATTTCTTATCATATTTTCACCATTATCACAATTCCAAAAAGTGGGATTCATAACTCCCATGGCCTCCAACAACTCATCCATTTTAAAATGATCTCTGATCTCATTAGGTAAGTTCTACATGATAGGTATTTAAATATCTTATACAACAGATTAACACATAGATATTTTTGAAATTGAACATACAAAGTAATACTAAAATACAATATAATCTTATGTTTCTCATTACATTCAAACCATTAGACAAATATATAGGAAATACCTTCCATATAATTTAGGATATTCTTCTATCTAAAATATCTCCCCAATATCCTAACAATAATCATACCTATATATGACATTATTTTTGTTATTCACATTAATAATATTCGAAGGGATCCTACCATAATTTAAACCAAGGTACCATCTATGAATTGACATAAGCCCTGGCTTGAAGGATCCCTTTATTTGTTGCTTCAGATACCAAAGAGGACTAGTCCTATACAGAGGAAGGATTTCTTAGATCACCAAACACTAAAATGGTGATACCCAAGGACAAAGGATAATGTTCCATTGGTAAATCACAATATTCAAAGGAAAATCAAGCTGAAGTATTTATAACTCAATCCAAAACCAAGAATGGGAGAAAGAAAACAAATGTAGGAGTTACCCCATGGCATATCTCTCAGAATGGTAGCCTAGAAAATTGAAATAAAAAAATAAAATTTTGAGGGTTCTCAATAAACCATTTAAATTCATATCACCAAAGAAAATAAATAAAGTTCCTCACATAGAATATTGGTGGGTTAAATAACCCCAAAAAGTAGAATACCCTTAGTAAATTTTTCTACTCATGATCCTTATTAAGAGAAATTAATAACAACTTCATGGTCCTCATACCAAAAAAACTAGGGGAAAATAATATTCAATGTTTTTAACCCATGAGTATGTGCAATACCATGTATAAGATATGTTTAGTCCTCCTAGTAAAAGGATACAACCCCTTCTAAATAAAATGATCAATGAACAATAGGGAGATTTTATCTCTAGAAGACAAATTATTAATGGTATCATCATAATTCATGAATCCATCCATTCCATCTCTAACTCTTCTATATAGGGTATGTTTGTCAAACTCAATATGAACAAAGCCTATGCTTGAGTCTCCTAGAGATTTCTCATAAAAATTCTTAAGAGATTTGGATTCAATACAGAGATCAAAAAAATATATTGAGCTACATATCCACACCAAAATTTTTCATTTTGATTAATAATGTTCCTAAAGGATAATTCTTAGGATCTAAAGGGTTGAGATAGGGGGATCCTCTATCCCCTTATCTATTCATCATTGTGGTAGAAATATTAGGAAGGAGTCTATAGAAAGCTCAGTATTAAGGTTCTATCAATGGAATTAAAGTGGCTCTCAATACCAACCCCATAACCCGTGCGTAATTTTATAATGACACAATCCTTTGGGAAGCCTCAGTGAAGAAACCCAAAAACTTAAGCTAATCATCTGAAACTATGAGCTAGTCTCCAATAATGCAGTAATTCCAATAAGAACTCCTTCTTTATCAACACTTCAGTTCTGTTGTATAAAAATCTCAAAAACATTTTAGAATTATAGGTGATCCATATTCACTCAAGCTACGTTAGAATACCTCTTTTCAAAGGTAGAATGATCTGTGAATTATGGAATTAACTCATTTCAAAATCTAAAGGAATCTAGCCAGATGGAAAGGTTGTTTACTCACCCAGGCAGGTAAATTCCAATTACTTAAATATTCAATCTAAAACATCCCTATTTATTTCATGTTAGTTTTCTAGATGCCTAATAAGGTAGCAGACAAGATTGAACAAATTCAAAAAAAAATGGAAAGTTACTGAGGACCATTTCGGATACCACCTTATTTTATGTTGGAAATATGATTGTCATTGATGTCAAAAGGGAAATTATGAGTATATAATTGATGTTTAGGACTAAATATGATGATTAAAGGATATGCAAAGGGTTCTATCAAAGGTCAAGGATGATTGGAATGCTTGTGTGTATGAATGGAATTCATCTGGTTCTTCATATTGATCATCAAGACATCTTAGTTCTATGATAATAAAAAATGAGAATGCATTTTATTGACATCACCATTAGTAATGTGAATGAATATGGGGGAGTTATTCACATGGTTGTGATCACACTAGTCCCTAGTTGTTAAGCACCATATTTGAAGACATGTGATGAAGCATAGTTGAAGATATGGGGATGTCAAGTTGTCTACTTATACAAAATTCACTAAGTTCCAACACTTAGACAAATTTGCAAAAAGGTTTACCAAATCCAAGTAAGCATATTTATGAGGTTAGTGTTCACATGTATGGAGGTCTAAGGACAGAATGATCATATGTGTCTATTTATTTTTATGCCTAGATTATATGAACTAAATCCCATGTCACATGATGTATCATGATGAAAGATATACTTGAGAAAAGTTGGGATCCTAGACATTTTGATAGTATTTTCCAACACAGTCAAATTTTTAGGTTTTACGATAAAGCTAAGTAGGTACTTTGATGTTTCATAGCTTGCACATATAAAAGCTTCAGGATGAATTGGATATATGGATAGAATCATCTATGTAAGAGTATCTCATGCACTAATGTATAGGTCATGCAACTAAGTGAAACAAGATTTATGTAGGTGAAAATTTAGCCTTCAAGGCATATTGAAATGGTCTCCATACTTAGTCAAATATGCACAAATTCTTGCAACATTGTCATGCTTTTACAAAGAACATTTATGGGCATTTGCAAAGAAAATAGATAGAATATATGATATGGGTTTTTCATGACATTATAGATATATGGTCTGTAAGTTCAAATGAAAAGGAATGAGGTCATAAATGAATTATCTTAACTCTCAGATAAAATTGGGTTTCTTAGTTAAACCCTAAGGGTTTAAGTCATGGTGTCAAACAGGCTTTTCTATTTTGATGTTGACTAGATGTAGCCTAGACTTGGTAGCTTGAGTCATAACTTAAGCCTTTGTTATTATTATGAAACTCACCCCTCAACCTAGCAATTACCAGCTCAAATAGTGATCAATGGACTTAATATTTCCTAAGTCTTAGACTCTATATTTATCCAAACTTGATCAATGACTATCACTTAATCGTACACTGAAGATCCATTGGAGCATAGTGAAGTCAAATTGTCAAAGGTTCTTCTAAGTAAATGTGTTAATGCCAAGTGTCACATTATTAAGGGATAAGCAAAGATAAATATCAATATTATTAGAAGATTTGACAATGAGTTAAATATTGTACAAAAGAGATTTAATAGAGCACGTGGACTCAAATAGAACAAAATGCTCACGGTTTATTGACACAATGATGAGTTAAAGACACAAAAAGTTTGAAAAGATTGATGGAGTGAAAGTGATCCAAATATTTAAGAAATAGTGAGATGGGATAAAGAGCTCAACATTTAACATCAAGATAGAGGTAAATATCATGCATCTTTGGAGATCCAATGACATGCATAATTTTGGATTATGAAGATCAATAGATGCATTTTAAAGTTCACAAAGCTAAAGTTTAGAAGCGTACATAGATTCAATAGATAGTGTAAGCCTATCAAAATGTGATCAAATAGATGCATTTTAAATATGATTCATTTAAATGAAGACTATCAGATCATGGCGCCAAATGCAAGATTAATGAATGACATTTAAAGATAATTCCAAACAAATGATCATATGCAAGAACATGTAGGAAATCCTTATATCATGACATAGATAATGAGATTGATTGATTTAACTAATCAATTCTATGTAAATATGTATGTGCATCAAAACTAGAGTCTATAAAATGCTATAAATAATAATGAGACTAGGAATCATGGTGATAATACATGAATTTGAGATGTGGGAAACTTATAGTTTAAGTCATAATGAACTAAGTCTGAAATAGAGTGTGATGTGTTTATAAACAAGTGTGAACATAATGAAAATTTGTAACCTTAGATCAATTGTCTATATATATGACATCTAAGACAAAGGAAAATGTTACTAGAGCTATTGCTATTAAGCAGAGTCAAATAGTGAGATAGAGCCAAAGAGAAAGAGAAATGAAGAATGTCTAATAGAGACATATCTAGTCATAGAGACAAAATGGTAGAGATAAGAAAGACACAAAGAGATAAGGTGCAGAGTATGATCAATTATAGACTAGGCCTATAATAAAGAACATATATTTATATTCATGTATGAATCTATTTTGTAAATTAGAGTTGTAGCTCCATTATAGATTTGATAGGTACGTGACATCAAATAGACTAAGTTGGTGCTCAAATTAGGAAGTGGGTGCTTCTTTAGAGTTGAAGCTCTTAAACAAGGGGATTGGTGTATCCTTAGGGTTGGTGCCTTAAACATTGTAACTAGTGAGGTTCCATATTATGAGTCTAGATTAGAACTGTAGATTCTAGCAACTATTCTCATTGTCATTTTTCCCATATTAGGATTTCTATGGTATATCTTCTATTATGTGTTTTTGTGTGTTTGATATCTCTACGTATAGTCTTAATTTGCATTAAAAGGTTTTCAAAAGGACTAAGTTAATTAATACACTGATCCACCCCCCTCTCAATCTCTAGTTGTGTTCTAAAAATTGGTATTAGAGCTAGGTTTCCTTGAAATAAGATTAATCAGCTCAGGTAGATCTTGGAATAGTGAACACAAATGGATATTCAAGAAGGATCTTCATCAAAATAGGCACTTATCTATGATGTATCTAACTATGCATTTTGAAGCATAAGAATAGAAGCATATTTATCCTCATTAGGGTTTGATGTATGGATGTTTGTGATAAAGGGATATATAAACCCTCCTACAACTCCTACCAATCAAGCTTCAAAGAAGGCATATGAGAGCAATGCTAAGGTGAAGAATGTTATTTTATGTGGACTGTCTAATTTAAAGTTTGTCAAAGTGATGCATTGTAAAGATGCATAAGATATATGGAATAGACTAAAGATCATCTATGAAGGAGATGACAAGGTAAATCAGGCCAAGCCATAAACTTAAAAAGGAAAGTTTGAGAGCCTTAAGATGAATGAAGAAGAGAAAATTGTAGACTACCTTCTCAGGGTAGATGAAATAGTCAATGCAATCAGAGACCTTCGAAAAGAAATTAAAGAATCAATACTTTTCAAAAAGGTATTAAGATCTTTGTCATCAAGATATAATTCTAGAATCTCTATAATAGATGAAGCAAGAGATATAAATAAACTCATTGCTGATGAGTTTCATGGAACCTTAACTACCTATGAGATGAGAATGGGAGATGCAAACAATTTCAAGAGAGAAGCTACATTTAAAGCATCTAAACTAGTAAAGATAGAAGCACCTACATCTAAATCTGAGGAGACTGATGAAGAAGAAGCTAACTTTGTCAGAAGACTAAAGAGAAGATCTAGAAAGTATGGAGGTAATTTACCCTTCAAATGCATTAACTATGGTAAAGTAAGATATTTTACTACTAAATGACCTCATAATAAAAAAGATAACTCTGAGCCAATAGAGTGTAAAAAAATTTGAAACCCTACTATCCCAAGAAGAAAAACTTATTCAAAAACAAGAAAGGTCTATACACAAAATAAGATAGTGATTTAGTGGATGACAATGATATTTCTAATTATGATAATGACTATGCTTTTATGGCTAAGGAAAGGGAAGTCTTATTCATTATAATAGGATCACCTTCTATGAATCAAGAAGAAGTTGAAGACTCAAATGAAGAAGGAGAAGTGGATCTAGAATGTAAACTTATTTATACTTTAGAGGAGATTTACAAGTTGAGAAAAGAGAGATCAAAATATAATAACCTTAGACAAAAGGAAATTGATAAAATGTCCAAAAGTCTTGAGAAATCTGATCAAATGGTAGTGAGCCTAAAGACACAAGTTGAAGATGCTAAAATAATAGAAGATGTAGTCAAATTTAAACTACAATCTAAATCTGATGAGTGTGTGAAGTTAGAGGTAGAGATAGTGGCTTTGAGAAAAGAGATTGAACAATCTAAAGGTCAACTAGACAAAAGTTTGAATTTGATAGGAGGGAAAAACATTCTTGATGAATTGATCAACTCTCAAAATCCTTCAAAAGAGAAATAAAGTCTTGGTTATGAAAAGGAAAAATGTTCCACAAAAATTACATCTACTAACCTATATGACAACTTCAAATTAGAAGGAGAAAAGAAAGAGAAGGCTTGTAAGGATACAAAGATAGACTATAAAAATGTTGATGTGAAGAAAGCTAAAGGAGAAAAGAAGCCTAAATAAAAGAAGAAGACAAAGGTAGGTAATGTAGATGGATACACCAAAGTGAGAGACTTGAAGAAGCCATAATTTAGAAGATCTCCTCATGTTGCACCAAGAAATGTTATGAGTAGGTATTCCTCATCTTTCTATGGTTATTGCTATACATGTAATCAATTTGGTCATAGGGATATTGATTGTGTATTTGTACCTAAAAGGAGAACAAATTTTGTAAGTAAAAACTCATTTGTTCCCTTTTTAAATACAAATGTAATATGTCATAATTATAATAATTTTAGTCACATAGCTAAATAATGTCGAACTAGATTTGTAAGATCAAAAGTACACAGTGTAAAGAAAGGCATGACTCCTAGTGCGAACAAAGGTTCCCAAGTTTTTGAGAATAAGCCAAATAAGAAACCCAAGGATGTGTGGAGAGTGAAATTTCAATCTATGATTACTCAAACTCCACTCCATGATAAGGAGTATAATTTGTGGGTGATAAATAGTGGTTGCTCAAAGCATATGATTGGTGACAAGAGTAATTTTATCAAATTGAGAAAATGTAAGGAAGGATCTATCAGCTTTAGAGACAACACAATAGTAAATATCAAAGGTAAATTAACATAGATGGAAAATTGCCTACACATGATGTCCTTTATGTTGAAGGATTAAAGCATAATCTATTAAGTGTCAGCCAAATGTGTGACAATGGTTATAAGGTCACATTTTATGCATAAGGATGTAAGTTAAATATATTTGGAAGAATAGTTACAAAAGGGAAAAGGATTGAAAGCAATATATACAATCTTGTTGAAGTGAATAGAAATAGTTGCCTGATAGGAAATATTAATGAGATTTGGTTATAGCATAGAAAAATGGGTCATGTTAACTTTAATAACCTATTCAAAGTGAGCTCAAATAATGTGTCATACACATTCCCAAGATAATCAAACATGTAGATACTAATTGTAAGGAATGTCAACTAGGCAAATAGACAAGGGTCAAATTTCAAACAAAGGAGAATATAACTACAAAGCCTCTAAAATTAGTTCATAATGACCTTTGTGGTCCTACTAAGACAAGAGGATCTAAAGGAGAGAGATACTTCATTTTTTTTGTATATTATTACTCAAGAATGACATGGGTAACCTTTTTGAAGGACATATCACAAGCATTTGAGAAATTCAAGATCTTTAGAGCCATGGTGGTGAATGAGATTGGATAAAAGATAAAATTCTTAAGATCTAGTAAAGATGGATAATTCACCTCAAATGATCTCATAGAGTATTTTGAGAAGCATGGGATCAAAAGGCATTACTCTGCAACAAGGACTCCACAATAGAATGGAGGGACAAATCAATGTTAAAAGAGGCCAAGTTACTTGATGGATACTAGAGAGAAGTAGTCAAAATACTAGTATAAATCTTGGATAGAGTTCAACTGAGGGTAGATAGTGACAAAAATCCTTATGAGTTATGGTATGCAAATCTTGTCCCTATTAAGTACTTTAGAGCATTTGGAAGCAAATGCTACATTAGGAGAAAAGTAGAAAAATTGGGAAGCTTTGAATCAAGATGTGATGAAGGAATATTTATTGGTTATTCCACTCAAATCAAAGCCTATGTGTTTTAAAATAAAATGCTACACAAGATATTAGATAGCATCAACGCCAAGGTTGAAGAAGGATTGAAACATTTTGAACCTAATAAAGAAATAAGTATTAAAGAATCAGATCTTGAATAAGAAGTAGATAGTGAAGAGGTTGAGGAAATGAATGAAAAGGCACCTCCAAAATTTGTTTCAAAGGATCATCCTAAAGAGCAGATAATAGATAATAATAATAATAATAATAATAATAATAATAATAATAATAATAATAATAATAATAATAATAATAATAATAATAAAGGAGTTTAGACAAGGAGAAGAGTTGCAATGAATAAGAAGCAATTAAGTTTTGTTCTAATATCTAAAATTGAGCCTAAAAGCTATGTTAAAGCTAGCAAAGATGAGAATTCACTAATCCATGGAAGAAGAACTGAACCAAATTAAAAATAACAAAACTTGGAAATTAGTCCCAAGACCTTAAAACAATAATGTGATACGTACAAAATGGGTCTATAGAAACAAGGTTAATGAGGATGGAGTTGTTAGAAGGAATAAAGAAAGATTGGTATGCAAAGAATATGCACAAGTTGAAGGCATATATTTTGAGGAAATATTTTCTCTAGTTTCTAGATTATAAGCTATAAGAATGTATATAGCATTCTCTATTTACAAGAAGTTCAAATTTTATAAAATGGATGTTAAGTTTGCTTTCTTGAATGGGAGCCTAGAAGAGGAAGTCTATATTGAAAAACCATAAGGTTTTAAATTATCATAGGAATAATATTATGTGTATAGACTAAATAAATATTTGTATGGTCTAAAACAAGCACCTAGGGCATGGTATTCAAGATTGAACCAATACATGCAACAACAAGGTTTTAACAAAGGATGCATAGACAATAATTTTTATTTCAAATTAAAAGGTGAGCATATGTTGATTGTTGTTATTTATTTATATGATATCATCTTTCATGGTAGTAATAAAAAATGTGCAAAGAATTTCATACACAAATACAAAGTGAGTCTGAGATGTTTATGCTTGGAGAACTTTATTTCTTCATTGGTCTACAAATACAATGGTCTGATTAAGGGATATTCATATCCCAAACCAAGTATGCAAAATAAATGATCAAGAAATTTGGAATGGAATATATCAAACCAATTAGTACTCCCATGATAACTGGATTCAAGTTGAGCAAAGAGGATGAGTCCCTTGATGCAAATTAGACAATAAACAAATCAATGATAAGTAGCTTGTTATACCTAACTACATCAAGACTAGATATCATTCAAATAATGTGCATGGTTTCAAGATTTCAAGTTACTCCTAAAGAGTCACATGTCAATGTAGTGATAAGTATCTTTAGACACATCAAGATCACAATTGACTATGGGATATGGTATCCTACAAGTGAATATTTCACTTTGTTATCTTATACATATGCTAATTGGGTAGGAAGTGTGGATGACAAATTAAGCACTAGTGGTGGTGCATTTTTCCTTGGAAATAAAATTGTTTCATGGCTAAGCAAAAAGTAAGAGTCAGTTACTCTTTCTACAGAAGAAGCAGAGTATGTTTTAGCAATGGCATGTTGCACTCAAGTATTGTCTATGAAGAAAACACTCAAATACATCAAGGTAGAGTATAAGTCACCCATATATATTCTTTGTGATAATTCAAGTGCTATTAATCTATCAAAGAATGCAATGATACATTCTATAAGAAAGCACATATCAATCAAGTATCACTTCTTAAGAGAGAGGGTTATAGATCAAGAAGTCACAATAGAGTATGTGTCAACTAAGGATCAAATTGTAGACATATTCACCAAACCTCTTCCCAAGGAAAAATTTTAATATATGAGATAGAAGTTAGGAGTGGTGGCTCCTACACCACATCACTAGATCCTAGTGATAGGTCATGAGTCTAGGGGAAGTCTTATATACTCTTTATTAATCCTTAGAAGAAGAAAGAAAAGGCAACTCAGGTATGCATGTCTTTGTAAAGTTCTAATGAATTGATGGTTGTAAATTTTTGGACAAACTCCTTTATCTGATAAAGGGGGAGAAAAATTTAGACAAATAGTTAGAAAGAGTCCCTTTGCCATTGATGTCAAAGGGGGAGAACAAGTATAAATGATCTCTATGGAGAAGAAGATAAAAATTCTCTTTTCACAAGTTTGGATAAAAAGTGCAAATGTCAAAGAAGAAGCAGAGCAAGTGTCCAAGTTGAGTATTAGGCAAATATGTCATTGCCTAAGGGGGAGTAAGTTTGGTATGAACAACCTCAATTCAAGTTTATCAAAAAGAGCAAAGTATTATAAGATTAGATCATTTAGTTTGCCATTAATGACAAAGTGGGATATTTTTAGAAATATGATTGTCATTGATGTTAAAACGAACATTATGAGCATATCATTGATGTTCAGGATTGAATATGGTGATTAGATGATATGTAAAGGATCTTATCAGAGGTCAAGGATGATTGGAATGCTTGTGTACATGAATATAATTCATAAGGTTCTTCATATTGATCATATAGACATTTTGGGTCTATGATAGGAAAATATGAGAATGAATTTTGTTGATGTTACCATTGTCATGTGTGAGTGATTATGAGGGAGTTGGTCACATGGTTATGATCACACTAGTCCTTAATTGTTAAGAAATAGATTTGAAGACATGTGATTAATCATAGTTGAAGATATGGGGATGCAAAGTTGGATACTTGGATAAAATTCACTAAGTTCCAACACTAAGCCAAATTTGCAAAAGGGTTCAACATAGCCAAGTAAGCATATTGATGAGGTCAACGTTCACACATATGGAGGTTTGAGGATAAAATGATCATATGGGTATGTTTATTTTTGTGCCTATATTATATATGCTAAATCCAAATCCATGAAATGTAATTCAATGAAATATATGCTTGAGAAAAGTTGGGCTCTAAGGCATTGTGATAGTGTTTTCCAATACTTCGTCAATTTTACAAGTTTCAAGATAAAGCTAAGTAGGCACTTTAATGTTGCCATATCTTAAACATATGAAAGATTAAATATTAAGTGGATATATGTCTATAATCCCCTATGTAAGAGGATCTTATTCACTAATTTTTAGGTCATATGACTAAGTGCAACAAGAGTTATGCAGGTGCAAAGTTATCCTTCTAGGCATATTAAAATGGTTTCCATACTTAGTCAAATTTGCACAAAGTCTTGCAAAGTTGTCATGATTTTACAAAATACATTAATGGTAATTTTCAAAGGAAATAAATAGAATATTTTTTATGCATTTTTCATGAGCTTTATAAATATATGGTCCACAAGTTTAAATGAGAAGGAATGAGCTCATAAATGAATTATATTTGCTCTTAGACAAAATAGGGTTTCTCAAAAAAAACCTTAAGGTTTAAAGTCATAGAATTAAATAGGTTTGTATATTTTGAAGTTGATTGGATATAGCTTAGACCTGGTAGATTAAGTTATAAATTAATCCTTTATTATCATTGTGAAACTGGCCCCTTGACCTAGAAATTACTAGCACAAATAGTGATCAATGGACTTAATATTTCCTACATCCTAGACTTTATATTTTTCCCACCTTGATCAATGGATATCACTTATTCATACACTAAATATCCAATAGATTTTATTAGAGTCAAATTTTTAAAGGATCCTCTAATTAAATGTGCTAATGCCAAGTTTAACATTATTGAGGGCTAAGCAGAGATAAAGATCGATCTTGTCAAAAGATTTGATGGTGAGTAGAAGATCATACAAAGGAGATCCAATAGAGTGACTAGACTTAGATGGAACCAAATGCTTGAGGTTTATCAACATAGTGGTGAGTTAAAAACTAAGAAAGTCTGAGAATATTGATGGATCAAAAGCAATCCAAAGATGCAAGAAGCAGTGAGATGGGATAAAGAGCTTGAAGATTAACTTCAATATAGAGGTAAATATCTGCATCTTTGGAGATCCAATGAAATATGGAAGCTCAAATCAAGAAGATCAGTGGATACATTTTAAAGTTGACAAAGCTAAAGTTAAAAATCATACATAGATCCAATGGATAACATGAGCCTATCATAATGTGATCAAACATATGCATTTTAAAGATGATCCATTTAAATGAAGACCATCAGATTGTGGCACTAAATTCAAGATCAATGATTGACATTTAAAGATAAGTCCAGACTAATGATTAGATCCAAGAACATGTAAGAACATGTAAGAAATCCCTATATCATGACATAGACAATGATATTGATTAATTTAACCAACCAATTCTATGTAAATGTGCATGTGCATCAAAACTAGAGTCCAAGAAATGCTATATATAGTAATGAGACCAAGAATCATGGTCGTAATGCATGAATTTGAGATGCAAGAAACTTACAGTTCAATTCATGATGAATTAAGTCTAGAATAGAATATGATGTGTTTGTAAATAAGTATGAACACAACAAAAATATGAAACCCTAGATCAATTATCTATATATGACATCTAGGACAAAGGAAAATGTTGTTGGTGTGAATCTAGGATTTTGACTCAAGATAGGATGGTTAGTATGGTGTTAGTTCCAAAATGAAAATAAAATGAAAGAAACACACTAATTAGAATAACATCTCTAGGACTAGACACTAGGGAGAGCTTATTTAAAAAACATGAATAAAACACAAAAATAAAATGCAAAATAAACCTTCTTTTACCTTCTTTGGATGATCCAAAATGCTTGTTGTAGTGGGTTTCTTAGTTTGTGCTCATGAAGTCATCATCAATGGAAGCTTGGCTACCTCCATCTCTCCTTGGCACCTTTGGCTTGTGGCTTGGCTTGGCTTGGAATCAATTTGTCATGGTAACACTAATTTAAATATTTTATTTAAGATATTTATGCATTATAACTTTGCACCAAAATAGCTTATAATTGATGTTCACGGCCTTTGTATTTATAGATTTTTTAGAATGTCTAGAATCAACCTGAACCATCCATCCTAAGATTGAGTTGTGTGGTTGAGGATTAATTTAATTTTTGGAATTAAGTTTATAATTGTCCTCATCATGAAATTAGAATAAGGTGAAATTAAGAGGCATGTAGGGTATCATGGAAGACATTGATAAGGCATGGATGGCATGAATCCTGATATTTATGGCATTTATGGCCTAGGGATGTCTTTCCAAGAAATGAGGTCACCTGATGATAAAAATATTCAATATTAAATTCCAAAAATAAGTTTTTAATAAATTTCCATGGAATTATTAATTATGCCTTGATTTGGGTTAATTAGCTCTTAGCATGTTTAAGCACTTTATGCACAAATTACTGAAATTAATTAGAATGCCTTGTTATTGGTCCAAATTTTGACTGGATTGGAATTGGAAGTAAATTTAAGATGCATTGGAACCATCATCCCATTTAGGATGTTATCAATAGAAAATAATAAAGGCATGTGTCTTGTGCAATATATTTGATAGGAAAGATTAATCCAGAGCACCTAGGCGCAAAATTGGCATTTTGACTCGAAATGATCTAATCAAAGTTAGCTAGCCCATAAATTACATTGCCCCATTTAGGGATAATTTGGCCAAATTTGGTATTTGAATATGTCAATTTCACATCATTTAGCATGTTTTATTGTTTTTAGGCTAAATTGTGCATTTTGGTGGAAATTGGCCAAAAACCTGATTGGAGGTTATCGGTGGTCAGTTTTAGGTGTCTATAGTTTTCCCCTATTTAGGAAGGAATTAAAAAACATAGGAAAAGAAATGTATTCTCAAATATTGAGATATGTCATGTATGCCAAAAAAAGATGATGATTTAAAGAACAAAGCTCCAAATGGTTTTGGGAAGCCTAGGATGATGCCCCCTCAAGGGACTGGCCATCACATTTCTTGTCCCTTGAAAAGATATAATAAATTAGGTGGAATTAACCCATGGTTGAGATTAACCCAAATGATAAAATTCTTACATGCATTGATGTAAAAAGGATACTGATTTTCCCAAAGATAGTTATAATCAGGATTAAAAGTTAAAATAATTATTTTCCCATAGGCAGTTATAATCATTAAGTGGACCTAGATTGGCTAAAGACGATTGTGCCCTAGTTAGGGATGATTCACAAGCATAATTGAAGGATATAACCCATAATATATATTAAAGATGATCTTGTGCAAAGTGATGAAAGACATGGATAGAGGAATGAGATTGATCAATAGAATGATTCAATTATACCTGTCAATGAGGAGATGTCCATCCTCATTAACAATGATACAACTAGAATGGTTAGATGCATTATATTAATTAAGGTGGGTGGGAGGATTTTCCAAGGTGCCAAGGAGAAAATTTTATGGCTTCATTGATTGTAGACCTTCATGAAGCTAATTTTTTTTGTAGCATGTGATGGTAGGCTTAATGATAGAACACCATGAAGCCTTGGCCAAAATATGCATAAGGAATGACTCCCAATCCAATAAACACTCAAAAATAATTCACTAATGATAAAAACCATGATGACAATGTTTATGTATGAATATGGATGGATTCAAGTATAAGTGTCGACAAAGAATCACCCAATGAACACACATAAACTAAATCAAGGAAATAGTACTAAAAGCAAACAAATAGGCAAGCGAACAAACAAATATAAAAATAAACAAAAAAATAAACAAACAACCTAAAATTAACAAATAAATAGAAATATTAAAAATAAAATCAAAAGAAATCATCTTAACAATGGCAATGCCCCGGTAAGTTGGATTGAGGATAAATGACTAGGATTATACAGGACAAATATTTTTGGATTTTTTTAAATGTTATGAATATTTTTGGAATTTTGAGGTATCTTAACTCATTAGAGAATGACAAGATACATACTCATAAAATGGAGAGAGTGTATTAAAAGGGGGACTGAAGTGACCTCAACATGAATTGAGCACGACCCACATAGTCTTGAAATGACCTCCAGTCATAGTAATTCCATCCACACAAAAGGTGAAGAAAAACTAACTAGGTCCTAACAAGTTATCAAATCTAAAAAATGGTTAGTCAAATGAAAATAGTAATGGCAAGGTGATGTGACAATGCATGGTAAACAAGTGTTTCCCTTAGTTTTCCCATAGGCATTTATAACTAGGATACAATGATAAAATTCAATGATACTAATTTGCCCATAGGTGGTTATAATTAGTAGTAAGACTAGGGAAACATTGATTTAAACATAGGTATTTATAATCAGTCTCACATAAAAAAAATTGATAAGATGAAATATATCTTTTCAGATCAACTATCACACTACTTTCATAGACTGTCATTAAAACATGAGTTGGATTGATTGTTGAAACTTGATCAAAATCCTCTCACACAAAGTACAGAAAGAACCAAATGAACCAAGATCAAAATAAGATTGGGTAGGATGAATAAAAATAGGCTTTGGTCTAGATAGGAATGGAATGATAGGATGATATGGTATTGCTAAGGATAATGATGGTTTTTTATATAAAAATGGTACGAAGATTGCCCCCAAGGCTAGGTATGCAACAATGGCAAATAGATATGGAGCAATGACAATGTCATGGAAATGAAATGGTATGGTACATGTTTTTATCCTAGGTATGTTAAATGGCATATGATTCTATTTTTCCTATTGAGATTGAGATGCACATCCTAATCAATAAATGATACAAATAGAATACTCAATTATGTTAGTTACTAGCCCATACCTCATCTGAATAACTGCTCTATCAATAACTACCTATAGTTTTGATTATCAAGAATGCTTATATGATCTTTGTTAGTTATTGATTCTGATTTCTTCAAACATCGAGACAAGGTATCTTTGTAGCCTCTATAAAGGAAAGTGCAAGCATGGATGGTAAATAGGAATAAATAATGGATGGTAGGATTGATTGTGAAATGGAATGGTTGATAATAATAGAATGTATAATGTTGGGGAAATGAATGAAGATCAGGACTTTCAATCACATGTAATGTTGCTAATGTTGGGATCAAAGACTTGTTCTCCTAATAGGACCACCAGATTTTTCTATTGTTTGATCTTGAGAGTAGCTACCATCTGATTAGGCTATAGATTGGAAGTTATTTTGATTTGATCTTTGATTTTGTCTTCATCAAGTAGTGAAGAAATTTTATGCTCAGCTATTGGTGCCTCAATGAGGTTTTCACCAATGAATTTGTCTTATTTATCCTATAGCACCTCTGAGAAGGTTTCACTAAGGAATGTTGACTTTTTACTTTGATTTTCTTCTAGTGATTTGAAAAAAGTTTCACTATAAGATGTTAAGTTCTAACTTTGATTATCCCCTAGTACCTCCGAAAAGGTTTCACTAAGAGAGTGCTCTTTTACTACATGAATGTGGTCTTGGCCTCCTTATTCTTATTTAACTACTATGTCACCATGGATGTAGTTCAACAAAGTGTGATTCTATCAGTCCCAATCGACACTTATGGGAGATGGAATGTTAATAATATGGCTATCTTAGTTAATGGTAATGGCCTATGGAATGATAATGGAATAGGGAGAGGATACATAATCCTTATATAAGATACTAAGATAACTTGTGTCAAAGCTAAAGTACTCATCCTCAAAAACTATAGAAGGATCATAAATGTATTCAAATTGATCTATGAGGCATGCATAACCAATGTTATAACATCCATGAACATATTCTTCTTTTGAATCTAATTCTAACTCAAGGGACTCTAAATCTGATGTTGAGACTAATTTTGATTTTGATTTTGATGCTAAATCTAATCTCAATTCAAGAATAAAACCTAACTCTAATTATAATTCTTCATCTGATGGGTACTTTATTACAATGATTTCTTGTTGAATGATTGGTATTGGATAAGTAACAACATGTAATGGCATGATGGGATCCATAAAGACTAGTTTGTCAAAGTGAGACTCTTTTAGGATGGGAAAAAGGTTTGATTTTGATTCTGATGCTAAATTTGATCTCAATTCAAGAATAAAACCTAACTCTAATTATTATTCTTCATATGATGGGTACTTTATTACAATGATTTCTTGTTGAATGATTGGTATTGGATAAGTAACAACATGTAATGGCATGATGGGATCCATAAAGACTAGTTTGTCAAATTGAGACTCTTTTAGGATGGGAAAAAGGTCAATAGATAACTTCTTAGAGACTGGCTTGTCAATAAGAGGCTCTTAAAACATAGGCACATGGTTGAGGTAACGATTTGCCTAAAGGTATTTATAATCATTAATAATTGACTCAACAAAGACTGGCTCACTAGAGTGAGACTCCTCGATAACTGGTATAGGATTAATAGTAAATTCATCACAAATGGATTACCATAAATGGTTGAGTCAACAAAAACATTTTAGATTAGTTGGTTCTCTTGGCCTTAGTTTTTAATGAGTTAGAAAATACCAATTTTGAACACAACTTGGTCTTTAAAGGATTGGATAGATTGAGATTTAGATGGGATTGGCACTAGATGAGGAATGACTTATGGTTAGATAATGGTAGGGCCTTAGGGAGTAAGTTTTCTTTCATGAGCCAAAGTATAAAGTCCTGAGATGGTAACGATAGGGCATTGTAGGGTTTGATTTCTTACACAAGCTAAAGGACTAGGTCTTAGAATGATGAAGAGTTGTTGTGGAGCTTGATTGATCACATAAACCAAAGGATGAGGTCTTGAATGGTAATGGTATTCCTTAGATATTGTGGAGCTGGATAGCTCATATAATCCAAAGGAGGATTAAGGGTAATTGATGATCGGATAACAAAAGAACATTATGGATCCTGATTGCTTACATAAGCCAAAGCATCCAAATCTTCCTAATAAAATAGATCATCCCAATCTTGAGTTGGATCATAAGCTAGTTCTTGACTTTATTCTGTATACTGATTATTGAAAAGAGGGTATGGATTCATATCCCTAACAACATTATCTATAGTTGGTTCTTCAAAGTCCTTTTCACAAGCCTCTTCATAACATTCAAGGTCTCAAGTTGCATTGTAAGTTATTTTGTGACTTTGTTCCCATGAATGATTAATATGAGGTAGATAGAAATCTATCTCACAAACCATATTAGCATCATTGGGGTCTTGACTAAAGCCATAAAAGTCATTTTGTGTGGGCATTCTATCATAAGTCAGATTGTAAGTGACTCCACCATAAGTGTAGTGATACATATCTATGTAAATGATTAAAGCTCTAAAATAAAAAGGCTTAGATTTATACAAACTCTAAAAAACTATCCTAAGGACAAATGGTTCAAACTTAGGCTAACTTGGTCAAAGGGGTAGAGTTGTATCTCCAATGTGATCTAAAAGTAAAGCTATATCTCCAAAATGATTTATGTTAAGACTTGTCATAAAACTATCAAACATCAAATTTCTAATGTCAAATGTCATACACAAAAAAGATTAAGCATCAAAATGAAAATTGACATGTCAAAGGTCTAGGTCAAAGTGTTCCAAACAAAGTCTAAACTAAAAAATGGAAAAGTTGAGTGATTATGTCTTTTGTCCAAACATGGAGTCAAAAGCTAGGCTTAAACAAATAGACATATTCTAGGACTTTTGGCCAAATGATGTCAAAATATAGACTTGAAACAAAGGCTGATATGATTTGATTTATTCTAACAAGTTTGGAAATAACTTTGACATAGACCTGACACACATAATCAAGCATAAATTTGATCATTTGGCATAAGGTATAAGACAAAAGGCTCTTTGAGAAAGGATATGTTCTCCCAAATAAAGGCATAAATAATGATGAGGATATGAATTAAACAAACAAACCATAAATAGTTTTTCAAAATTAGGTAACTAATTAACTGAAGTTATGCAACCCAAAAGAGAAAGATTGGTGTATCAGCCCCATGAATTAAGGCCTAAATAGAAATCAATCAATGTTTGAATCTAAACTTGCTAAGGCTAATTGAAAACTCAACATTTGAAAAATAGGATTTGACAAAATAAGCTAGACAAGATTGGATAGAATGATGGCACAAAACAAAGGTCTAAATGGTATACATGACATGGTTTGAAACAAATGGTTTTTGATATAAGGTAAACTAGTTTTGAAACAAACTGAGTAGCAAGCATGCTCGAATGATGTGATCTATGTTATGTTTCAAAGACTCAAAAGGCTCAAAATGTTTTGACATGATTTGGACAGCATAACACTACCCTCTATAACACAAATGACACACACACACACACAAACAAGTTTAGCAAAATTTCAAGGCACAAGTGTGGTGTAAAATGGCCAGCATAATGTCTCTTTAGAAAAAAGAGTGACATATAGACAAATTGGTTTTGACATGGCTTATGAACAAACAAATAATTTTTAGTCTCAAAACATACCAAATAAGATAAATGACCAAAACACACTAAGTATAATCATGTAAATCCTAGAAAGGGTATGCCAATGTGGGGCTGACTAAACTATCAAGCTTCGAATGTCTCTAGGGGAATCGATTGCAAAATAACTTTCACATAAAATGATGCAAAAGAAAAGAATAGAAATTGGGTGACCATGACATTGACTAGTTGTAAAAAGGTCTAGTCCTTTTTACAACTACTACATCCTATTGTTCACTCAGTGTAGTGCGATGTCCAAATACAAATACATCCCATGTGCAAATCCAAAGGAGTTAGTGAGTTCAATGTTAGGAGATGAAACCCCAGGTTAAAGCTTCCCAAAAGTACTCATGGGAGGTAATGATGTCCCCCTCATAAGCCAAGTTACAATGAAATTAAAGACAAAAAAAAGACTTTAGGTCATTTTCAAGGTCACCCAAAATTTGACGAGTTTTTGGGGAGTGTTTTAGATGACTTTCTTTCTAAGTCTTGGACTAGGCTACTTGCAATAGGAATGGCACTTTTGATTCCAAGGGTTCCCTAAAGGGGACAAATGGAAGAGCATATATGCAACATCTCTCTTTTTTCCAAACAAAAATTTAATCTAAACAACTAAGTAAACACAAAAATCTTTGAAAAGGTGAGTTCATTGTTAAGCCCAAATTGAAAATGAGGTGGTGTTCTTTTGACCCCTTGGTCTTAGTTCAAAACATTGAAAACATTCACCATAAACATATAATTTTTTTGTTAAACACCAAAATAAGGTTCCTAATTGATTTTTAAGCATGAAAAAGGTGATATAAGCATGTTTTTAGTAAATTTCAAGCTTGGTCTTGAAACAAAAATGTTAGCATGTCCTTTAGCCTTGAATCTCTTTTGGGTTTGAAACAATGAACTTTAAAAAAAGAGCTCTCAGGTCTGTGTTTTAAGAAAAACATAGTGACCGACATTGGTTATATAACCAATGATGGTTACATTTTCTAATTGATGATGTTTATCTAACCGAAATCAATTATACCAATGTGACCAATGACAGGTATCCAACTGATGTCAGTTAAGCTATCCAACCAATGTTGGTATTACTAGCTGGTGTTGGTTACTGTGTACACCCATGGCAAACAAAAATAGAAAAATAAAGTTAGAAAATCAATTTTCAAGAGTTTTAATGGTCCAAATGAATATTTTAAAGTTGCAAAATGATCTTCTTCATGTGTGGGATGCATCTAGTCCCACCAGGCATGTCATATGTGAATCTATGAATTTGACTTAAGAGAGGATGGTTAGTATGGTGTTAGTTCTAAAATGAAAACAAAATGAAAGAAACATACTAATTAACATAAAATATCTAGGCCTAAGCACTAAGGAGAGCTTAGTTAACAAATATGAATAAAACACACAACTAAAATGCAAAATAAACCTTCTTTTACCTTCTTTGGATGCTCCAAAATGATTGTTATAGTGGCTTGCTCAGTTTGTGCTCATGAAGTCCTCATTAATGGAAGCTTGGCTACCTACATCTCTCCTTAACACCTTTGGCTTGTGACTTGGCTTGACTTGGAATCAATTTTGCATGGTAACACTAATTATAATGGCTTCTTGAAGATATTTGTGCATTATAACTTTGCACCAAAATATCTTAGAAATGATGTTCATGGCATCTCTATTTATAGATTTTTTAGAATGTCTAAAATGAACTTGAACCATCCATCTTGAGATTGAGATGTGTGGTTGAGGATTAATTCAATTTTTTGAATTAATTTTATAAGTATCCTCATCATGACATTAGAATAAGGGTCAATTAAGAGGCATGGAGGGTATCATGGAAGGCATTGATAAGGCATGGAGGGCATAAATTCTAATATTTGTGGCATTTATGGCCTAGGGATGTCTTCCCAAGAAATGAGGTTGCCTAATGATGCAGATATTCAATATTCATTTCCAAAAATAATTTTTAACAAGTTTCCCTGGAATTATTAATTTTGCCTTGATTTGGGTTTAATTAACTCTTAAGCATGTTTAAGCACTTTGTGCACAAATTACTCAAATTGATCAGAATGCCTTGTTATTAGTTCAAAATTTGACTGGATTAGAATTGAAAGTTAATGTTAGATGCATTGAAACCATCATCCCATTTAGGATGTTATCAATATAAAATAACAAAGGCACGTGTCTTGTGTAATATATTTGATAGAAAAGAGCAATCTAGAGCACCTAGGTGCAAAATTGGCATTTTGACTCGAAATGATCTGATCACAGTTAGTTGGCCCATAAATTACATTACCCCATTTAGGGATACCCTAGCCAAAATCAACATTTGAATATGTTAATTTCACATCATTTAGTGTGTTTCAGTGGTTTTAGGCCAAATTGTGCATTTTAGTAGAAATTGGCCACAAGCCTAATTGGAGGTTATCAGTGGCTAGTTTTGGGTGTCTACAGTTGGAGCTATTACTATTGAGTAGAGTTGAATAATGAGATAGAGGTGGAGAACAAGAGAAATGAAGTGTGTTGAATAGAGACATATCTAGACATAGAGATAGAAGGGAAGAGAGAAGAAAGGCATAAAGAGATAAGGTGCAGAGTATGATCAATTATTGACTTGGCCTATAATAAAGAATATATATTTGGATTCATCCATGAATCTATTTTGTAAATTGGAGTTATAGCTCCATTATAGATCTAATAGGTAGGTGCCATCAGATAGACTGAGTTGGTGCTCAAATTAAGAAGTGGATCTTCCTTAGAATTGAATATTTTAAATAAGGGGATTAGTGTTTCCTTATGGTTGGTGCCATTAAACATTGTAACCAATGAGGTTCCTTATTATGAGGTTGGATTAGAACTATAGATTCTAGTATCTATTCTCATGGTGGTTTTTCCCGTATTAGGTTTTCCATGGTATATCTTATGTTATGTGATTTTGAGTGTTTTATATCTCTATATATAGTCTTAATCTAAATTAAAAGGTTTTTAAAATGACTAATTTAATTAATATACTAATTGACCCCTCCCCTCTCAATATCTAGTTGTGTTCAAATATTTTTTGTGAAAAAACATGCTTCTATAAGGCAAATGGGGGACTTGGTCTTAGAAGGATTAAAAACATGAATCGATCTCTTCTTACCAAAATGGGATGGAAAATTATGAAATGAGATAAATAATGGACCATAATTGTTAGAGCCAAATATTTGGATGGAAATGAGGAAGATTGCTTTCTCTAGAAAGAAGGCCCTGGCAATGGATCCAATTTATGGAAGGCCATTAGAATTTTTAAGGACATGATAAAGAAATGAATCAAATGGAAAATAGGTAATGGGGAAAAAAATGACTTTTGGTATAACTAATGGTTATCTAAACCTACCTTCTCATCCCAAGGGAATTGGGCCAATCTGTGCTTGACCTTCAAGGAGAGATGGGGTAGCAAGGTGAAGGACTACTTGGAATAGACCAATGGATCAAAAGTATATAAATTCCTATCCATTGATAAAAATAATGTAAAATACATCAAAGTGGTCTAGGACCTTAATTCTTCTCTTATCCAAATCCACATTCCCATCTTCACTAAGGAATATTACCTATTTTTGGTAGTTGAAGACAACATGAAATATTTGGGAACATTTGGATACCTTTTTGATTTAGGTTTGGAGAGTGAATGGGGGCACTGGAAGGCCCTCTAAATCAATCACCTTACTCCTAATGTTAAATTCTTCTTCTGTTTGGTAGCCTAGGATAAAATACTCATAATGGATAATCTGGCCAAATGAGGGCTTATTCTACCTAGCATATGTTCCCTTTGTAGAGAAGAAAAAGACTTGGTCCATCATCTAATCATGTCTTGTCCATTTATTTCATGCATCTTAGATTGGATCTTAGCTAAATTTAAACTATCTTGGGTTAAACCAAATAGCATATTGGACCTCATCACTCAATGGAAGCCACCCTAGTTTCTCCCCTCCCTATCTGTTCTCTGGTTTTTGGACCTCCCACATTAGTTTTGGGCCATCTAGAAAGCTCATAATGATGGTATTTTTTAAAAAAAAAAACACTTCCCTAAAGCTATTTTCTCCCAAATTTTTGAATCCATTATTGAAAATTTAAGGGTGTTCCCCCTATAGATAAAAACTTGATTTTTATAGAAGAATAAATTGTTTTCAGAGAATGGGATTTGGAGCAAAATTTCATCTCCAACTAAAAATTCTAGGAGAAAATAAGCTAAGTGGAAGCCACTGCCATGTGACTGGTTAAATCTAAACTTTGATGGTGCTTCAAAAGGCAATCTAGGTCCTACAGGTGGTGTAGGGGTCATCAAAATCTCATCTAAGAAGATGGTCATTACATATGTTAGCTCCATGGGGAATCAAACCAACTGTGGTAGAAGCCAAAGTGATGCTCTAGGGTATATATATTGATTCTCAACTCAAAGTGGGAAGGTTTTTTATTGAAGGTAATTCTCTAAACATCCTAGATGCCCTAACTAGTAATACCACCCCTTCTCACACCATTAAATCTCTCATAAATGATGTCAAGAGTATAATCAAGGATCTAGGGAAACCTCCCATTAATCATACCTATTGAGAAGGAAACAAGGCGGTTGATTTACTAGCCAACTATGGAATCAACCTTCCCCTTTTATCTATCTAGCATGAAAGTAGACACATCCCATTACATGTCACCAAGGTAATTTAAAATGAATCCATCATTTCATAGGGTACAATAGTATTGGTCACACATGTGAAAATCACATTTGAATAACCATGTTTCAAATATCATGTTAATTCATTGTAGTTCCACATTGGAGTTTATTGATTTGATTTGGGTGAAAAATATCTCATTAATTGCCTTTGATACCATGAACAATAAGCTTAACTAGGAAAAGTTGAAACCATATCACCATTCAAATATTCTTCTCTCAAGCAAGGATATAGTGGGAGGATGTAGAGACAAGCTCAAGCTGACTTCATGCTCAAAGGTCCAATCTAAAAAGTTTTGGTAGAAGTTATACAAGGGAGGTCTAATGGAATATATGTAATGAATCATAGGGCATGATGTAGACCTTACTAAGGATTTTATTATAGCATAGAATAAGAAAAGGAGATAAGAAGCCTTAAAATAATTTCATTGAGGATTTGATTGGTGAAGTAACTTAGATGTCATGCAAGGGTTATAAATAATTTAAGTACCAATCAAAGAAGATGGAGATGATTCAAAGAAGTTTTAGGATAAATGAGACTTTAAAAAATGATAAAAAGGGGTTGCCATGAATGGGCCTATCAAGGTACTAGCCATAGGTGTGCCTTCAGATCATGAAATACCTTACATTGTAAGGTATATTTAATCTTATCTTCTTGCACCACTTTATGCTTCTTAACCATTTTCAAGGTTTTAAAATCAATCTACCTTATTAATTGTTGAAGTCTTTATAAATCATAGCCCTTGCTTTTCAAATTAATTAAGTGAACTCCATCATCCACTAAGGACTTATTTCCTTGCTTGTTAAACATGGTGAGACACTGTGAAGGAAATAAGTCCCACTCAGAGGGTCTTATATGGAGGACGAATCCCATGAAGAAGACTTAACCATGAAGTCTCCCTCTCCTCCTCTTAGCCCTTCCCCTACAATCCCTAATTCTAAGATCTTCATAGGGGATCTTCATTTTTAGATTATAGTAAACAAAATCAAACCTATTATTTTTTATGAAGGGGATGTTGTAAAATCTTCTAAAAAAAGGGAAGGCCCCCTTATCTAATTCAATCAAGAAGAATAAGAGATAGTTAGAGGATTTTAATGGTAATTCATGAAGTAGGACTTGTCTTGGATAGTTTGATCAAGGAGTGGAATTCCATTAATAGGGAAGCCACTAAAATACTATAAGATATTTCATAGCATAACGAGGCAAAGGTTCCTCCCTAGAGATAGGATGTTGAAAAGGTGGAGGTTCCAAAACCTTCCTCTAAACCCCTCAACGTGAACCCCTTCAAGAAGATATATGAGAAGGAGCAACCTTAGAATAAGTAGAGAATGATTATGTTGAAGGACACCATGGAAGGCCTAATTAACAAGACTTAAGTAAAGATAATAAAAAATAGGTTGATGGATAAGGTGGAGGACAAGGATGTCATCAAGGCACTCATAGAGTAAACTACCCTCCCTGATTAACTTCTCTCTCTTTTTTTTTTTGTCTTCTACACTAGTCTTAAAGTATTTATTTTTTCATGATCGTATAGTGTTTTTTAGACCTTGGGGCTTGTTATGTTATGTTTTTATATTATTTAAATGTAGGTTGCATTATCCTTTTAAAACCTAAATATTTTACCTTTTCAAATAAAAATGTTACTAAATAATTTACCATACTATAAATCACTAACTATTTACTATAGTAAAATCACTCATGTAAATACTAAACTCCAACATTCCCCCATTAATTTTTATATGGTAAAGCATATCCTATTCTTTGATTATAACATGCCACCTCTATGTGCTCATGATATTATCACTGATGTTTTTCCCATCTATGACCAAAAACCTTACCCAATTGGTTTTGTAGGTGTACTAATGACATTTCACAATTAGTTTTCCAAGTTTAACACAAACCTTACACAATTGGTTTTTCATGTTCACCAAAAACCTTACACAATTGGTTTTCCAAGTTTACCAATAATCTTACACAAATAGTTTTCCTTTTTGACCAATAACCTTCACATAATTATTGCTACAATAAATTTAGATCAACATTCTACAATGTTTATACAAAAGGGGTTACATGAGGAATGCTCACAAGTGAGCACGAATACACATCTATTCTTATTTTCACACCACACTAAAAACCTAAAAAAAAATGAAATCCACACAACTAAAATCACATGACAATAAAGAAAAAGTGACCCCATTACTAGTGGATAATGAGAGGCTTGAATGGTCTCCTTCCTACATTGCCTCTAACCTCCTTTGTAAGTAGTTGCTTACTCAACTGATGAAGATTTGAAGCTCAATGGTTTCCACATTAGGTGTACTTCCCCCCTCAATATGAAATAGTACTTAGGATGTCAGGGTCACCCAAAAATTCACACTTTAAGAAGGATTTTTTTTACACTTTTTTAAAATGATGACTCAACGACTATTAACTTTTGACTCATTTTTCATTTTGACAATAGATCCAAATAACTGACTATGATAATGATGACTATTTGACTTAATTACTTTATCATATTTGATAATATAACAAGTAATGTAAAAAATAAACCTCTTACATATAAAATTATAATTATAAGAAATGGGGAAAAGACTAAACTCAATGTATTTAGACTTAAAACAAACTCAAATGTTTGGCTTTGGGACCCAAACAATACAATAAAATTATAAACTTTAAATACATCTAAACATGATTTAATAAAATTAATTTTTATGACATATATTAATAGAGTGACTTTAAAAATAAATTAAACAAGACCTATTAAGATATACTGACTTATAACTTAATAATATGACTTAACACTAAATAAAAGTGATGGATCAGTGTGAGGTCAAGCTTGAGGTTTGATCTGAGAACAAACTAGTTGTGTTACAAGTGGAGACAATCAATACAACCAATGCTTACCAAGTCTAATGATTATATAGTTGATCTTGAGTCACATATACAAATGATGTAATCCTTAGGTATGTAGGTAGAATAGAATTTGGTTTGATATGATACACATAAGCCACATGAACAAAATATGACAAAGAATGGTGTATGTACTGGTAGAGGAAAATTCAATATGACACCATTTTCTTAGGGCTTGAGGTATTTGAGAATTTATGCACAATGATACAATCCTACTAATCCAATCCTTGTTGAGAATCATTGTACTACCAAATGATATGATTTAACATTGGCGTAGGTGAATGCAAATCTTCACTAAAAATCTATAGTGTATCTATCACCATTGATATAACAATGATTAATCTGTGGTGTACAAATATGGGATAGGATTAAAACCTCAAACTACATAAATGTTTTTCTAACCACTTCATAAATATGGGATAGGATCCATGTTGTAAAATCTATACCAAATAAATTATAAAGAAACTAATTTCACTAAATACAAATAATTTAACTCATATATTTGAGGCAACTATACAAGCTATTGTGTTTTCCCATTAGAATTTCTTAATCCTCCACACATGAACAAGAATTATTATTCTCAGCTACCAATGATAGGTATTTAAAGAGCTTATATAAGAGATTAACTCATAGATATTATTGAAACTGAACACATAGAGTAATAATAAAATATAATATATTCTTTTACTATTTATTACATTCAAACCACTACATACATACATATATATGTAGTGGTTTGAATGTAATAAATAGTAAAAGAATATATTATATTTTATTATTACTCTCTCTCTCTCTCTCTCTCTCTCTCTCTATATATATATATATATATATATATATATATATATATATATATATATAAGAAATACCTTTCCTATAATTTAAGAGATTCTTCTACCCAAAATATATCCCCAATCTCCTAATAATACTCATACCTATATACAAAATTATTATTGGTATTCAAAACAATAATATGCTAACTAGATATACATTATTGTTACTTAATAATAATGTTACTAAGTAATTTACCATATCATAAATCACTATATATTTACCGTAGTAAAATCACTCATGTAAATTCCAAAATCCAACATTGTGAAATTACACTCAATTTCATCTATATATTTGGCTTTCATATTGGATTGCATAACTTGTCCAAATTGAGCTTTGATTATTCCCCCTTTCTCAATAATATGTTTTTGATGTTTCTGATCATTTTCATACTCACGTGAATATCTTACATGCATGCATTCTTAGGATTTTTTCCATCTTAATGTTCTTGTTGTCTATCCATCTTTGCATGTATTTATTGACACATATATTTTACCATGATGTTTCTCAATTGTGTTGAACTTAAGTTGCATTCTATGTTCCTTTCTTAGTATCTAACTACATATTGTAAATTTAAATTTTGTTTGAGTATCATTACTATTTTCTAACTCTATAGGTTTAATGAAGGGATATTTTACTGCCTAGTCAACCTTAAAAGGCCTTCCAATTATCCATCTACTTCTCTTCATCCACGAAGATTTTTTTGTAAAATTTTAAACTCTAGTTGGTGTTTGATGATAATTATAAATCTCTTATTTTAGTTATATTTTATCATCATGAATCTCCTCAAGTGGATGAATGTAGTTATTGTCATCTAAAGGAGTGTCTTGGAGTGGTGGAATGCCATCCTCAATAAAATATTTAGATGGTGACATGTAATTATGATTAATTATTTCTTATGAAATACCGTTATCAATGGGGATTATTTCATGTAAAATGGTTTTGATATTATTCTTTAAAATTAAAATCAAATTTGTTGAAAATAAATATAACTTTTTTGTTAATCAATAAGTACTTGTATTATGAGTGCATATCAATTGTATTGGAATTTTTATTGGCTTTCTAAAATAAGATAATATGTTCATTTTTCCTAATAATTGGCCTATCCTTTTACCATTATCAAAAAATACCATTTTATAGATTAGAATGGATATGAGTGATGTAGCTAGATAACTACACATGGGGGATATAGCTGGATGACTATATGAGTAATGTAGTTAGATAGTTGTGTCTATGATGTAGTCAGATGGCTATGTGGTTGATGTATCTAGATGGTTGTGTGAGATATGAAATTGAATGTTTGTGTGAAAAAGATGGTTATGTGCACCAGATGATAGGATGCACTAGACTATTGCATGTGAGAGATGTAACTAGATAACTATGTACATGATGCAACTAGATGGTTGTGTGTACTAGATGGTTATAGTGTGATGATACTGGATGGTTGCATTCTTAATCCATTTGATATATTTTATGGTAATATAAAATTAAAATTATATTTTTCCTAATAGAATTACACACACACACACACACACACACACACACACACACACACACACACACACACACATAAAGGTGATAGCGGCCTATTTGTTATTTGAGGTAACAATGATATATATTCCTAAGTATGTGATTATTGTAAACATTGAACGAGTAGACCTAGAAAAATAAGTCACTCTACAATTTTATAGGGGACTTGGTTCTATGTACTAGCCCTCAAAAATCACCAAAATCAAATTCCCAAAAAATAAATATTTGTGAATTAATGAATTTTCACCACTAAATTTTAACCTACTCTAAATTTAATGGTTAAAAGTTGTTTATTTATCAAAGTTATATTTATTAACTAGTCTACAAGAACTTGTCCCTTAATATGTTTTTGGTTCACATACTCGATGTCAAATTCACTCAGACACATGACCCATTTATACATCCTTCTTATAAGAGCTAATTTTGAAATGAGGTACATGAGTGGATTTAATTTAGTAATTATTTTAGTCTGAGTGTTAATAATGTAATGTCAAATATTTTATGGAGTGAAGACAACATCTAGACACTATTTTTCAATTGTGGTTTAATTGAGCTCATATGACACCAAATTTCCACTTAACTAATATATTTATCTTTTAGTTCTTTATTCATCATGATGTGCTAGAATTTCCCCTAAGGCATAATGAGTAGTTGATATGCATAGGAGAAATGGATTCCATGGATTGGGTGGCATCAAATCTTTTGGATTGGTAACATATTTATCAATACTATCCAAAGTAGGTCTACATTATTAATTTCAGTTGAATACAATATCTTTTTTGAGAAGATTAATTAATGGGTAACATTTGTTTGAATGTTGGGAGATGAATCATACAGTAGGTTATATTTTTACTTGTAGATTGCAAAACTATTTGATATTTATAGGTGTTGTAATTTTTATTATATCTTTGACTTTGGCCAGATCAACCTCTATGCCTCTTCTTCATACAATGAAGTCTAAGAGTTTTCCTAATGTGACCAAAAAAACATAAATTTTAGGATTCAAGTTATACTCCCTTAGCATTTCAAATATTTTGCATGAATTTCTTGAATGATTTATCCAATATGTCATCAACATAATATTTCACAATGTCATAGAGCATGTCATGGAAAATGACTATCATTACTTGATGATATGCTTCTCCTATGTTATTTAGACAAAATAACAAGACTTGGTAGCAAAAATTATCCCAATATGCGATCAAAAAAATTTATGTTAGTCCTCAGGTGCAATTTTGATTTGGTTATAACCCAATAAATCATCCATTAGAAACAAAATCACATGTCGTACTACCGAATCTACTATCATGGTAATGTTGGGGAGTGGAAAGTTATCTTTTGGAGAAGCCTTGTTGATGTGCTGAAATTTAATACACACTCTGATTCCTATAGGATTTTCACTCGGAATTATATTTGAGTTTCATTATAAATATTCAATTGGGTGAATGAAACCAACTTTTAATTGTTTATTTATTTCTTTCTTAACAAGTAACACCACTTTGAGATGCATTTTTATTATTTTTTACTTGACTCGATTTTCATCTACATGAACTACTAGGTGATGTACCATAATTGAGGGATCTATTCTTGGCATGTATACATATGATCAATCCAAAAAATCTAAGAATTCTATCAAGAGGATGGTAAGTATTTCTCATTCTTCATCACTACAAGTAGTTTCCAACTAAATGATTTTAGGATTTTCCTTTGTGCTAATGTTTACATTAATGGTTTCTTCATTCAGTGATGTGGAATCACCTTGAAAATTTTTTGGTGTTGGGGTAAGATTTATGTCCTCATATATTGGTGCCTCAAAGAGGTTTTCACCAATAAACTCATATTTTATTTCTTGATTTTTGTTTTTTTGTTTGATATCGCCTTGAAAAGCTTTTCACTAAAGGACTTGGATTTTTTAATTTTTTTGTATTTATGATAGTTTGATTATTTTAGAATAAGACATTTTTTTGGTCCCCTAAAGTATGCAGACATATACAAGCTAATTTCAAAGCCTTTTTTATGGTTTTCGAATGGAATATTAGCTCTGAATCTCATGAATTTTGTAAGTGCCTCTTCATTTTGGAAGTAGTCAAGTGATATTATATTTTGTAGGTCGCAATCTATCAGCTCATGATATTTTAGTTCAAGGGTGAGGATTATTGTGTTAACATAGAGGTTTGTAGGTGAAAGGTCTTTATATCAGCTATGAATGAAACTTATTTCAATGTCAAAAAATTACTTCTTAGACATCATGGTAGAATCACTGATGTAATTGTATATATCACCACCAAGTACTTTATATCTATGGCCACTCTTTGCTTTATTTTCTTAGGAAATGATAGGTTCAACAATACCTTGTTCATGGAGACTGAGGCCTCTACCTTTATAGTTCATAATATTAAAAAATATTTCCTAAACCATGGGATATACATTCTTTTAAAATTAGGTTGCACAACAATCATTATATAGCCATGATTCATTGGAAATCTTGATCTATTCTTCATAAATAGTCGTGTTTTAACAAAATAGGTTTTACCAAAGTGATGGGATATTTATGCTTTCTTATTAATTTGGTGGGATCTATCATGTGTTGAAGAATTTACATTGATGTCATGGATGTGTCCAAGAAAGTGGATAAAGTTCCTTTATAGTCTAAGTGTCAATGATAAAGTGTGTAGTGTGTTTGTCCTAGTATGATTGAAGTAGGCTTGGTTGATCTTTAGTTTTGGCAAGATTAGGGATGGGTCTTAAGTATTGAGCATGTGTGATGGGTCCTATCAGAGGTTAAAGATGACTAGAGAGCTTATTAAAGTACATGGTATTCATTTAGTTCTTCATTATGTTCATCTTAGCATAGTTGGTTTTGTGACATAAAAACTTGAGTAGGTAGTTGCTGACATCACCATTGCCATGTATGGATGAGTCAAGGGTAGTTGGTCATATGAGTGTGATCACATTAGTCCCAATTTTTTATGGTTTAAATTTTAGGTCATGTGATTAAGTGCAAAAAAAATTATTAAGGTTCAAATTTTTCCTTTTAAGTAGATTATAGAGGTTCCTATACTTAGCCAAACCATCACTGTACATCATGCAAATATGTATGAACCATCAAGTTTATGTATTTATCTTAGGTATGCAAAAAGTCATTTCTTATCAAAGTTTACATGGATTTATTTTCTATCATGTCAAGAAGATACCCTAAAAATTTGCAGTCTTGAAGTGCTTTCTATATCAAGTTATAAAGATTCAAAGTTGCTCTAGCAGACTGTGATGGGCCAAAAACTGTCAAGTTTAATCATGTTGAAGTCTAAGGTCATTAGTATAGAAGATCCAAAAGTGAGTGATTAATCATACATATTAAGATCAATGGTGTGTATAAAGTTAAATTTCAAAGGTTTTACATGATAGTGAAAAGTGTCATAATCTCTTTAATCTAATAAAAGATCAGTAGTGAGTGGTGGTTTATATTTATAAAGATCAACGATGCAGGACAAGTCAAAGAGTTAATAAATCATGTAGGACTACCACATGACACAAGTACATATACTAATAGCAAAGTGCTCAAAAGTCATGTGAGGGTTCCAAGTGCCATAATCATAGGAGTTTTTATCAATATCTAATGGTGAGCTTTACAAGATAAAGACTTGGTTAATCCATAAAGATCAACGGATTGCGTCTGTCTATAGTTGTTAGGAAGTAGTGAGATGATGACAAGTACTCAATGTTTAATAGTAAATCAAAGGTAAAAACTATGATAATTTTGAGAGAGATAAATTATTTTTATTCATTCAAGTTATGATAGATCATGATATTTTGACAACATGTTTGAAGTTTAACAGTTGCTCGGTGACCATTAGAATTCAAATATTTGAATCTATGAGGGAAGACCAGTCTACAGGTTTTATGCTATAACTTTTGATATATGAAAAATTTGATCATGGTGTAAAATTTAAATTTGTAGAGGACTTAATGGTTCATCCAAATAACCTAGTTGTAAGATTCAAATTATTTGTATAGTCAAAGATATGGAGATCCAAAGTTAACTATGTGTTTGAACATGTTCTATAAGTGACCTGAAAAGGATAATTGAGATTTTTCTGATGGTTTTTGGATGTTTTAAGGGGAATTATTTATCAAATATTTTTGTATACTCCATGAGGATTATCTATGTGGATTATAAAGGTTTTAACAATCCATATTCTCTAAGATCAAATGATTATAAGTTGACTATGTGTTTGTTCTTAGTGATCGTATGTACATAATGATGTTTAGGCTAATTATGATGTAGCAAAAGGGTATTGTGATGGATTTTGTAACTTAATGTGGACCTATAGATCATATGGCATGGGTTTATGTATTTTTAAAGTGTTATAATGTTCTAAACTTTATTATAAAAGTGTCAAAGAGGCGAATGGATCTCCATAGGACCGAAAAGGATACTTAGGTCTATTTGAAAGAGGGTACTACTTAAAGGTGACCCATGTAGATACCTTAAGAGTAAAGGCATGTGTTATAGATAATAAGGAAGGTTGTGATCATGATATTCATGAAGAACCTATAATATTTGAAACCAAATATGATGGTTTCTATACTTGAGAGAAGAGGTTTGTGTAAGAGTTCTAGAGGGAAGGAAAGAAGAAAGGGTGGGTACCCAATGGATGGGTTGTAGAGAGTTGTAGGTTGATGACTATGTGTATGACTTATAGGTCATATTTATAATGTTAAAATAGTATTCTTATAGGTTTGAATATTGAGGATGAGTGAAGAGGTGTAGAGTGATCCAAAAGGATGTTTTAGATGCCTTGAGTGTGAATGAAGGATAGATAATGTATGTGTAATATTGGTGGTTGATTTGATAGGTAGATCAAGGTGTGGTCTATGTGTATGACCATTTTTTTCATGTTTTTGATATTATGATATAGTTATTTATGATAATTTTAGAGTGATTGAAAAGGTGGTTTTTGATGTATTACTTACATGTGCAATTTTGTGAGAGTGTAAAGGAGAAAGAGAGCAAGTAAGAGGAGTCCACCATCAGGTGTGTTTGCCATCAAATCAAAGGTGGAGATTAAATCAGAGGTAGATGATTTGGTGCTTGTTTCCCTAGGGGTTTTTGGCCTCCTTTTTAGTTGGAGATAGCTAAAGGTCAAGTGGGTGCTTGACTAAATTAAGGGGTGGGTGCTCCTTTATCAGTTGGTGCTAGTCTAAATGTTGAATCTTGTCTTTATAGGATTGTAGTCCATCTTGTAGGGTTTAGTGGGTTTTATCCACAAAGAGGGTTTCATACATAGATCTTGTGTTATGTGTGTAATCTTGAATTATCTATTTATTCATTGCTATAAACATATTGAATTATTCATGAATGGTTGTATTGAATGCTTAAGTGTTTGAAGGTTTTGGAAACTAAATTGGATTCATTGCCACCACTATTTCATCCCCCTCTTAGTGGCTTGTACCTCTAAAAATTGGTATCAGATCGAGTCCTTTGGTAAATTCTTGATAGCTTGAAGGAGATCCAAGGTATAATAGGGGTAGGAATCAAATGCAAAGAGGTTTTTACACTAATAAAGCACCAATGTTCAATAGATCAAATTATGATTCTTGGAGTGTGAGGATGAGGACCTACCTCATGTCCCTAGGGTTTGACACTTGGCAATCTATTGTGGATGGTTATTCTATACCTACTATTCCTCCATCTAGTGCTGCAAATAAGAAGTTGTTTGACAATAATTCTAAGGTAATGGATGCTATCACTTGTGGTATTTCAAATATTCAATACACAAAGGTAATCCATTACATATCTACCAAGGAAATGTGGGATAAATTTAAGACTATTTATGAAGGAGATTCAAAGGTTAATTTGGAAAAGTTCTAGACTCGTCGAAGATAATGTGAGACTCTTAAGATGAAGGAAGAAGATTATGTGGCATCCTTTCTATAGAGAGTTGATGAGATTTTGAACATCATCATAAGTCTTGGAGATAAGATTGAAGAAGCTAATGTAGTTCAAAAGGTATTAAGATCTCTCTCTCTCTCTCTCTCTCAAGTTTGATTCTAAAGTATCTACTATAGAATAAAGTCATGATCTTACTCAATTGAATATGGATGAACTGCATGGAATATTTACTACCTATGAGATGAAAATAAATGATGATATACCATCAAAGAAAGAAGTAGCATTCAAAACAAAAATGAAGCTAAAGAAAATATTCCAATGTAAAAAACTCAATTAGGATGACACATATGATATTAATGAAGATAAACTAATTACTTTGTTTACAAGTAATTTGAAAATAGGTTCAGGTAAGTATAAGGGTAATCTAACCTTCAAATGCTTCAATTATGGAAAAGTAGGACATTTTGATAACAAGTTTCCTCATAAGCATAAGAAGAATGATGATGAAGAGCATGGTCAAGTTCATGATGATGGTAAGAGATCATTTAGGTCTGATAAAAGAAAGAATGGATTTATTAAGGTTTGACAACAAGAAGTACTTTAAGGAGAAGAAGAGTCTCTACACCAAAGAAGATTGTAGATCACCAGATGGGAGTGAAGACAGTGATTCAGAGTATGATCATGAAGATGATGGTCATGTTGAAGATGAATACCTATTCATGGCTAAAAAAGCAAGTTGCTCATATAAAAAGGACTCTACTTGGAGTGATTCAGATGATGATAAAGATGAGGTGGAATTTGAGACTGAATTGATGAAAACTCTTGAAGAACTAAAGATTAAGAAGAATATTAATAAAAATATGACGTCTCAAATCAAAGATTATGAGGAGAAAATTATTATGCATGTAACAAGAATGAATTAAGACACCAAGGAGCATGAAGATATAGTCAAGCATCCGATTTATCAATTGAAAATCCTATCTGCAAATGTGAAATCTAAAGAAGATTAATGTTCAAGGTATGTAATTGAAAAAGAGTCATTAAAAGTTGAGTTAGAGAAGACATCTAGTAAAATGAATTCATTTGTAAGATTTGAAAAGAGATCAAGTGATTTAGGAAATATTCTAAGTAATCAAAAGCATGCAAGTGATAGAACTGGTCCTAGATACAAAGAAGAACCAAAAAATACAACTCAAGACAAGATGAAGACTAATGTAAATCAGACCTTGAAGGTCAACAATCAGTCAAGGAATGAAGATGCTAGTAGAATGAAGATGAATCATATTAGATAACCAAATTCCATGAGTTATGAAAGTTTCAATGGTTACTGTTATACATGTAATTAGTTTGTGCATAAATATAGAGAATGTAAGAGACCTATTAGAAATCAATATGCATGGAATTATAATGGGATTCATCATTTAAAAGGTGAGTCTTCTTCAAAAGGAGTAGTTTTTTTCAATTTTCAAAATAATGGATATACTAAAAGATTTTATTCTAATCAAGAAAGGCAATTTAAACTTCTTGAAAAAGGTATAGCGTGCTTCAACTATCAGCAAAGAGGTCACATTACTAGATTATGCAAGCAAAGACCTACAAGATAGAATAGGTTTAATCAAGCTCCTAGATTGCAAGAAAGAAGGAAAGTTAAATCATGGAAACCAAAGGTGGTAAGTGTGAGTCATGATGAGTCTACAGGTCTAAGTAATCTATTTGTTATGGTGGAGGATTCTATAGAAGTTGAGGAGTGGTAAGGGCTCTCATTGTCTACTCATGTTGTGAATGAAGAGTCAAAACTCAAGGAGAAGACCAAGGTGCTAGTTGAGGATAGTTTTGAGGTGTGTATGGATTAAAGTGAACATCTTGTTGTTGTTGATCAAGTTTCACGTAAAGAACATAAATTATCAATACTTATTGATGAGATTCTGAACTGCAAGGAATATTCTTCAACAAAAAAGGTATGTCATGAATCTATGTTATCCCTATGTGTTGTCAATACAATCTTAGAAGATAACGAGGATGTTTTATTAGATGAGAAATTTGTTTATCTTAAGCCTAACAAGAAAATAATAAGAACTATTAGTATCAGATGACCAAAGAGGAGATGAAATATGAGGTGTTGTGGGCAACTCATGGTTTCACATTTTCTAATGAAGCATGTGAAGTAAAGGAGGTCTTTGTTTATGCTTCTTAAGAGAATCCTTTTAGTGGAGAAGAAAGTTTTGATGTGGTGTTCTTAATAATTTCCTAGAAGGAAATAAGTGAGTGTTTCTAGTTGGATTTAGTGTGCCAAGATGGGAGAAGTTCTTTGATGAGGTTAGAGTGATATCATAAGGTGTTTTTATTATGTATGTAGTGTTTGCAAGATTAAAATGGATGTTTTTAGGTGGTATAACGAGATTGATGGAATTTAAAGAAGATTTTAGTGATCATAAAGGTCTATTCACTTATTTTTTATGTGTTTTAGGTGGTTTTGTGTATTGATGATCATATTTGTGCCTTTTGGAGGTTTATGTGTGTTCCTAGGTTTATCTTTCTTGTTGAAGATAAAATCCATGGTATAGGAAGTCAAGGTTCCAAAAGGTTTTAAGGATCAAATATTGGTCTATAAGTGTGTGATGGTTATCTCCAGGTGTGCACAAAGTTTTAGAGGTGGGCATTGACTAGAAGGAGGATTTTTGACCTTATTTATTTTGAAATTCTAGAGTTATGGGTTATGTTAGAAAAGTGGTCTCCCTTATGACTTAATTTATCAAGATTATTAATAATTTGAATGGAACAAAATGGGTTTTCAAATAAATCTTAATATAGATTTGAAGGTTTATGTTTTTTTAAATTATTCAAGTTTTTTTTAAATGGAGGCCTAATTGGCTAGTAGATTTGTATAGGAAGTATATTTTAGAGGAGGATATAGGTGACAAAAATTTGTGTGATTAAGGGGTAATATGACATTCCTATATATATCAATTTTTAGATATTTAAAGTATGTCTACTGAAAGTTATGGGCTCTACATGTTCTAGGTAGGGCTACAAGGAGTCTAGATAGGCCTAGTGTGAAGATTTGATGTTTTTTCTAAATTTATAAAAAAGAGAAAGGCATGAGTGTTTCAAGGTGATTTATTAGTTTATTTTAGATCATGTTTCCTATTTGGTGAGTGGCATGAAGTTATGTTGGTGATCCTTGAAGTGGCTTGAAAGAGAAGGCTAGTAAGCCTGTATGATGGTTATTCATGGTGTGTGGAGATTTGAAGTTGATCAAGAGGTGAAATGGATCATATATAGTATGGGTAGTCCATATTATATGTTTTATTAATGATTTACATCATATCTTATTGCTTTTATGTGTGTTTTTCATTGGTTGAAGAGAGTGTTGGCATGTAGCAAGAGGAAGTTGTCAAGGCAAAGAAGAGGTAGGATCAAGGTAAGGGAGAGTTTGAATCATATTTATAAGGTGTTACTATACTATTGGTGGTGTTTTTAGGTCCTTAAGATCATTTTTACCACTTTGTCATTATGTCAAAGGGGGAGAAGGTTCTTATTATGAGAGTGCTTGAAGAGAGAGAAGGAAGGTGAGTTATATGATGGGTGTTGACATCAATGACAAAGGGGGATATTGTTGGATATTTTTTAATGATGTCATGGATGTGTATAGGTAAGTGTCTAAAATTCATTTATAGTCTAAGTTTTAATGACAATGTGTGGAGTGTACTTATCCTAGTATGCTTGAAGTAGGCTTGGTTGATCTTTAGTTTTAGCATGATTAGGGATGGGTCTGAAGTATTGAGCATGTGTGAGGGATCATATTATAGGTCAATTATGATTTGAGAGTTTTTTTTAATTTCATGTTATTCATTTGGTTCTTCATTATGTTCATCTTGGCATAATTGGTTCTGTGATAGAAAAATCTAAGCAGGTAGTTTGCTAACATCACCATAACCACATATGGATGAGTTAGGAGGAGTTGGTCATATGGTTGTGATAAAAATAGTCCTAAGTTTCTATGGTTTAAATTTTAGGTCATGATATTGATCAAAAAAAATTTATTAAGGTTCAAAGTTGGCCTTCAAGGCAGATTGTAGAGGTTCTTATACTTAGCCAGAACATCACTGCACATCATGCAAATTTGTATGAACCAGAAAGTTTATGCATTTATTTTAAGTATGCATAAAGTCATTTTTTATAAAAGGTTTACAAGGATTTGTTGTATATAGTGCTAAGAATATACCCTAAAATTTTGGAGTCTTGAAGTGTTTTCTAGCTTAAGTTATAAAGCTTCAAAGTTGCTCTAGTAGACTGTGATGACCCAGAGACCATCAAGTTTAATCTCGTTGAAGTTTGAGGTCATTAGTCTAGAAGATAAAATAGTGAGTGTTTAATCATAAATATTAAGATCAATGGTACATATTAATTTAAAATGTAAAAGTTTTCATGCATTGTTGATAAGTGTCACAAATTTATTAATCTAATAGAAGATCGAAGGTGAGTGACAGTTCATACTTATGAAGATCAGTAGTGTGGGACAAGTCAAAGAGTCAACAAAGCACATGGGATTGCCAAGTGGCATAAGCACATGGACTAAAATTAAAGTGTTTAAAATTCACATGAGGGTGATAAGTGTCATAATCATGGGAGTTATGATCAAGATATAATGGTGAGCATTGAAAGATAAAGACCTAACTAATCTGTAGAGATCAATGGAGTGTGTTTGTCCATAGTTGTTAGGAAGTAACAAGATAATGATAATTTCTTGATGTTTAATATTAAATCAAAGGTAAATACTAGGATAATTTCAAGGGAGATCAATGATACATATTAATTCAATCTATGAGAGGGAATGATATGTTGACAACATGTTCAAAGTTTAACAGTTGCTTAGTGACCATTGGAATTAAAATATTCAAATTTACAAGGGAAGACCAATCAACAATTTTTGTGTTATAAATTTTGATATATGTATAATTTGATCACGGTGTAAAAGGAAAAGTTTTAGAAGACTCCATTTCACATAAATGGAATGTAGTTAGAAGGTCAATTTTTTGTACAGTCAAATATATGGAGATCAAAATTTGACTATGTGTTTGACCATATTCATAAGTGACCCAAGAAGGATAATTGAGTTTGTTTTGATGGTTTTTAGATGTTTCAATGGTAATTATCAATTAGAGAGTGTATTAGACTCCTTAAAGATGATTTTTTGTATTATTAAGGTTTTACCAATCCATATTCTATATGATAAAAGGCTTATAAGTTGACTATGTGTTCATTCTTGGTGATTATATGTATATAATGATGTTTGGGCTAATTGTGCTATAGTAGAATGGTGTTGTTATGGATGTTGTCACTTAATGTGGACATATAGATCATATATCATGGGTCTATGTATTTATAAAGTGTTATTATGTTTTAATTTTGCTTGGATAAGTGTCAAAGAGGTGAATGGATCTTCATAGGACCTAAAAGGACACTTAGGCCTATTTTAAAGAGGGTACTGCTTAAAGGTGACCCATGTAGATGATTTAAGAGTGAAGGCATTATTGTTTCCAACAAGAAAGGTTTTGAACATGATATTCATAAAGACTATAAAAGGTGAAACCAAATATGATGGTTTCTAGACTTGAGAGAATAAGTGTGAGAGAAAGTTGTAGAGTGAAGGAAAAAAGAAAGGGTGGGTTCCCAATGGATGGGTTATAGAGTAGTGTAGTTTGATGACTGTGTGTATGACCTATAGGTCATATTTATGATATCAAAATAATGATCTTTTAGGTTTAAATATTGAGGATGGGTGAAGAAGTCCAAAGTGATCCAAAAGGATGTTTTGGATGCCTTAAGTGTGAGCGAAGGATAGATAATGTTTGTGTAAGCTCGGTGGTTGATTTGACAGGTATCTCAAAGTGTGGTTTGTGTGTATAACCATTTGGTCATGTTGTTGAGATTTTGATATAGTTATTGATGAGAAGTGTAGAGTGATCAAAAAGGTGGTTTTAGATACATTTATTATGTATGCAAATTTGTGAGAGTGTAAAGGGGAAATAAAGAAAGTAAGAAGAGTCCATAATCAGGTGTATTTGACATTAGATCAAAGGTGGAGATTAGTTAAGAGGTAGTTAAGTTGGTGCTTTATTAAATTAAGGGGTGGGTACTCCTTGATCAACTGGTGCTGGTATAAATGTTGAATCTTATCTTTATAGGACTATATTCCATCTTGCAGGGTTTAGTGGGTTTTATCCCCAAAGAAGGTTTCCCACATAGATTTTGTGTTGTGTGTGTAATCTTGCATTATATATTTGTTCATTTCTATAAACATCTTGAATGATTCATGAATGGTTGTATTGAATGCTTAAACATTTGAAGGGCTTAGAAATTGGATTATATTTTTTGCCACTACTAATTCAACCCCCCCCCCCCACCCTGACTCATTGGCTTGTGCCTCTAACACCATGATTTTTAAGATACATGTGAAGTTTACCTACATGAAAGGCATCTTGTATTTCATATTCTCCTATAACTTTGTTAATTATTTTGAACATGGAAGGCATGAGTTTATATGTGTATTTGGTTGTGGATGTGTAATTTTGGTTTTTAATTATGTATGTGGAAGGTGAGCTTTCAAATGTAGATGGTAGGTCATTTGGATGGATAAATTTTTTAAGATTTGGTGATTATTTTATTATAAATTCATGTGTCTTTGATAATAAGCAAATAATTTATTTTAATGTTTTTCCCTTCCAAAAAAATATAATATTTGAAGGGTTGGGGATCACCAAGAATGGTAAATTACATTAAATAATGGGGGAATTTAATACATTGGTAAAGTGTGGATGGCGCAATGCATGTGTCATGAATCCATGGTCAACCAAGGAGGATGTTGTATGGAATATCAATATCAATGACATTAAGTAGGTTTTTATTTATGACAGACCCTACCATAATTATAAGATCTATTGTATCAACTAATTTTTACTCTGTATTATCATACAATTTTATGGTGTTGATATTAGGCTCTAATGTTGTTTTCATATAACTTAGATGTTTAATCAATGTTAAAGTGCATATATGCAAGCCATACCCATTATCATAAGTATCCTATTAAATTTATGATTTGAAATGATGACTTATATGTATAAGGTTAAATTATGGGATGGACCTTCATGGGAGATGTCATTTTGGTCAAACATAACTTGGAGGCTTGAGGAAGTGTCCTACAAGTGCTTGGAAGTTGGGTAGATTGATGTCTTTTGAGAATATTAACTCTATATGCAATAAGAATTACATGATGCTTAATGAATTAATCCTAGATTAGATAAGATAGAGCACATTTACACTTCTGATTGGGCATATACTTGTTAAGCAGGAGCATGACCAATATGGGGATATACTAGACTCGATTAGGGGATCACTTTTATCATTTGTCACAACACATCATGATAAGAAGGGTTCCAAAGCCTAAAGTGTAACACAATCACACAACAACCCTAAAAGAGTCCTATTATTTTATGTTCACTTATGTAATAACCAAGAAATTAAACTATTCTAATAACAAGAAAAGTAAACTAATCTAGTGTGCACCAAATCTTGTGGCATAAAGTGGGGGTTAGAAAAAAATAAATAAAAAACTAAATTAAACATGCATAGGAGACATATGTTCACGTCAATGTTTATGGAATCCTAATACATGGAATAGAATAATACATACGACATTATCTATCTACACTTACAAAGGATAAATAAAGTTAGGAATACTTACCTTTGAAGATGAACCTATCGAGTCTTAACCTCTCCCTTGTGTTGTCTCCAAATCTTACACCCTAGAAGAGAGTGTTTAGTCCTCTCCCAAATTTGGGGAATGTTGGGACATTTCCAGGCATGTGGTTGTGCCTATAGGTGAAAATGAACCTATAGGTTTGAAGGGCTAGCTCCTTGTATGTGTGTCTACAAAATGACCACTATTTAAACCATCTTGATGAAGGGAAAAGGGTCAAAAATGCATAAGGGAAATATTATCTAAAAAATGGTGATGCACCAAAATTATCCTCCACATGAATGTCATACATGATTGCACGATACAATAGAATACAAGTATATTACCAAAATATGAAAAGTTCTAACATAAATGTTTCAATATAGAGGTGAGACATATGAAATCACACAAGGTAAAGAAATTGAAATACAACCTGTATAGTTCAAAAAAGGTTATAAACATGAAAAATATCATACATTGAGATGCACTCTACATGACGTGTTAGACTAAAAATCTTGCTCAAAACATGAAGGAAAAAGGACACAAGGATGAAACCATCACTTGTTGTCACTATGTATCTCTTACACACTCAAGCAATTATTCAAAACTTGGAATGAAAAGACCTATGCTTGATTGTTTAAAGGTAGGAAATGAAAACAAAATTAGTATGGTTTCACCATACTTTTATGGATGAATTTTCCACTAGACTAAGGGCTATATTTATAGTAAAGAGAAGAGAGAGAAGATGAGGTATTTGGCACCAGAAAGAGGAATCATTTATGTTGGAAGTCTCCATCTTTAGCTATAACTAACTTTTCCAATGATGCTCATTGAGGCCATCTGATTGATGTCACCCTCTCGAACATCCTTGGCTTGCCCTCTAGAAGATGCTTCTCTAATGGCTACCAAGTGGGATCAAGATATTTTGCAATGGTAAAAAAATGGTTTCTACAAGTGGAGCCACCTATAGGAAACTTGTATCGATGCCTAACGTCTTCTCCTTAGCTTCTTTACCTTTTCTATGGCTCTCAAAGAATGGCATAGATTATGATTATATGTCATTGATCTACCTGGCATATAGCCTTATAGATCATTCTCCATCTATTCCTCTCTTTCTATGTGGTAGTTTTTCATTTGTCTATTCATAGATCTCATACACTATCGATCAACCATTTTCTCAAGTTTATAAGCTAAGTAGCTCAAGAAATATGATTTTCTCCTGAAGACCTATTTAGGTTCTTTCAGATACTTTTCTTATAAGTTCAGAAGTAAAGTACTCATTTAAACCCAATTTGCTCATATAGACCCATTCAGGTTTTCTAGACTCACCTACTTTAGAGTCTTTGAGTTTCTCTACTTATTAATTTCATAATTAAATCACCTAGATAATCTTGATTTGCACTATGAGAGTCATTTGGGTTTTCAAAGATGCTCAACTTCAGACTTTTACAGCAAGAAGATTTTAGACTTATCTCCCTTAATTGCTTCTCAATGGATAGTTCATGATGTTAAAATTGATGTCTCTTGGCCCATCACAAGATATTTGAATCCTAATGGCTACTTATTTTTCTTGAATTTGATGTCTCCTAGCATGTTATGGGACAATTCCTTTAGGCACATTTCTTTGAATTTTTTGTAAAGGGGAAATTCTTTGAGCTTTTTGTAAATGGGAATTTCTTCAAGATTTCTTCTCGAAGTAATTCCTTTGGATAACTATTTTAAGGAATTCCTTTGGGATTTTATCCAGGTTCTTGAAAAGTGCCCCTTTGGGAATTCCTGAAGGGCACTTTTGGAAAGGAAAGTGCCCCTTTGGGAAATCCCAAAGGGCACTTTAGGAAGGAAAGTGACCCTTCAAGAAATCTTGAAGGACACTTTTGGAAAGGAAACTGCACCTTTTAGAAATATTTAAGGGAAATTTGGGAAGGAAATGACCCTTAGATAAATCTCGAAGGGTACTTTTTGAAAGCAAAGTGACCCTTCAGGAAATCCTAAAGGGCACTTTTGAAAAAAAAAGTGAAGGTAAAGTATCATTCAGAAAAAATCTAAAGGGGAACTTTGAGACAAAGTGTCCCTTTAGAAAAAATTTGAAGGGAACTTTCAAAGGAAAAGTGTCCTTTGGAAAAAATCTGAAGGGCACTTGGAAGAAAAGTGACCCTTCAGATTTTTATGAATGGCACCTTTGAAGAAAAGAAGAAGGAAGAGGAAAGAAAAGAGAAAAAGGAAAGAAAAGAGGAAAAGGAAAGAAAAGAGTAAGAAAGAAGTGAAGGAAAGAGGAAAGGAAGAAAATATAAGGAAAAAGGAAAATAAAGGAAGAAGAAAAGAAGGAAAAAAGAAGATGAAGGAGAAGATGAAGGAAACCGAACAAAATCTTGAAGAAGAACCTAAAGAACTTTGCTAACAAAAAGAGGATTTAGCCAAAAGAATGAGCAAAGATTCCAAAGAGAAAACACATGTGTATATTTTTATCATAGAACAAAAGTGAACAAGGAGTGTTTAGCTAATTTTCGTAGGGGGTGAAAATTGGCTAACAGTTTGGGGATTCATAAGGGAGGCATGCCTACTATGCCTAAGACTAGTTGCCTTAATCCTTCCATTCATCATGGATTCATGCATAAGGCACTCAAAATAAAACTTGAATAGGCTTCTTGGAAAAAAGACACAATTGGAATGATCAAATGCACATCAAACAAAGAGAAGGAAAAAAATGCTTATGCTTTAAAGCACTTAGGGAACACAAAAGCAAACTAAAAGAAACACACCCAAACTACTATTTATAGAAGAGACCTGAGATGAACACTTCCTCCTAGATCAAAGGGGTCGATGGAAACCTTCTTGGATTCATGACATAGAGTGATGGATGAAGTATACAACCTTTTGATCCTTGACATCAATTCCTCCATCTTCTTCATGGTGTTTAACAAGAACCAAGCAGCTCCAAACAAGTTAGCCATAAAAAATAACTTTTCCTACAACTCAAAAACTTCAAGCCCCTCACAAGATTCTTTAACTTTGAACTCCAATGGTGATGTAACAAGGCTTACATTCTTGGTTTCCATGGGATTCTTAATGATATTGGGCTTCTCATCAACTTCAAGATCACTAAAGAGCTCTACATAGTTTTCCTAATCTTGGTCATTATCTTCCATGGGAAGCTTTCCTTCACCTTGTCATGAACTTGTCCCTCAACTTTGAAGAGGATTTCAATCTCTTAAAAGAGCTCCACTTACTGATGTCAATCATCTCTATCTTGTTTGACATCTTGGACCACTACCTCTTCTCTCTTTTCTTATTGACATATAGGATCATCAAGTTGTTCCTCAAGCTACAATGCATCTAAGGGTGATTCAAAATTAGAAAGAGGTATAGAGTTATCCTCATGCACTATGTCTTCTAGTTTGATCTCATGAGATTCTTCTAAGATTAAAACCTCTTGAAGATTACCTTGACAGTCTTCCTTGATTATGTACTTCACTTCATGTTTGAGATGGTCTTCTACAACCTCAAGATCAAAGATGGGGTCTTCTCTCAATACCACTCCTTCTAAGTCTAGGTCACACTCCTCATGGATAGCTACAAAAGAGTCTTCAACATGTTTTTCTTTACTCAAGGAGGCAAGGTTATCCTTATCTTCACCAAGATGAGTTTCTATAGTGCTTTCTTCTTTTGATGCTTCCTTTGAAAGAGTTTCTTCTTTAAGGGGAGAGATGGTGGAGGAGAGATATATGGGTTTATGGGTTGAGGATGGAGATTATTCATCAAATATGGACATGGAGATGGGTGAAACGTTTTGAATGGGATCTTGAGGGAGAGGTAAGATAGGAGGAGCAATAGGAAGCAGATCTTCTCATACAAGCTATCATCATCCTCATTTTATTGAGGCTCTTCATAGCTTTTTGGAGATTATCTTACAACCACAACTTGTTCCATACCCTCGTAGGTTTTCATACCCTCTTAGGTTTCCCATCTCTCTAATCAATCAATACACCATTGAAAATCTCTTATATCCCTATATAATCCTTCACCAATGACATATTGTTTCTCCTCTTCAACATACCCCCATATGTCCATTAACAACCTAAATGAAAACCTTAACCAATCCATAAAACCACCAATAGTTACATCATTACACTTATCTAGCACAATCATATGATCTTCCAATTCTAGAAATCTTGGCATAGCTACCCACACAATTTGAGAATGAGAGGGGTAGTAATCTTGGACAAAGTGGTTGGGTTGTTTAACCTCTTCAAACAAGGTTTTGGAAACTTCATATTATACCTCCCAACTAATGGTGTTTCCTAACTCATCATGACAAGGCTGAGGTGTAGATGGATCACATGGATGGTTAACAAAAACATACTCACTTGGAAAGGGACTAGGTTGACCATAAGAATAACATGACTCATAGGGAGGATGGTACTCTTGATAAGAATATTGAGAAGGGTAGAAAGGGTCTTGATAGGGAGGTGTATGGTAAGGATTTTCCTCATAGCCATCGATATCAACTTCATAAGTCACATGAAAAAAAAGGACTGATAAAAATCTTTAGTAATAGATACTTGGGTTGCTTATAAGAAAAAATTCATTTGGAGTTGCCATTGGTGTTTGCTTTGATGCTTCCAAAAACTAATGAGAGAGAAGACACACCAACAATCTTCCCACTATTTGGGCCTAGTCCCACTAGGCATGCTAGAACTATTGTCTCCAAATCTTGCACCCTAGAAGAGATTTTTTAGTCCTCTCCAAAATTTGGGCAACATTGAGACATTTTTAGGCATGTGGGTGTGCCTATAGGTGGAATTTAACCTCTCGGTATGAAGGGCTAGTTCCCTGTATCTGTGTCTACAAAATGACCACTATTAAACTAGCTTGATGAAGGGAAAATGGTTAGAAATGCATAATGTAAATCTGATCTAAAAAATGGTGATGTACCAAAATTATCCTCTACATGAATGTCAGACATGATCGTATGATATAGTATTATGCAAACCTATTTCCAATATGTGAAAAGTTATAACATAAATGTTTGAATGTAGAGGTGAGACATATAAAATCACACAAGGTAAAGAAACTAAAATACAACATGTATAGTTTAGAAAAGGTTATACACATGCAAAATCTCATACATTTGGTTGCACTCTACATGACCTATTAGACTAAAACTCCTACTCAAAATGTGAAGGACAAAGGACACAAGGATGAAACCATCACTTGTTGTCACTCTGTGTCTCTTACACACTCAATAAATTATTTATAACTTGAAATGAATAGACCTATGCTTTATTTCTTAAAGGTAGGAAATGATAAAATAATTTAGGAAGGCTTCACCATACTTTTGTGGATGAATTTTACACTAGCCCAAGGTCTATGTTTATAACAAAAAGAAGAGAGAGAAGAGGAGGTATTTGGCACCATAAAGAGGAATCATTTATATTAGAATTATCCATCTTTAGTTGTAACTAAATTTTCCAATGATGCTCATTTGGGCCATTTGATTGATCCATGTCACCCTCTCGAATGTCCTTGGCTTGCCCTCTAAAAGATGATTCTCCAATGGCTGCCAAGTGGGATCAAGATATTTTTCAATGGAACAAAAATAGTTGTTACAAGTGGAGCCACCTATAGGAAACTTGTCTCGATACCTAACATATTTTCCTCAACTTCTCACCCTTTTCTATGGCTCTCAAAGAATGGCATAAATTATGATTCTATGTCATTGATCTGCTTGGCATGAATCCCTATAGATCATTCTCCATCTATTCCTCTCTTGCCACATGTAGCTTTTCATTTGTCTATTCATGGCTCTTGTACATCGTTGATCAGCCATTGGCTCAAGTTTATAAGATAAGTAGTTCAAAAAACATGATTTGCTCCTACAAACCTATTCAGGTTCTCTAAGCTACTTTAATTATAAGTTCATAAGTACTTGCTTAAACCCAACTTGATCCTATAGACCCATTCAGGTTTCTTGGACTCACCTACTTTGGAATCTTCAATCTACTCTACTTATGAAGTTCATAAGTAAAGCACTTGGATAATCCTGATTTGTACTATGAGAGTCATTCAAGTTTTTAGAGATGCTCAGCTTTAAACTTCTCTAGCAAGAAGAGTTTAGACTTATCTTCCTTGACTAATTCTTAACAGCTAGTTCATGATGTTAAAATTGATGTCTCCTAGCCCATCATGGGATATTTGAATCCCAATGGCTACTTATTTTTCTTTAATTTGACGTCTCCCAAGATGTCATGTGACAATTCCTTGGGGAAAATTTCTTTGGCTTTTTTGCAAAGGGAAAATTCTTTAGGATTTTTCCAAAGGGGAATTTCTTTAGTCTTTCTTCCCAAAAGAATTACTTCAGACAATTTTTCTGAAGGAATTCCTTTGGGATTTTATCCAGGCTCTTGGAAAGTACCCCTTCGAGAAATCCTGAAGGGCACTTTTGGAAAGGAAAGTGCCCCTTTGAGAAACCCTGAAGGGTACTTTAGGAAGGAAAGTGACCCTTTAAGAAATCTTGAAGGGTAATTTTGGAAAGGAAAGTGCCCCTTTAGGAAATCTTTAAGGGCAATTTGGGAAGGAAAGTGACCATTTGCGAAATCCCAAAGGGTACTTTTGTAAAGGAAAGTGACCCTTCAGAAAATCTTGAAGGGCACTTTTGAAAAAAAAGTGAAGGAAAAGTGTCTTTTGGAAAAAAATCAATGGGAACTTTGAGACAAAGTGTCCCTTCAAAAAAAATTTGAAGGGAACTTTCAAAGGCAAAGTGTCCTTTGATAAAAATTTGAAGGGCACTTGGAGGAAAAGTGACCCTTCATATTTTTTTGAAGGGAACATTCGAAGAAAAGAAGAAGGAAGAGGAAAAAAAGAGGAAAAGGAAAGAAAAGAAGAATAAAGAAGTGAAGGAAAGAGGAAAGGAAGAAAAGACAAGGAAAAAGGAAAATAAAGGAAAGAAAAAAGAAGATGAAGGAAACCAAACAAAAGATTGAAGAAGAAGCTAAAGAAATTTGCTAACAGAAATAAGGATTTGGCCAAAAGATTGAACAAATCTTCCAAAGATAAAAAACTTGTGTACATTGTTAGCATGAAACAAAAGTGAACAAGGACATTGTATTTAGCTAATTTTTACAAGGGGTACAAATTGGCTAACACCTTGGCCAAGGTGCTTCGCAAAAGATTGTTGTGGCTTGTAAGGATAACTAAGATAAATTAGCTCTAGGATACATGACCTACCTAAACATCCAAAGGAATTCTCCACAAGATAAAATAAAAGGTCTAAAAGAAATTATTAAACCCTAAATCTTTATTCCTCAAGTAGAATGGTCAATAAGCAGATGTTTAATAGCACTTCTTCACTTAATTCTTTGCTCTCTTTTGAATCTTATGAAATGGTGGTAAATAAACTTGCATATAGTAGTATCTTACCTAAAAACCATTTAGACATGTCAGTTATACTAGGTCAACTAGATCAGCATAGTACATTCTCTGGTAAATGCCTAAAGTCTTTGCTAAGTCAGCCAAGATGTAAATAAGTCAAAATATCAAAGATATCCCCATAATACACTAGGTCGACTAGGTTGACATAGTGTACTAGATAGGTAAGAAGGTAAATAAGGTAATAAAGGAAGGAATAAAAAATGATAATGACTAGAATGGATAGGAAAGAGAATAAAAATCCTAGGGTTCATGGTTTTAAGGAGCTAGTGTTTAAATATCAAGTGGAAAAAGGAATAATAATCTTACAAAGCACCAATGGTATTTCCACCCCTTTCCCAATGCACCCCTTTCCTAGTGCATCCCTTAAGGGATGCACTCAAAGAGATTGAGACTCGATAGGTTATTTAAAGATACAAAGTGTCAACAATCAATAAAAGTTTGAAAATATTATGTGTATATATATGCCCTAGTTGAAGCTCATCACGTGTCACATAAGTACAACATGTGATGGTACTTTAGAGATAGAACCTGATAACACATAATGATGATGCTAAGTATGGTGCAGTTGGAAGAAAATAAGATATATTAAAGGATATAGTTGAAAAAACATACCTTTCACTTACCTTAGTGTTGTAGATAAAGAAGAATATTGTAAGGAAATGAAGGCATGCAATGTAAAGCACACTAGGTGAACCTATAAAAGTTAATGCAAAAAATAACCAAAAATCAAAATTTTTGGAAGATAGGCATATGATAGTGGAAAATAGTCTCTATATCACCTTGAATCCAATGCATTTTATGGTTTGCAAAATAGATGATCAGAAACAAAGATATGAGAAAAACAAGGAATCTGAAGGAAAATAATTGAGAATTTTGATTTTTGAAAAAGTAGTTTTAAATAAGAAAAAGAAAATCATTATGTTATTTTCATTTTTAAGAAAGGATAAAAATATCTCTGGAGAGAAAAGAATATAGGATGGTGAGGGAATGACATGCTAGGCAAGAGAGAACCCCAAGAGTGAGATTAGGTGTACTACAGGTATACAACTGAGAATCTCAAACTAGTTTTTGAAATTTGCATTGATTTAAGTGAATTTTGATTTTAAGCATTTATACATATCAAAAATGAAAAAAATTATGTTATAAGGGTAGTAGATATGAAAATGGGAAATGGGTTGGAAGGAAATAGGGAGAAAGCAAGAAAAAGACAAATTTTGAGAAAAATACACTAGGTCATCACACTAAACCTATTAGGTCAACCAAGTCGACCTAGTAGGTTGAATCAGGGTGAAAATCCATATGGTCAACCTAGTAGGTGTAGGTCAACATAGTGTATTATGGTAGCTAAAACTAAGTGAAAAGGTGTTTAGTTAGTCTGTAAAGGCTAAAATGAAACCCAAACACAAGGGAAAAGAAGATATGAGTAAAATTAAGAAATTTAGTATAAAATAAGACAAAAATAGGGAAATTTTGGTCAAATTAGGTTGACCAGGGAGTCAAAATAAGCACAAAAAAGTGTGTGGAAAGATAAAAGAGGGCTAGAATGGCCCTAAATGACCAAATAAGGGAAAGATGGACCGAAATAGGATAAAAATGAATAGAGTATGATTAAATATAAAATTTATAAAGAATTTATTGTAATTATACATGACATGGAGGAACTAATACATCCTTTATTATTTCTTGATTGTAGAGATGGCCATAATTCTAGAGGTTGCTAGATGTGTCATGTTTTCCATATTTGTTAGAGAGGTTGATAGATGGAGATAAAGCTAGATTAGTATCCATAGGTCTAGGAGGTCTAACAAATATGTGTAGGATCCCCCTAAGTGTGGATGTGTTGGTCATGTTCCTTGGTTGTTGGGAATGGCTAACAAACACCTTCAAATGGGAGGTGGATGGGGATCTGATAGAGGTGGCTATCACACTAGAGGATGTCTATACCATCTTTAGACTGCCCATAGTACGAGTACTAATGACCTTAGGGATATCAAATAGCATAAAGGAGAGGGGAGCCTTAGCCATATGGGCTATAGGATTAGAGATAATATTTTTTAGGTGGAGATTGAGTATAGATGATGTTTATATATCCTAGATTATAGATCTTTAGAAGGTGGTGATAGGCCTTGTCACACAACAAGTGATCTATGACAAGTTGGATGGCAAGGTACCACTATACATGATAGCCTTGAGTATGATGATGCTAGAGGAGAGAGTGCTATAAGATTTAGGATCTATCACCTAGGTCTAGCTTGTTGATGATTTATTTGAGATGTAGGTTAGAGGGAATAAGACCATAGGACTGATCATACTATTGATAGCATGGATATATGAGATATTTCCTATGTATCAATTTATTAGGTTGCCCCATGTGGTCAATAATAGGTCACCTTAGGTGAGGAGATAGAACGAGGACTAGGTAGTGTGAGATATGCCCCACACTCTAGTGTGATAGATGGTGAAATGCATTGACATAATTTAGAGACCATATGATCAACTAGCGACTACTTGGGAGAGTTGGCACATAGTTATACCAATACTAGAGAGGAGAGAGGTGATAGAGCACTATACATGGTGGAAATAGCCACATTTGGTGTCATGGGTACCAAGGTAAATGGGTCTACCTCATCTAGTGACACTGATACTCATGCCCAAGTAGTGGACTCAACATGTGAGAGAGCCATGAGGGAAGAGGGGACTCAAACCACTGATAGTGAGAACAATTGAGGCCATACTAAGAGTGACCATGGACTAGTCAGGTTTGATGAGGGGTAGAGTAAAAGGAGGTAGAGTCAAGGATAAAGATATTATATATACCACCACCAACTCCATAGAGATATGAGTTATGACCATCGAGGACATGGTAGTGATGGAACTAGGAGGAGAGCGTAGAGACCATCATCATCCTTGGCAATTTAGTAGAGGAGCTAGAGGAGAGGATAGAGAGACTACTTAGATAAAGGTTGATATGAATGCAAGCCATGATAGCTGGGTTTGATCTGAGGAGGTGACCTATAAAGGAGGTATTAAGAGGCCACATAGATGGGGAGACTATGCTAGGTGAGCACACAAATGGTGAGACCATAAGAGCTAAGACATGGATAGGTAAGAGAAAGTACGATTAATTTATTACTTAAGTTGTTATTCGGTAGATAGATAGATAATATGATATATGATAGTGAACTAATATCCATTTGGTGTGATATTATATGTGTACCTAAGGATGAAGAGGAGAGATGGGGGTCCCTCATTATGAGATCACTCTATGACATCTTAGATGAGACTCTATAGCCATACGACCCCATGACACTAGAGGATCAAAGTGTACCATCTACCCCAGTTGGTTTAGACTAATAAGAGATGCCATGAGGTAATTATAGATGTAAAGAGAGGGCAAAACCACAAACAAACATGGGTACATGGGAGAGGTAGGATTGGTATACCCTAGTCGATGAGAGAGTTGTGCATTGATATATAGTGACATAGATGATATAGGTATATACAATGATGTAGACCCAACCAACACAGGCACATGTAGTGATCCACACCGAGTTGGTATAGGAACATGTGAAAATAGTAAATTTGTAAGGATAGGTAGAGGGATTGAGATCTTAGACTACCTCATTATAGTGTAGTATTTGAAGGATTCAGACTGAGGCCTCAACAAGTAGTGTGGTTAAGCCATGAGATAGACATGATGGAGTTCAACCCTAGTGTTGAGACATTGTATATGATTATATATGTTGTATCAAACTCTTGAGATATATTGAGACATTGTATATATATATATATATATATATATATATATATATATATATATATATATATATATATATATATATATATATATTTGTATATATATATATATGATGAATTATTTTGCCATATTGGTGTTGGTTGTGTATGTTGTCTTTATGATGGTTGTATTTGTTCATTATGGTTGAGTTTATGGATGCTTTGGATATATTTCTTTCTAGCACATGTATTTATATTTGTTGTATATGTTATAGGAAATATATGTGATGTGGTTTCTTTTCTAGCATTATGGATAACACATGAATGGTAAAAAATAAACATGTGAAAAGACTTAGAAAAATATAATCTATCAAAAATGTAGTACACACTAATTCAAGATAGGAAATTTGTAATAAAATGAAAAATGACTAAGTATAAAAAACCAAGAAAATGGCAAACAAGATGGTAAAATCAAGATTGTTTTTTTAAACCAATGTGAAATACTTTGGCACCAAATTAAAACAAGTAAAATCATACTAAATATCATGTTGGAAAGTATGGAAAACAAAGTAATAAAATGGAAGGGATGAAAAGGGCATGAATGGTAATAAAAACAAATCAAAATTAATCCAATAAATTAGACTATTTCATGATGGGAAGTATAAAAGAGAAACAAAAATTACAAAAATTTGGTCTTAAATTGATCATACTAATTCAAGCTAGGAAGTATGATAAATTCAAGAAATGGTTCTAATCTTACATGCACTCAGAAAATAAGAAAATAAAAGGCAAAAGAAAATGAAGTAAGCATAAACCATACTAAATATCAAGATGGGAATTATGTCAAATGACGTGTAACCTCATAATCAATCAAATCTTATCTCTTACTTGACACATGTAATTTAGATGGTAACTTATTTATTGGAAAATTTGTGTTTTGTGAGGAGGGTCGGGTCCTAGCCACAGTCTTACATTGAAACTCACAAAATAAAACCCAAGGGGTACCAAAACAACATTGGTAAGTAGAAGGATTAGGACTGATAAATCAAGAATGTCAGTAATAGGATGGAAAAGGTGGTAAATTGTGAAGAATGTCAGGTCATATCTATAGTCTTACAAAGTAACTCACAAATTAACTCCCATGGGGAATGATAAAAAAGATAAAAAATATTTCCCAAGAGGAAATATGAGGAAAGGGAATATAAAAGGGAGTATAAAAATAAAAATAATTAGGCATTTTATGAGAAGACTTTAGGAATCAAGAGGCATACTAAGGACATGAGAAGACACTAAGTGACTAGTGGTCATCTATGTACAAAAGAAACCTATTCCCTAAAGACACAAATATTTTTAGGCAAATAAGTGTGCTAATAATATCTAATCATGAAGGTATATTGGTACAAATAAAATTATAATGGACCTAGCTCCCCATGATGCGTTCCCTACTCTTCAAGACCCCTTACAGGGTTGTTAGTTTACTACAAAGATTTAGTACTAGCATGAGAAAGTAGGTAAAACTAAGATGTGTGTGTGTGTGTGTGTGTGTGTGTGTGTGTGTGTGTGTGTGTGTGTGTGTGTGTGTGTGTGTGTGTGTGTGTGTGTGTGTGTGTGTGTCTGTGTCTGTGTGTGTGTGTGTTTAATTCTCCTCTTCTAATCTACTAGCCTACCATACCCCAAAGGACTTTAGCTCTATCATGAGGCCAACTGTGGAGTTTGAGCTTAGACTAGAAGAAGGAGATGTGCTTTGAATCATGTATTTTAGTGTGATTTGACTTTTGAGAATATTTTTTCCTTTTTGATATCATTTCATATTGTTTAAATGATTTGGATTTTAACTTTCTTTTAAAGGATTTTTAAGATTCCTCCTCCATACGGATTTGGAATGACCAATCATGAGAGAGATAGTGATACACATGAATGAGCTATAGGCTAAGGCAAGAAGATAAGTAACCTAAGACAAAACACTGACTAGGACACTTAGGCTTGACAATGAACAATTATTTGATCTCAAGTCTCAACTGTGTATATGATTAGATTACAAAAAAGGAATAAGGAAAAAAGAGATCCAAAGGAAGACCGATAAAAGGAATACTAATGAGAAAGATTGTTTGCTAACTGATGACATGGTAAAAGGAGATAACAACCAAATGGAATAGGGTAGATATAACCAAGTTACCATGAAAAATATTTATGAAAAGTAAAGATAAGAAAATAAACAATCATGAAGATATTAGGGACAAGGTAATGTGAAAGATAAATAATCAAAACTTAACTATAATACAACAATAAGGGACAACATGATATAAGATAAGAAATAATTTGACATAATGTCAAAGGATATAATCAAAAATAGATAAAAATAAGATTGAATCACATCTCCAATCCAAATGTAAATGAGAAATCACCATGCACATGCTCATAAATACTGGTAAATATGTCCACACACATTATATAAGACATCAAATATATCTCTATGAAGATGGATATGAACTATTGCTAATGTCTCACCAATCTTTGTTGAATACTGGGAAAATACTTATTTCCTAATCTACTCAACTTAAGAAGTAGGAGTAGTCATTAGATCATGTTGAGGAGGGGAATTGGTTGAAGGATGGTCAAGAGAATGTGTGGGAATATGATTTATGGGAGATGCAAGAATCACTAGTGGAGAAGAATCCATGGGTGAAACAAGGTCCATGGGTGGAGAGGGAACCAAAAGGGGAGGCACATAAGCTTGTGAATTGACCATAAGAGGTGTAGCTATGGGAGAAGGAGAAGCCTTCTTGTGAGAATGACCTATGGGAGGTGTTGAGAAAATTTGACTTATTGGTCAACTTTGGGCACCCATAGGCAAAATTTTGATGTTTAAACATTTAAATGGGTCCTAAATTATTTTCATAAAATGTTTAACTTGTTATATGATGTCATTTGACCTCACATTAGTCTTAGTCTTTGTCACATTAGCTAATTTATCCTTTTGGGGTTCATTTTATGTCATTTTGAGAGTCATTAATTCATTTAGCACACTTACCAAGGTTCTTAGGTGTCTTTTCTTGTGTAAAATGTCTAAGAGGTTAGTTTACATGTCTGACATGTCAGTTACATTAGATACTTTTAGGCTTCCTAACTAGAATTGTAGAAATCAGCTCAAAAAGGGGGAAAATGGCACTTGTATAGATTTGTGGGAAGTGTACCACATGGATAATATTTTTAAGTGTCCCTAAAACCTTATAACATCCATATCTATGGCTGGTCTACTTTGTAAACTCCATTTTGAAGCCAAAACCATTATGCACTCTTTTACTTTTTGGGATAGATTAAACTAGCCTTCAAGTTTTTGCTTAATATGGAAGGTACAATAAATTTTAGACAAAATTCCTTTTGGAGATGAAATTAAACTAGGATACCTTAATTTTCATATATGTATTTTTGAAAATTATCAACTGTGCTTTATGAACAATCACTAACAAGTTGATTGTGTATATTTGGTAGCATTTTGATGCACCCTATAGGTTTTTCACATTTTCTACCAATTCCTTATGAAATAGTTGGTTATGTTGGCTCTAGAGGATTTTGGATTCCTTATAAAATTTTCTCCATTCTTGGTTGCATGATTCATGAAGTTTGGATGAGTAAATTTGGCGTATCATACAAGGACGTGTCACCATGTATGGTTTCAGTTGAAGTGTTTTTTTTTATTGAGTGTATCTTCTTATAGGTGAATTTATCAACTAGAAAGGAGTGTTCCATAAGTCCTTGAGTCATAACACCACTTCCTTACATGTTTTGACCTCACCATGGCATTCACTGAGTAGCTTATAAGCTTGTTTTCTTCTTTTTGCTACTTTCATGCTTGGTGTCTATTGAATTCCATGAACATATAAGTGGTTACCACATAATGGAAGGTGTTTTGAAGTTTTTATCAAAGTTTTATTTAATAGGTTATCATTTTTAAGGATAAAAATTTCACTTAATTTGTTAATATAACTCGAAACAAGCATACCATTGTTCAATCTCACTCTCACTACCTTGCAACTTAGATTTGCATCTACAAGACTCTTGTTAACATCATCTTTGAGTGTGAAAGGTTTGGCATATACCATTAATTATTGAGATATTACTAAATGTGGCTTAGAGTGTTGTATTTGATCATACAAATTTATATTCAAGCTTAGGTTTCATGGTATGCACTTATACCCACTATGGTGTGTCAAATATCCACCTATAGGTGGCTGGGCAGAATGCTTGAATGCTTAAAGGAAGAGTATGAAATGGTCTTGACACACTTTTAGGGTTTTGGAAAACATAATAAAGGTTTAAAAACCAATCCAAATGTAAATTGAGAAAATGGAGTATGGAAATATAAGTGAAGACCAAGAAAACTATATTCAGGCTTTTTATCCCAAAATGGCCAAAACAGAGGTCTCAATGGTTTTGGTAGGCCTCCCAAAGTGAACTTGAAAAATATTTTGAGCCCTAAAATTTGGTATAAATGTAGCCTATATCTCAATAAATGACTCTACTAATTTTGGGGAAGAAATAATAAAAGCTGATAAGCCTTTAAGGGTCTTAAAGTACTCCAAAACACACTAAGATGTTTTAGTGACATCTACAAGATTGTGAAGATGTAGAGGGTTTTTGACACCTTGAGTAGGAAAAAATTAATTTATTCATATTGATAATGGTTTATAATATTAAATTTAATCATAAATTCTAAATAAAAACTATAGAGAAGTATTACTTTATGTTTTGATCCTCCAAGCTTAGGTTTTGTTCATACACTATGATAATTAACACCTATAGCAGGCTCTCCAAGAAGACACTATCCCAATCAAAGAGAAAAGGCATTATTTTTAGATATAAATGGGAAATATAATTATGATAAAGTGACATATTAATTAATGAACCTCATAGTATGTTCAAAATATTTTATATATACCATGAACAAGTTTTTAAGAGATCAACACCTATAGGCCTAGAGCAAACAATGACCATTTGTTTCTTGAAGAAGGTCTAAAAGCATCCACACTTGTTTAGGTATCTAGGTGAGTTGAGGGACATATGAATGACCTAGAGGACCATATATAAAGTTGAAAAAAAATTCTATGACCTCTTTTTTTCACTCATATTATGTATAAATGCCTGAAGATTGTACTTACAACTGCTAAAGGAGGACTGTAGATAGACAGTGAGCAAGGTTTATCACTTCTTGAGGTTGGAAATAATGTAGAGGTGGTTAAAATTATTTAAACCATGAATCAAATGAATCTAAGGAGTTTTTAAGATACATTTTAACCTTGTTTCAAGTTTGAAGGATACAAAATAAGATACAGGGGTCATAAAAGACTGTCCTAATCAAAGACTTAAGCATAAGGTTTGATGATTGGATTGAGAATGTTCATATGGGTTATAAGCATGAGAAGGTATTTTTATCTTATAAATGAAAATAAACCTTCATAAACTTCAAAAAAATTCTAATTGAGACATGTGACCACCTACAAGTAACCTAAAGTGCCTCAGTCCTATTTAAGGTAGTCAACACAGTCTTGGATAAGGAGTTGTTTGAAAGTTGAAGTGTATGAGGAGAAATTGAGTGAGTGATAGGAATAAAAATATTTTTTTTAACTCAAAAAATATCCTAAAATTCCATTCCCAATGCCTAATGCATACACAAACACCTATAGCTTAGAAAATAAAGGTGTCTCAATCATAGGAGATAAGACCTAGACCAAGGTTTTCAAAGTGCATAAAAGAGTGTGTTAAAAGATAAAAAAATGGAGAGGTAAATCATGTTCACAATTTTCATTTTAAAATTAATAATCTCTCACCAACACAAATTTATTCAATAGAATACATTTTCAAGTTTAGGTACAGTCAACATTTTAAATACCCTGCACAGTCTTGCACCTAAGAAGTTTGCCTAGGGTTTTGATGAAGTTAGTGGTCTTAAACATGGATTAAAGAGTCTAAATTTGGTTAAAACATAATTTTGAGTTGATAAAACCCATAAAATATATGGTTTTTATAAATAAAAAGGATAATATGAATCTATTATATCTCAGAGGTAGGGCACTTTTGCCTTGCATGAGTAGGTAGTTTTGAGGAAAAAGGGATGAAATTGGTAAACAAAACCATAAAAGGCCTTCCCATATGATTGTAAAATTTGGAGAACACTTGAAAAAACATATTAAATATTGATATAGGGTTGGAGGTTAAACAAATTGGTCTAGACAAGGAGGTCTATAGGTAGACCTAATGAGACAACATGTAAACCCAACCCAAATAAGGGGTTTTTTCTAATTTGAGATATTTTCAAAAATTATAATGATTTTAATAATGTAAATGAGGTTATAAATAAGTTTTTTTAACCATCACCTTGTAGTGGAATCCTTTTTATATTTAAGTTGAGTCTAAGTTGTATATAGACCATTTAGACAAGGTCTAAGCCTAATACCAATGCAGGGAGTCTTTTCATTTCTATCCCTTAGAGAACTATTCTGATGACGGAAAAATGTTCATGGGGAGTCATAAGGTGTATATAATCCTTAAAATTTCAAATATATCCATCATGAATCCATATTTTGGCTTGAAATCTCCCAGACCATACAAAATGTAGGAAAAGAGTTTGAATGGTCAACTTGAGATGCTCATATCTCACATAACACACTACATGGGACCCTGAGTTTTTTGGAGATGAGGGAGAGGATATTTAAGAAGATATAAGTTTCATTGGTTTGGATTTCCAAATTTACAACTCTATGAATGAATGTTAAGACTAAAAATGACTCCAAAACCCTTGCAAACCCTCCATAAGGACCTAATTTGAGAAAGAATCAATTTGAATCATGAAGATGGCATGGAATTGAAATTAAATATATTTAAATATGTATAAAACTCCATAGATATATAGACCATGCTAATTTTTTGTACTACACTTGTATAGATGGGGTACAATAGATCTCTTTTTAACATTTTTATGTGTTTTATAGGTGTGAGAAGACTTTCAAAAGATAAAATCACCTTTGGGAGGTTTTTTAGGACTTATTATAAGTATTAATGGTAATTTTATAAAGTATCTAATCTCATAATTATATCTTCCATCTCTTTCATTTGAGCCAGTCTAGTGCGTAGATAGTGATCACTTAGGAGAAAATGGTGAAGCTCCAATTAGAAAGCCTTTTAAGGATTGTTTCTTGAACTTGATGAATTTTAAACTCTTGAAAAGTGTCATCCCTTATTTTTCATGGATAAAAGAATAGAATTGGATAGGTTTTGGGTGCCAAGTGTGAGAGGTGCATGGAAAGGAGTCATTTTGAAACTATCATGGATGATTGTGTATGACTATAAGGATATGGATGATCAGGGATCTATTAAATGAAATTGAGGTGTTTTTAGTAACCCCTCCCACTTATATCCATAATCATACTTGACCCTATGTAGTGATGAGGTGGTTTTGGAAGGCAAATCATGAAGGGCAATTTTTTGTGAAAGGAAAGGTGTTTTTAGGCCACTTTGCAACAGTTAGATGATTTGATATGACACTTGTATCTCTTGACATCATATATATCACCCCATACATATCCTACATGCACAAATAACTAATATTTTTAGTTATACAAGTGTCTAATGACTCTCGAGGTTCCCTTTCTCTCTCTCCTCTCATATTCTCTATATAAACTAGCCTTTTCAGCATTGTATTGGATCTCTCCACCTTGTATGGTGAATCCCTCCCAAATTTCTGCCTTGAGATAATAAAGATAGTTTTTTTTACCTCATGCAATATTTCACTAAGTTTACATAATGGTTATTGGTCTTGTAGATGTGTAGTTTTGCTTACCTTCACATGTTACTCTTCCTAATGCCTTTTTTATTTGAAGATCTCTCTTTTATAGGTCAAAAAGAAGTGTCTAATGTATATTATATGTGTATTTATTATCCTATTCAATATTGTGTCTTATAATGCTTATTTTCTAAGACCCTATGCTTGAAACATTGATGTGGAAGAGAAGGTTGTCATTGAATGAAGTGCATGTACATATTTTTTCTTGGTTCAAAGTGTATATTAAAGGGTGTGAGTAGAGAATATATTTGGTGTATCACCTCCCATATATTATATTTTATTTAAACTATTCTTAACCCTTTTCATCCCTTCAAGTGTTAGTAGTAATATTGATCTATAATGATGTATCAAAGGGAACTAGCCCCTAATCTAGAGATCCACCTCACATTTGGTGACCCATAGCCCTAAGGTGGTTCTATTATGTCAATTTAATGAGGAGAGAATTGTCATCTCCTCATTAGGTATAATTTCAAGTGAAAATAGTTTTGGGCATGCTCGGTGGGACTCTTGTTCTAAGAGATTGAGGATTTTTGGTGTTGTCCTCAAGATATCAACCTTTGGAGGTAATTTCACTAAGCACCAATGGCAACTCCAAATTTAAATCTACTAGTTAATAAGTATAGTTATTCGATTTAAAGTTATTTTATTGTTACATACACTTTTCATGAGTGATTCATGGATAACCTTGAGTTTAAATTTTATCTCACACAAGTTGGTGAAATATTTCTAGCTTATTACATTCCTTGTTAATTTGAACAAATCCTTATCCAACCTTGTCATGATCCCTATCAATCCTCTCAAGCTTGTGCTTCACCTGGTCTACCTAGTTCCTTTTCATGTAAATCCATTACAAGTTTAAAGAAGACTCTCATTGGCTACAAAGACTACATGTTAGACCTTGACACTAGAAATGGTTGTGGTCAAGTCATCCCTAGTGTTTATATCAAGATTGTGAGGGATGCTTTAAAAAAAGTCAAGAGAGAATAGAGGCCCATTGAGAGAGTAATTTACAAGGTCTTACTAATGCTATGTTTGACTTTTTTGGTCTAATCTTCTACCTAGAAGAGAGGTTGAGAGCTCATGAACCAACTCAGTCTTGGCAACCCCAATACACCCAACAATAACCTTAAAATGTGTCAACCATACCTATGAAAAATTCTAATCCTAGCATGTTTCAAAATTTCCCAAGTCCTTCATGTAGTCCCCAAAATTATCCTTCTTGGAAGTCCATCCAAGAGGGAAACTAAAGGAAGATGGATACCATTATTGGAGAAGATTTTGAGATAAAAATGTTGATATGGGAAGCCCACCTTGACAAAAATATTGAGTTGGAAAATCAAAATTTTAAGCAATCCATAATGAAAGTAGAAAATGAGAGTCCTAAGTGTGATACCCCTTCAGTTGTATCCTAGACTTATGAAGAATCATTTAAGTCTAGCTTCCTAGATGGAAAGAGGTAGTGGAAGCTAGTATAAAGAAAGAAAGAGGATGTCTAAGTGAAGAATTTGGAAGTGAAAAACATACTCAACTCCCTCCCACCCATCCTCAAGAAAACTTGTGTTACTCATCTCAACTTGATTTCACTCCCTTCTCTAATGAAAATCATATTTCCCCTCTAGAAAATCTATTTAAGAGAGCCTTGTTAAACAAACTGAGGAGTTGAAACTCAAGATAGAGAATCTCTCATCTATCCTAGAGAGTTTTTAACCCCATGAAGTCATTGAAATAATCTTATCATCCCCTCTAATTGATCTATTATTCCCTTCAAATGATAAATATCTCATTCCTCCTTGGAAGCCCTCTTGGGCTGATGTTCTTGGTTTTGAGATGTCTAATATTGGCACCACTAAGGAGGAAAATGATATAGAGATTTTAGATTGGGTAAAAGAAGAAGAGGCGATAACTTCAAGTGAAGATACATCATATTGTGATGATGAGGAAGATTATCTCTCTTGTGAAGAGGACGAATTATTTGAAGTGGAAGCCAAAGAGGAAGAGAGCAAAGAAGCTAAAGCAAGAGAGATACAAGCTGAATTTATTCATGAGATCCCGTGTGATAAAGAGGAAGTGTTTTGTTGTTTTGAGTCTCCTATAGATGATGACTATGGAGATAAATAAGAGGAGGTTTCCAATGATGTGTTGATGTCTCCTAAAGTTGAAGAAACAAAACTTGAAGGGGTGAATTTACCGTTTCATCAACAGGAAGACATGGGGTAGACCTATATGCAAATGTTCAAAGAGTATGAGGAATGTGAGAATATAATAATCCTAATGAATCATGCCAAATATTTTTAAGAGTAGGTGTTTTTTGAGAAGTATCATCATCAAGAGACTTTAGACCATTGTGAGGCAATCTATGATGATAATGAGGCTTTTGGAGATGACTTGGATTTTAGTCCTAGAATCACACATAAATCTAGTATTATCAACATTAAAGAAGAATTTGAATAAGATATACTTCCAAAATTTCATGATACAAAACTTCTTGAAGTCTTTAAAGAGGTTGCAACAAGTGATGAGTATGATGAGATCCTTCAAGAAGACATAAACCTGCAACAAGCTATCCCATGCATGAATATGTAAATATATCATGAGAAGACAAAAGGAAAATATTATGAGGCATGACTCCAATTTAAAGAATACTTTTTCTACTTTGGAGAACTAATTGAGATGATTCCATCAATTGACATGTCAATCCAAGAATCAAGGAAGAAGCTTGAGTCATCTAGTGCTCCATTCAAAGAGAGGCATGTTTGGTATCCTCATTTATCTAGTAAGGAAGGAGATTGAAGGTAATTTCATTTTGATCTAGGAAGGAAGGTATGTTTGGTTAGTGTACAAAACTAGTTTCCTTTCAGTTATGTCTTGTTTTCCCCTAAGTGCTTAGTAGCACAAGTGTGCCTTTATTTTATGTGTTTGCTTAATATTTTTGTGAGTTATTCTTTATTTTGTGTGTCTTGAGGTAAATAAATAGTCTTGTTAGTAAATTCAAGGTTTGTTCCTACCATTTTATATGTCCATTGGCCCTTGGTAGGATAAGGCTACTAGCCCTTAGTATAGCAAGCATACTACCCCTATGAGTCACCATTTTGTTGACCAAATTTAACTTCTTGGTCAAATTTGGGTACCCCTAGGAAAAAAATTTATTTTTAAACATTTAATGGGTCCTAAATTTTTTTCATAAGAGGCTTAACTTGTTATATGATGTCATTTGAGGTCACATTAGTCTTAGTCTTTATCACATTAGCTAATTTATCCTTTTGGGGGTCATTTTATGTCATTTGGAGAGTCATTAATGCATTTAACACATTTCCAAAGGTGAATATCTATCCAATTTTCATGGAAAACATCAAATAGGTCAGTTTAGATGTTTGACATGTTAGTCACATCAGATACTTCAGAAATCAACTCAGAAAGGGGGGAAATGGCACTTGTATGGATTTGTGGGAAGTGTGCCACATGGAGAAGATTTTGGAGGGTCCATAAAACCTTATAACATCAATATATATGTCTAGTTTACTTTTAAAATTCTATTTTGAAGCCAAAATTATTTTACACTCTTTTACTTTTTGGGACAGACTAAACTAGCCTTCAGGTTTTTGCTCAGTACAGAAGGTATAAAAAAATTTAGATAAAATGAATTTTTGAGATGAAATTAAAATATGAGACCTTCATTTCAATATATTAATTTTTTATAATGATTAACTGTGCTTTATGAACAATTGTTAACAAGTTGACTGTACACATTTGGTAGTAGTTTGATGAACCCTATAGGTTTTTCGCATTTTATATGAATTCCATATGAACCAGTTGGTTATGTTGGATATATAGTATTTTTTATTCCTTATTAGATGGTATCCATTCTTCGTTTCATGATTTATGAAGTTTGGTTGAGCAAATTTGGCCTATCATATAAGGAGGTGTCACCATGTATGGTTTTAGTTGAAGTGTTTTGGTTTGTTGAGTGTATCTTCTTATAAGTGACTTTTTAAACTATAAAGGAGTTTTCCATAAGTACATAATTCATAACACCACTTCATTACATGTTTTTACCTCACCATGGAATTCATTGAGTAGCTTAATAGCTTATTTTCTTCTTTCTGCCAATTTCATGCTTGGGTCTATTAAATTCCATGATCATACAGGTGGTTACCACATAATGGAGGGTGTTTTGAAGTTTTTATAAGTTTTATTTAATATTTTATACTTTTAAAGTTAAAATTTTTTACTTAAGGTGTTAAGATACCTCCAAACAAGCATACCACTGGTCAATCTCACTCTCACTACCTTGCAACTCAGATTTGCATCTACAAGACGCCTGTTGACATCGTCCTTGAGTGTGAAATGTTTGAAATACACCCTAAATTCTTTAGATGTGAATAAGGTGGGTTATAGTGTTGTATTTGATCATAAAAGTTCATATTCAAGCTTAAGTTTCATGGTATACACTTATACCCCACTGTGGTGTGTCAAATACCCACCTACAGGTAGCTGGGAAGAATTCTTGAGTTCTTAAAGGAAGAGTATGAAATGGTCTTGACACACTTTTAGGGTTTCAGAACACATAATCAAGGTTGAATAACTAATCCAAATTTCAATTGAGAAAATGGAGTATGGAAACATAAGTGAAGAGCAAGAAAACTGTATTCAGGTCTTTTTGTCCTAAATGGCCAAAATAGAGGCCTTAATGGTCTGGGTAGGCCTCCAAAAGTGCACTTGAAAAAGGTTTTTGAGTCCTAAAATTTGGTATACATGTATCCTCTAGCTCAATCAAGGACTCTACCAATTTTGGGAAGGAAGGAACAAAATGTGATAAGTCTTTGAGGGTCTTAAAGTACTCCAAAACACACTAATATGTTTTACTGACATCTATAGGATTGTGAAGATATAGAGGCTTTTTGACACCTTGAGTAGGAAATAATGAATTTATTTAGATTTATAATGGTTTAGAAGATGTAATGGTATCATAAATTCTCAAGGACCAACATATATAAGTATTACTTTGTGTTTTGATCCCCCAAGCTTAGGTTTTGTCCATACACTTATAATTAACACCTACAACAAGCTCTCCAAGAAGAAACTATCCCAATCAAAGAGAAAAGGAATTGTTTTAAGTATTAAATGGGAAATATAGGTATGATAAAGTGATATATGCATTTGGGAACCTCAGAATATGTTCAAAAGAGTTTATATACACAATGAACAAGTTTTGAAGGGATCAATACCTACAGGCCTAGAGGAAACAATGACCATTTGTTGCTTTAAGAAGGTCTAAAAGAATACACACGTATTTAGGTGTCTAGGTGAGTTGAGGGACATATTAATAACCTAGATGAACATCTATAAATTTTATAAAAGTTTCCATGACCTCTTTTATGCACTCACAGTCTGTACAAATGCCAAAAGATTGTACCTACAATTGCTAAAGGAGGATTGTGAACAAATAGTAAGCAAGGTTTGTCACTTCTTAAGGTTGGAAATATTATAGAGGTGGTTAAAATTATTCAAAAAATGACTTAAGTAACTCTAATGAGTTTTTAATATACATTATAACCTTGTTTTAAGTTTGAAGGATCCAAAATAAGCTATAGGGGTCAGAAAACACTGTCCTAATTAGACCTAAGCATAAGGTTTGATGATTGGCTTGAGAATGTTCATATGGATTATAAGAATGAGAATTTATTGTGATATAATACATTAAAATAAACCTTAATATACTTCAAAAAATTTCTAATCAATCTATGTGACCACCTACAGCTAACAAAAAGTGCTTCAGTCATGTTTAAGGCAATCAACACAATCTTGGCTAAGAAAGAATTGTCTGAAAGTTGAAGTGTATGAGGATAAATTGAGTGAGTGATAGGAATAAAAATATTTTTTATCACTCAAAAAATATCCTAAAATTCCATTCCCAATGACTAATGTATACACAAACACCTACAGGTCAGAAAACACAGGTGTCTCAATCATAGGAGATAATACCTCATCCAGGGTTTTCAAAGTGCATAAAAGAGTCTGTGAAAAGATTATAAAAATGGAAAGTTAAATCATGTTAAAAATTATTAGGGACACATTAATAATCTCTCACAAACACAAATATATTCAATATAAAGAATTTTCAAGTATAGGTACAGTCAACATTTTAAATACCCTGCATAGTCCTACACCTAAGAAGTCTACCTAGGGTTTTGATGAAGTTAGTGGTCTGAAACGTGGATTAAAGAGTCCAAATTTGGTCTAAAATATCCTTTGAAGTTGAAAAACCCCATAAAATATTTTTTTTTGATTTAAAAAAAAGGATAATATGCCTTTTTTCTATCTTAGAGGTAGGGCACTTTTGCCTTGCATGAGGAGGTAGTTTTGAGGAAAAAGGGATGAAATTGGTGACCAAAACCATAAAATACATTCCCATATGATTTCTGAAGCTGTATCACATATGAAAAAAAAAATTAAATCTTTGTAGAGGGTTGGAGGTCAAACAGGGTGGTCTAGACAAGGAGGTATGCAAGCAAACCTAATGAGACAACATGTAAACCTAACTCCAAATAGGGGGTATTTTATAATTTTACATATTTGAAATAATTATAATGATTTTAATAATTTCCATGAGGTTATAAATTATTTTTTTTAACCATCACCTTTTAGGGTAATCCATTGGAGTGTCAATTTGATTCTAAGTTGTAGGCAGACCATTTGGACAAGGTCTAGGCTTAATGCCAATGCAGGGAGTATTTTCATTTCTAGCCCTTAAGGAAATATTTTTATGATGGAGACATGTTATTGGGTAGACATAAGGTGTATATAATCCTTAATATTAAAAATAGATCCATTAAGAATCCATCTTTTGGCTTGAAATCTCCCAGACCATACAAAATGCAGGAAAAGAGTTCAAATGGTGAACTTGAGATGCTCATATCTCACATAACACTTTGTATGGGACCCTAAGTTGTTTATAGATAAGGTAGAGGGTATTTTTAAATATATAAGTGGAATTTTTTTAGATCTACATCATGGCAACTCTAAGAACAAAGGTTAAGAATAGAAATGACTCCAAAACCTTTGCAAACCCTCCATAAGGACTCGATTGGAAAAAGAATCTATTTGAAGAATTAATATGGAGTGTAAATTACATGAAAAAAATTATAATATGTAGATTAATCCATATATATTTATACCATGCCAATTTTTTGTACTACACCTATACAGATGGGGTACAACAGAGCTCTTTTTGAAAATTTTATGTGTTTTTTAGGTGAGAAGAATTTCAATAGAAAAATAATCTTTTGGGGGTATTTTAATATTTATTTTAAGTATTAATGGTCATTTTTTTAAGTATATAACCTCCTAAGTCTATTTACCATCTCTTTTATTTTAGTCAGTCTAGTTGGCTGATAGTTAACACTTAGGATAAAATGGTGAAGTTCTAATTGGAAAGCCTTTTAAGGATTTTTTATTGAACCTAATGATTTGTAAACTCTTTAAAAGTTTCATCCCTCATTTTTAATGGATAATATTGAATAATTGGATAGGTTTGGGTGCCAAGTGTGAGAGGTGTATGGAAAGGAGACATTTTGAGACTATCATGGATGATTGTGCATGGATAGAAGGATAGGTATGATCAATGATATATCCAATTAATTTTGTGGATTTTCAGTAACCCCACACACTTATATCCATCATTATACCTGACCCTATATAGTGATGAGGTAGTTTTGGAAGGCAAATCATGAAGGGCAGTTTTCTGTGCATGGAAAGAATTTTTTAGGCCACTTTGAAAGAGTTGGATGATTTAATATGACACTTTTAGATCCTAAAATTTCATGGATCACCCCATATATATCTTACATGCACAAATAATTGATATTTTAAGTTGGAAAAGTGTCTAATGACTCTTGATCTTCCCTTTCTCTCTCTCCTCTCATATTCTCTATATAAACTAGCATTCTTGGCATTGTATTAGATCTCTCCACCCTGGTATGGTGAAGATATACCAATTTTTTTCCTTTATATAATAAATATATTTGTTTTTTACCTAATTAAATATTTCACTAAATGTACATAATGGTTTTTGGTCTTGTGCAAGTGTAGTTTTGCTTACCTTCACATGTTACTCTTCCTAATGCATTTTATGTTTGAATATCTCCATTTTGTAGGTTAGAAAGAATTTTATAATGTATATTGTAGGTGTAGTGAGTAAAATATTCAATAGTGTGTCTTAGAATACCTATTGTCTACGTCCTCCTAGCCTAGTCTCTCTCCAAGACCCCATGCTTGAAATATTGATGTGGAAGAGAAGGTTGTCATTGAATGAAGTATATGTACAAATTTATTATTTATTCCAAATGCATGTTAAAGGGTGTGAGTATAGAATATGTTTGGTGTATCACCTCCCATATATTATATTTGATTTTAGTTATTATTATCCCTTTTCATCCCTCTAAGTGTTAGTAGTAGGATTGAGCTATAGTGATGCATCAAGGGGAACTAGCCCCTAATCTAAAGATCCACCTCACATTTGGTGACCCAAAAACCTGATTTGGTTCCATTGTGCCACTTAAATGAGGAGATACTTGTCATATCCTCATTTGGTTAAAGTTAAAGTGATAATAGGAGTAATGGTATAAGTTCTAATAATAGCTATAAGATGATCCTTAAGATTTTTATGAAGGATACAACAATGATTAGTGTGATGTGTGCTGCATTGGAACCATAGACAATACCTCTCATGATAATTAGGTACATGTTTAAGAATAATATTTGGAGGAGGTATGGTAGTGTATATTGATGGGGAATAAGGGCACAAACTATCAATATATTGCCATAACTTATGACAATGGGTAGACGAGTGATTATCTATCCCATGAAAGTAATAGATATGCTTGTGACTATTCTTAGGAGAAAAAATCATGGGAGAAGGTGTAATAGGCATATATGAAGAAGGAGATGGAACATCACACCATTTGGTGGGCAAAGGATCCATCTTGGGTAAGAGAAGTAAGCCATCACCAAGAGAAGGTGGTGAGGGAGAAGGAATGGAAGTAGGTTGAATAGAAGGATTAATAATGGAAGAAGTAAAAGTAGACTCATAAATAATGGAAGAAGCAATAGTAACTAGTTCTGACATAGATTCTATTATGGGAAGAGTGAGATCAACACAAGGTCTAAGGAGGGTTAAACTAATATTAGGAGTGAACCAATGATGGGAGTCAGTGAACCTAGAAAAATGGTAAGGTCCTATCATATAATAATCCATGAGAATAGTCATATGATGCTCTTTAGATATTAGAGGTATTTTCACCATCTCTACTCTATGGTAAAGAGAGAAATTGCAAGAATTAGGAACTATAAATGTTGGAACATGAGAAGATGAACAAAAAGACTCAAATAAAGAAGAATGATAATGTATAATCTTGGAATCATGGGTTTGAACAAGGTTTCTTAATAAAGGATCATCTAAACAATAACCATCATCATAATATAGTGTATGAAGATCAATGACACAAGTTGGAATAACTTTGTCATTGGAAGAAGCATGGTGAATAGAATGCCTAGTCTTGAATAAGACTATGGGAATGTCATCGCAAGGTGGTTTTTAAAAATGAGGTTGTAATGAGGATGGAGGTTATGAGATGAGATGAGGTGTGAGATCAGACATTTTTATCTTTAAGTTAATCTCATCAGGATCATCATCATCAGAGTCTAAAAGGTTAGGAGAAATGTTACCAATGAGCTTAGAATTCCCATTGTAACCTCTGGTTGAGTTGACAAGAAAGTTAAAAATTTGTGATTCCTAAAATGGAATACTAAGGCTCAAGAGTAGGAATCTTTAAAACACCATGATCTTGGAATTACTCAAAATTACAAGGGTTAGTTGTTGTCACCAAATTGTGCACCCTAGGACACTCTGTGGAACTCTTATAATTTGATGCAACATGGAATCATCTCTCAAGTTATGGGTGAACTTATAAGAGAGATGAATCTCTAGATTATGAGGGATAACTCCCTAGATATGAATTGATGTGCTTATGCTACTAAAACTACCTAACATGGATGAAAAGGGAGAGAAAGCTACATAAAGTAAACCTAAACTAGGAGGTGATACACCAAGAGTTGCTTCCATTCATACACTTAAGATTTGTATAATGAACTAATATAATTAAACTAGCCTCATACCATTAATGGATCTCCCTAGAATGAGTGTTTCTCATGAAGGAAAATAAAAAGTCAACAAATGAAGGCAAGTGAAGGGAAGGTCAGATATGACACTACCAAACTCATACACACTTCAAAAGTCTATTGCAATAACATACACTTCATGAAACTTGTTAAGAGAGAATTAATTTGTAATAACACATTCAAGGATTGTGTGAGGCTTACTGAGATTGAATTTAGTTTTGGGAATCCCCAAACTAAGACCTAGATCCATCCTAGTAAATTTCAAAACTAGCTTCTTATGCCAATCCTCAAACACTGCCTTCACTACCTACCTTGCCCTATGTACGGATAGGGGATAGGCCTAAGAGGTCACTCCATATAACCATTACCTATTTCATTTAATGAATTTTTAAGATTGATTATTGATCTGCTTTGAAATTTTCCCTCTTTTAAGAATAGGCCTAGGACTATTCAAGTTTCTTGTCAAGTGCTAGGAATCCTGTAGATATCACTGTCTAATTTTAGTTATTTCTTGGCAACTTGGAGGGGCTTAAAATTCACCTCCCACTTACTCTTTAGCTCCAAAATTTAGCATAGTTGTACTACATATATATGAATACAAAGAAAAAATAATAAAAATAGTGAGAGAATCCCTTATCATATCAAAAAATAATCCATAAAAAACTTATGACCTCTATTTTTGCATTTGGGGACTGAAAGCCCAAAAATGGAAATGACTTCTCTTGGAGTGAAAATTTCTTGTTTGCATCCTAGAACTTCATGTCATGAAAACCATTAATATTTAAGGGAGATAAATATCCAAATGGACTCCACCATGTTTCTCTAACTCTCTCACATCCGTATAGCCTCCATGAGCTCAAGTGTAAGGTGACTATAACAAGCTAGGCAATGAATAATTGTGCATCATTTAGGAATTCCAAATGGAAATAACACTTTTCAAATCTTGTATACATAACCAACATCAATAAAATTATAAAATTAACACTAAATCCCCTGTTCTAATGTGGAAAACCATTCACAAGCAACTGAACTGACTGCCAATGTAAACTGGGTCATTTTCAAGCATATACAATCCTAAAGGAGGATTTCCCAAGTATTTGAAACTTATAACACCCAAATAATCATAATAAGATCTTTAAAAACATGTGTAATCACCCTGAATAAACCATTCCATCAATCCAAAGCAAGAAAAGTTGAAATAGATTCACAAAGAGACCCCTTCATGGTTGAATAGGAATATAAATATGCCTAGAGTTTTAACAATCATTCACAAAGGAGGAGCCACACAATTTAAACTTATTTTTATTTATTTTAATTATAATTATATTGCTATCCACCCCTAAGATCATTTCCTTCAACTCAAACTGTATGGCCCATAGTGAGCACTTGAAGTTGACCTTCTTTTGCATGCCAAGAGGAAAGGGGAGAAAAATGAGTTTCAGATGAAATTTTTTGTGAAATAAATGAAAAAAAAAGTGGATATGACTTTTTGGGAGGTTAATAATTACTCTTCTAATGTTTTTAGCTGATGGTAGACTTGGGAAGTCCATACAAGTGCCAAAAAGCTCCTATTTTTTATGGAAAACTACCATCCACTAAAAATAACTACTTATTGCCTAATAAATAAATATTATTGACATGATAATAACATGATCCACATTTAAAATCACTTGTGTGTCAAATTTTCATGCATAAAATTATGTATAATTCATTAAATGGGCTAAAAATGGCCAAAAGCCCCCCTTTTTCACGTGAGACAAGACCTATGACCAATTCATGACTTGTAAGAATATTAAAACACATTAAGGACCACCTTAGGATATTTTAAACACAATTTTACCCTTTTAATACCTTTTACTAGGGTTAACCAACCTTTGACTCAAGTTGACAAGACTAGTGCATAAGGGGTGGATCTCAACAAGGACTAGGAAGAGGATTAGTAAGATAATAGACCAACATAACACCCTATAAGACACATGGGAATATTATAAAAAGTTTAAAATAGTAAGGTTTGGCCCAAATTTGACTTGGGGTCAAATTTGGTCAACATTATTATCTCTTTGAATCCTATAAATGACTCCATTATAAGTGAATTTGACACATTGGTAGGCAGAGAAAGTGATAACTCACATACAATGAGTTCATGGCCTACCAAACAAGATGTTATAAGAAAGAGGGAAATTAAATATCATCACCTTTACATGAATTTTAATAGGTGGGATAGTAATGGGAAGACACACACACCCAAGAGGAGGCATTTTCCTTTTATCATATCCTTATCAAGTGTTATGTGTAGACTTAAGATTGCTTTTTGAATATCCAAGGGTTTTAATGAAATCAAGAGAAGCAACACAAGTGCCATAACCTTCCTCAATAAATTGTCTTTTAACTTGGATATCAATTATTTGGATACTAATAAATAAGGAGGATCATCTACATGAAGCAAAATCTCATTAGGAATCATAGATGCGATGGGAAATTTCAAAGAAAGAGAAGTATCAATAGTTTCATCAACATTGATGGACATCTCTTCACATTGTTGCAAGATACTATCCTTATAACCAGATAAGGATGCCTCTCATCCTAATAAGGGAGGATGAGGGACATTCATCTCAAATAATAGTTGTATAAGATGGTTATGATGATGGGGAGATGTCCTCATAATCTTGAGAAATGGAATTTGAGATGGGAGATTAGTGAGTTATGCAATGTGATCCCACTCATCATAACCCATGAGAAGATTTTTAGATATATGTGCGTAATTGTTAAGGAGGTATTTGGAAGGAGGAACCAAATATCATTGAAATTTGTGTTGATAAGAATGAAAAGGTTTAGAATAAGGTTGTAGATCATTTGGTGATGAAGAAGTAGTTGGTTTATATTTATCTTAAGAAGTAGAAGAAGTGTTAATAGAAGGTTGATTATCATTATAAGGTTGATTATCATTGTTATTAGAAGATGATGGAAGAAGAGTAGAAATGGAATGAGATGTATTATCCAAGGGAGAATCATAAATTGGATCATCATCAAAGATTATAAGATCTTAATGCCCTATCTCATTCAAGAGAAGCAACACAAGTGCCATAACCTTAATCAATTGTATTTTGACTTGGATATCACCTATTTGGATACTAATAAATAAGGAGGATCATTTACATGAAGCAGAATCTCATTAGGAATCATAGATGTGATGGTAAATTTCAAAGAAAGAGAAGTATAAATAGTTTCATGAAAATTGATGGACATCTCTTCACATTGTTGCAAGATATTATCCTTAGAACCAGATAAGGCTGCCTCTCATCATACTACGGGAGGATTAGGGACATTCATCTCAAATAATAGTTTCATAAGATGGTTCTGATGATTGGGATATGTCTTCATAATCTTGAGAAATGTAATTTGAGATGGGATATTAGTGAGTTACATAATACGATCCCACTCATCCTAACCTATGATAAGATTTATGTGTGTGTGTGTGTGTGTGTGTGTGTGTGTGTGTGTGTGTGTGTGTGTGTGTGTGTGTGTGTGTGTGTGTGTGTGTGTGTGTGTGTGTGTGTGTGTGTGTGTATGTGTGTGTGTGTGATGGTTAAGGAGGTCTTTGGAAAGAGGAACTGAAGATCATTAAAATTTGTGTTGATAAGAATGAGAATGTTTAGAAGAAGGTTGTTTATCATTTTGTGATGAAGAAATAGTTGGTTTATATTTATCTTGATAAGTAGAAGAAGTGTTAATAGAAGGTTGATTATCATTATAAGGTTGATTATCATTGTTATTAGAAGATGATAGAAGAAGAATAGAAATGGAATGAGATGTATTATCCAAGGGAGAATCATAAATTGGATCATCATCAAAGATTATAATATCTCTATGCCCTATCTCATTTAAGAGAAGCAACACAAGTGCCATAACCTTCCTCAATCAATTGTATTTTGACTTGAGTATCACCTATTTGGATACTAACAAATAAGGAGGATCATCTACATGAAGCATAATCTCATTAAGAATCATAGATGCAATGGGAAATTTCAAAGAAATAGAAGTATCAATAATTTCATCAACATTGATGGACATCTCTTCACATTGTTGCAAGATACTATCCTTAGAACCAGATAAGGCTACCTCTCATCCTACTAAGGGAGGATGAGGGACATCCATCTCAAATAATAGATGCATAAGATGGTTCTGATGATGGGGAGATGTCCTCATAAGATTGAGAAATGTAATTTGAGATGGGATATTAGTGAGTTACACAATGTGATCCCACTCATCATAACCTATGATAATATTTTTAGATATAGATGTGTAATGGTTAAGGTCTTTAGGAGGAACCAAAGATCATTGAAATTTGTGTTGATAAGAATGAGAAGGTTTAGAAGAATGTTGTAGATCATTTGGTGATGAAGAAGTAATTGGTTTATATTTATCTTGAGAAGTAGAAGAAGTGTTAATAAAAGGTTGATTATCATTGTTATTAGAATATGATGGAAGACGAGTAGAAATGGAATGAGATGTATTATCCAAGGGAAAATCATAAATTGGATCATCATAAAATATTATAAGATCTTCATGCCCTAGCTCATTCAAATGAGTTGGAGAATAATATTGGATAGCATGGAATGTCTTAGAAGGAGGGGGGTGTAGATAGGTTGGGAATTGATGAAAGTTACCACCCTTCACATGTTATTCATGCTAACCACATTTTATTCAGAGGTGGGTTCAACAATACTTTCTACATTATTGGTGGAGGAGGTGGGCTTGTCTTGATTTTCTTGAATAGGTTGATGATTAGGTTAAGGATATTTGTAGATAGCTAAATGAACATTTTTTTGATTCAAGGCTTGAGTTTTATCATGAGTTTTATAATCCTTGAAAGCAACTTCATAAGCTTGTTGATGTTTGTGAGTGATAACATCATGATCAAAATTAGGACCAAAAATAAATTACATAACTAAATTATGAAGTTGTCTACAGGTCTCATGAGAGTGACCCCAACTAGCATGAAAACAAAAAAAAAATTATAAGATGATACGAAGTTTTCATAAGATTAGTAGGGTTAATCTCTCAAAGGAGATGCCTAAGTACATGCTCAAAAAATTAGTCTAAGGAAAGAGGTTTATGGACATTAGCAATGTTTGGTGATGAGAAATGAGGATTGGTATATTGTTGAGAAGGAGATGGTTTTGAAGATGGTGTAGGAATGACAACTTGACAATTGTGAATGGTATCATACGAATCAGTAACACCATCATTGGTAATATTTAAATTTTTTTTAAGTAACTTATGAGGACCCATGGAATGTTGGGGTCGCTTGAATAGATGCATAAGGAAATCTTGTCTTTTGGCCTAGTCAATGGCCTCCTCCAAGGTATGTGGAGAAAGGGTACATAATTGATATTATAATTTAGGAAATAAAACATTTATAAAGAGATGAAAGAGATTATCATCTACCATGTTATGTTAAAATTTGTTTGACAAAGTCTTCCATCATTTAACAAAGGCTTTAGTGGTTTCATTTTGTTTGCAATTGATGAAGTAGGCCAAAGTGTTTTTAGAAATACCACTAGTTTGGAATTCTTATACCAAAGCATTTACTAAATCTTCCAAACTAGTAATGGAATGGAATCTAAGTTGATTACACCAATCCAAGGCATCACTTGTGAGGGTTTTGGCAAGGAGTTTGGTATCAACAAAGGTGTTTAATTTGACCCAATCCTTATAAATATTTCCAAATGTTTTAAGATGAAGGGTAAGATCACTTGATCCATTATAAGAGATGGTAGGTGTTATACCTCCAATATCAATATCAGCAATTTGAGTAGTAAGAGGTAATTTTGTAAATGTTTGATAACTTTGTTGACTAATAGAGGTTGAGGAATGAGATTACCTTGATAATATTAGAGAGGGGGAGGAGGAACACTTTGGTTATGCATGCCTCAAGCCATTGGTTGTAGTTGTGTTTGAAGGTTAAGAAGGTGGTTTTGCATTCTCATCTTTTGATTCATGTTATGAGCTTGAAATGTGTTCATTTTATTGATATTTTTTAATAATAGTTGATGAGTTTGATTAGTGTTATTATGATTAGTGTTGGTGTTTGATTTAGTATTAGTGGCTTGGGTACCACTATTAGTGTTGACATGAGTTTGAGAAGAGCTATGAGATTTTAAAGCACTAGTGGAAAATTTTTCTTGTGAAGAAAAAGATGGAGTAGCAAATGGTTGAGATGAAGAAGCACTAGAAGCATGATTACCTTGGGTAGTAAACAATGATCTAGTGGATGGATTAAGGATAGTGGATCTTATAAGAGGCCTAATAGATGTAGAAACAACCATGTTAGTTGAGATACTAGGCATGGAGATAGAAGAAGTTAGAGAATAATATGTTATAGCATAAGAAGGAATCAAGATTGAAGGAAGAGGTTGAGAAGCAAATATATTAGTACCCCCAAATCTAGTTGAGAAAGTAGAAGTAGGAGGATGAGATTCTTCAATTTGACAACTAATCATGAGATTATAGATGGTAGAAGGGTCTTTCCCTCTATGTTGATGGAATTTCATGATAAAGAAAAGAATTTAGAGAGTATATTCTAAATAATATTGATCTTATAAGAAGAGAGAGTTATGCTTCAAGGAGGAATTATAAGGATTCCCATAATTCATTGTACAGGTTACAATATGGACATTACTAGCATTCTCGAAAGGAACCCTACTTTGTCTATGGGAGACCTTATTAGGATTGGTGAATTCCATCATATCTACTAATATATTTATAGTGTTATCACCAAACAAATAGTCCATGATGAAAGGAGGAAAGCTAAGATGAGATAAACAAGAATTCAAAAAGTGCATATAACTTAACTAGGTCGACCTAGTGTAAAAATTGGGTCTATTAAATTGAACTAGGTCCACAAGATTGACACAACATAGAGAACAAGGACTAGCAAAAAATGGGAAAAAGTATAAAAATAGTAATAGGTCAACTAGGTCGACCTAGTGCAGTGTATAGGGGTTTAAAAATATGTTAGGTTGACCCAGTTGACCTAGTACAGTAAACAAGAAAAAAAGAGAGTTGATAATCAATTTGTGAAAATAAAGAAAGATAATTCACAGTGAATCTAAGAAAGTAAATATTGAAAGAAAGCAAACAATCAATTGAATTGATGTTAGTCAATCCAATTGATGAAGCCAAAGAAAAAATATTGCACCAATGTGAGTTAGTGCATGTTCTTGCACACATAATTTAAGTAAAGAGCAAGTAAACAATTTGGAAAGTAAAGCTAGTTAATTGGTCAACTTAGAATGTTAGATTATTAAGAATGATTTTAAATGATAAAAATTTGGTTGTAAATAAGGTACTAAATAACAATCTATGGATGGTTTCAAGTGATTTTAGGATGAAAGGGATTGTAGTAGCAATGATACAGGGTTGGCATTGGGGCCAACCCCCTCACTTCACTCACCACAACAATAAGAGTGTCAGGTGCTTAGCCAAAATATACCATTACCCATACTTTATATTTGACCAGAGTATCAAGTTAGCTTGCCTCTTGGTGATGAAATCCAAGCAGGTTGGCTAGGCTATTCAAATGTTAAAATGTGTTTTGATGTTTAAGGGATTTGGTTGTGTGTGCATAAAATAGAAATAGTACAACTAAATGGTTAATTAAAAACCTCTTAATTAGACTATGTGAACTATTCTAAGCATGCAAATAGCTGAAATGAAATTTGTGATTAGCATATAAGGTGAATTATAACTTTGAAACAAGGTATAGTGAAAACACTATATTCACAAAAAACAAAACTTGGTCAAGAGTGTCAAGCTAGTACTATTGAAAATAGGGTCTAGAAAACCTACTAGGTTGACCAAGTTGACTTAGTTATTTTAGAGAGCAAATAGGACATAGACTTAGGTCAACTAAGTTGATGTAGTTGGATGTGTAGAGGCAATTTTGAAGGCTACAAACTTGAAAGGAAAGTACAAAAATAAAGAGATATAGATGAATATAAACTCACCTTGATGGTTCAAAGATAGAATTTGTTGATCCAAAACCTGTAAATTGGATCAATCTAGTCAACGAAGTAATATATAAATCTATTTAAAAAGTGCTAAAAATGCACTAAGTCAACTTGGTCGACCTAGTTGGTTGGACTGGAAGTCTAGAAATATCCTAGGTCAAGTTGGTCGATCTAGTAGGTTGATCTAAAAGTCTACAAAATGAAATCTATACTGGGTCAAGCTGATCAATCAAGCTATACAAAGACTATTATAAATTGACTACAAATACGCTAAGTCAACTAGGTCAACCTAGTAGGCTAAAATTATATTCTGAAAAGTGTTAAAAACTTGTACTGGGTCAACATGGTTGATCCAATTACCTCTTCTTACATGCAAAGAAAAAGAAAATTGGGTCAACAAAATCAAACTAGTATGTCAAAATATATGATAGAAATGATGACAAAGTAATGAAATAAAAGTGAACAAATCCAATGAGGATTTGATTCATGTCAAGTTCATTATAATGTATGCAAATGGAATTGCATGATGCACAATGAATTAATCCTAGATTGGATAAGATAGATCACACCTACACTTTTGATTGGGAATACACTTGTAAAGGTGGAGCATGACCAATATGGAGATCTACTAGACCTGATTAGGAGATCACTTGTATCATTTATCACAATACATCATGCTAGTAAGGGTTCTAAATTCTACATGCTAACATAATCACACAACACCCCTAAAAGAGTTCTATTATTTGATGTTTACTTATGTAATAGATATGCAAGTAAACTAACCTAGTCTACACTAAATCTTGTGGCACAAAGTGGGGGTTAGAACAAAACAAATAAACAACAACTAAATTAAACATGCATAGGAGACATATACTCATGTCAATGTATATATACTCTTAATACATGGAAGAGAAGAATACATACTACATTATCTATCTACTCTTACAAATGAGAAATAAAGTTAGGAATACTTACCTTTGAAGATGAACCTACTGAGTCTCAACCTCTCCCTTGGCTAAGGTGATTTGTAAGAGATTATTATGGATTATAAGGATAAACAATATAAATCATCTCTAGGATACATGACCTACCTAAGCATCTAAAGGACTTCTCCAAAAGATAAGATTAGAGCTCCAAAATAAATTATTGAACCCTAATTTTTTTTTCCTCAAGTAAAATGGTCAATAAGCAGATGTTTATTAGCAATTCTTCACTTAATTTTTCACTCTCTTTTGACTCTTATGAAATGGTGGTAAATGACCTTGTATATATAGTATTATCTTTCCTAAAACCCATTTGGACATGTCAGTTTTACTAGGTTAAATGGGTTGACATAGTACATTCTCAAGCTAATGCCTAAAGCCTATGCTAAGTTAGTCGAGATGTAAACAAGTCCAAATAGCAAATATGTCCCTAGAATACACTAGGTCGACTAGGTTGACCTAGTGTAATGAATAGGTAAGAAGGTAAATAAGGCAAGAAATGAAAGAATGAAGCATGATAATGATTGGAATGGATAGGAAAGAGAAGAATAAGCCCAAGGTTCATGGTTTTAGGGAACTAGCATGTATATAACAAGTGGCAAAAGGAATAATAATCTTACAAAGAATTGATGGTCTGCCCAACCCTTTCCTAGTGCACCCCTTAAGGCATGCATTCAAATATATTGAGACTTGATAGGTTCCTACAAGATATGAAGTGTTAGTAATCAATATTTTTTTTTAAATATTATGTGTATACAGACTCCTATAAGGTTTTTTACAAGATATATTTGTAATTAGTGGATGTTTTGAGGAGGTTCAAAATGGATATTTAGACATGTGACTTCTCAAGATACTTTATGATATTTTATTTACCTTAAGAATTGGATAGAGTAGGCCTTAGGATTATGATGTTTACATGCCTAATGGTTACTATGTAATCTCAATATTTCATTTTGATGGTGCTATGTGATTGTTCTTATGTTGGACATGACTAAAAATAACATCAAATAGATGGGTAGAATTTTTGGAATGCATGTTTTTTGTTTGGTTGTGACTTTTATTATTTTTAAAATGAGTTTTTTGTGATTTAGAAAGGGATATTGGTATATCCCTAAGTTTTGGTTTTTGTATGTAGATGCATTTCCTTTTATCTATATGTCCCCATGATTAATTAAGTTTTGGACATAGTTTTTCAACTTCATGCATCGATTGGTAGAGTGACCATTAATCTTACATAATGCACAATATTTATGTTCCTTATACCAAGTTGGTTAGGGCATGTTTTCATCAAATGGTTTGGTTTATGGGAACACTATCATGTTAGTGGTGACTAACCTATGGAAGATTGATTTAATAAACTCTCCCAAAGGGGTATAAATTCTATATTTTTCTCTTGTCTTAGTTGACCTATAGTTATGGTGATTCTTGGGGTATGATAAACATTTTGGACATTTTTGGAATCAATTACCCCATCATCAATAAAAATTTTATTCTTACTAAGTAATTTAGGTTTCTCAACTTGGTTTTGTCCTTAGTAATCCTTATAGAATGTTTCTATAATTTATTTGCATATGAGTCTTCATTAAAATTTTACTCCCTTCTCAATTATTTCATCTAAGTAATTTACACAATGGACTTGGGGGTGGAAGACCATCTCTAGATTGAGTTGGCTGTGAAAATGATAATGAGTTATTTCTTTGAGATTGTCTAAGGGAACCTACTAGCTAAGCCATGCCATCTTTACAAGAAAGAGGAGAAGCTTTCCCCATTTCTTTACTTTGCATTGCACAAGTCAAGCATGTTGATTTAATGGTCTACATTATAATAATAGTGCTTCACAAATCTCTCGGGAAGATCTAAAAAGGTGGTAATCAATCCTTTTGGTAGACATAGGAACCATTCTAAATCTTGGCCACCTAAACTTCATGGAAAAATTATACATAAATAATTCTCACTATAAGAAAAGTCTTAGAAAGACAAAAAATTGTTTAATGTCATATCTATGGTTACTTTTCAATTTTTACTTGTCAAACTATAGACGTTTGAAGGGGGAAGTAAAAGGTGTTTTCATCATGTTTGTGACAAAAGGGTATGGACACAGTCCTAAAAAGTCCTACTTTTTTATTTGGTGTGACTCTCATCTTACAATCCTTGGATAAAGCCATTCATAGCAACTTAAAGATCAAATGGGTATAGTTTTTCCAATTGTTTGATTTTGGATTAGAAGGATTCATGATAAAAGGATTTAAGATCATATAGTTATTGGGTCAATATTTGGATGCATTCAAACATAACTACTTATTGGTGCTATTGGGCTTGGTCACCTAGAACTATTTTTCCCTTGTTGATATGGACATGGGAGACATGATGAGGATTCTCATTAGTGGACTCTAGGTTGGATTTTTTCTTATCGAGGGAATTATTATATTTTGTTTAGTCATGATGTAAAGGGATTTGCTCCCTCCTATTAATTATGTGAGACAAGTTCTTAGGATTAAAATCCAAAGATAAATTAGCCTCTATTTCAAAAATTTATAACAATACTTCATCTTTATGCTCAAAAATATAGTTACTAATTTGGGCATGGGTTTTTCCTAAATCAGAAAAATCATTGATCTCAAGGTTGTATTCACTCTAACTAATGAGAGTATCATTATCATTTATCTCTACATGGTCATGTTGATTCTCAAAATAAGAAGAATCCCTACCAAAGGTTGATTCCCTATCTTGATTTTGGTTCAATAATTCTTTGAATCTAGTGGTTGGGTTTATAGTGATACCTCTTGTTAGATGTTTGACTCAATGATTATTTATAGGACAAAGTTGGTTTTTTGATTGCTTACTAAGTTAGATTTGACAAGTTTAACTTGGGTGGTTTGAAAAATAGGTTTTGGCTATGATTTTGCAATATAATTTTTGGTTTTAGCTTAACTAACTTGATTACTAGTTTCTCACAAAGGGGAAAACAAAACACAAAAATAATACAATCTAAAACTAGTAAAGTAGGTGTGTAAGTAGTATCCCATTGATACTACCCTAAATTTTGATAGGTACATGGTGAGTATTCTTACGGAATGTTATTTTTCTTGCACTACTCCTTGATTATGATTGAAGGTTTATATGCTAGGCTTTATAGATCTATCTAAGGGATGTCCTCTATATACATTTTGGTACATTGAGGCCCAAATATATGTAAGGGGTTATCTAAATCCTAGGTATTGGTAGTCAAATCCACCTCATGTCACCTGGGGGTTAACCGGGCTTAGGTAATAAAGATAGTTAATCCTTGGATTTTTATTACCCACCAGTACATAGGCTTTGGCATATTTCTTGGTGATGAAATCCAAGAGCTTTGGCATATTTCTTAGTGATGAAATCCAAGGTTGATAGATCCCCTAGAAAGAAAAAAATACTTATTTTTTTCAGATTTATATGATTTCATATATGGCATGAGGAAAAAACATTCTCAAATCTGACTCTTTGGATACATAAATTACCATGGTTTGCTTTTGATTTTATGGACTACCTTGTAGTGCAAGAAAAGAGCATACATAAAACTCCTAGAAATAAAAATAAGATACAAATGAATATTTTGATGATGATGATGATGATGATGATAATAATAATAATAATAATAATAATAATAATAATAATAATAATAATAATAATAATAATAATATATTTCAATTTTAGGAGTTTATATAGTATCTTTTACAAGAAAAAAAATTATAGGTTAGTCAAAACGCAAAGTATAAAAAAAGTATAAAAAAATAGATATAGGAATGAGTTTCCTAAAACACTAAACAAATTCATTGTTAGTCAAACCAAAATAGCTATCAAGAGGAAAAAGACAAAAAATAGAGATCAATACCTAAACAATCTTGTTGAAACCCATAGCTAACTTGTCATTTTACATTACAATTTTTTTACTTCCTAGAATGATTTTGTTTTTAGGAGAAAAGATAGAAAATATGAAAAAAATAAGAAGATAAAAAAATATTACCTAAGATGATTTCACTAAAACCTAGAATGAATTCGTTCTTTTATAAAACTATTTCACCACTTCTTAAGATGATTTCACTATTAGTCATGAAATAGAATATAGAACAAAATTGAATTTTACCTGAATAATTTCATTGAAACCTAGTACATTTTCACTAATATTCAAAATGAATTCACTATTATAGAGTATGATTGTTTTATTCTTAATAACTATACAAAAAACTTATAAAACATAAAATTCTAGGTAGAATTAATTCATTAATCAATAGAATGAAGTTGTCATTATTAGAGATCAGTTCATTATTTTACAGTATAAACTCAGTGAAACATAGAATATGATCATAGTTGATATAAAAATACATGTGATGAGTTAAATCATACCTATAATGGCTAAGAATTTATTCCATATTTATGCTAAACATACCAGTTAGGAAAACTAAATGAAACACACTCCAAAATCCAATGAAAATATGTTATAAAAAGCTTCAAAACTCCCATCCCACAAGGCATGCTAGAATGTAAATGACATAATTAATACTTTTAATTGGGAAATAATAATGACAATCAAATCATATTCTAAACTTAACATAAACCTCAAATAGATCTTGAAATAAATACCCAAAATTTACCTTCAATTACCAACAATGAATATACTTCTCCTTTGTTACCTTGGATGTGCTTTTGATCACATGTTATATCATTTTATCAAATGAAATGCCTATGTGATGGATTTCAGTAGTGTGATAATAGGTTGATGATAGATTTGATCTCAAGTCAAGTATTTTGATAACTTATGATGATAAATTTGATAAATTACTAACATATGTTCACAATTGAGGAACGAATGTCAATTTATAGCTATTTTGTAAGGGACATGGATGGTCAGATGTAATCCAGAATTATTAAATAGTTTTGAATTTAGATTTTGGATTTTCACTCAATGGGTCAAATGTAATTAATATATTTTTTGAGGATTTATGATTTAGTTGGAATAATTACTCAATTATTTTGAATAGACATTAAATGAGTTGAATGTTTTAAATAAGTTTGTTTAAATGTGCAAAATTGTCTTCAATGAGGTTGTTAGAAGGTTAAATGTCTCTATGAATTCCTTTGAATGTTTTAATGATGCTTAAAGAAGTTGGATAATGGTTAAATCAAGAGTTTAGGAGAGTTAAATTAGGTCAGTTGAATAGGATGATGAGGTGGGATGGGTGATTTTATTTATTTTTAATTATTTATTTGGATTTTTAGGTACATGATATAATTATTGATTAATTAACTTAACTAATATAAATTAATTATTTAATTAATCGAAGGGGTAATTTAATGAGCATTAGGATAAAATTCAGTGTTTTTGGCAGTAGGTAAGTTAATGAGAATAATTTGTAAACAATGAATGTCAATAAATATTATGACATTATGGTGGTAGAATTTAGGTGTATACAACCTATAATCATTAGAATAGATAAAATTAGTTTTATCAAAAGAAAATATATTCTAGACAACCTTATTTATATTTGGGAAGGTATGGAATGGGCAAGGGGCTCATACCAGAGAACCATATTTCTCAAACTTGAATTTAATAAATCATATGCCATAATTAAATGACCTTTCATTATATCTAGGTTGCAAGCTCTTGACTTTGACCAATTATTTATTTTGGTGGCTCAAACCTTGCTATTTGATGCCTTAGTATACCTCACTATAAATTATTTAAAATATAAACTTATCGGTCTCTATCACTCTATATTCCAAGGTTTCCCCCTTTCCCTAATACTTTATGTCCTCTCTATGGAAGCCCTTAGTTATCTCTTAGCTCATAAGGCTAAGTGGGGTCTTATCATGGGTATTATTCTTCCTGATGATACTCTCAGCCCATTAATGGAAATTTTGATGATGAAATTTTCCTTTCACTTGAGGAGAAATACAATCCTTTAAAATAAGTTATGTATCATTTTGACACTTTTTGCCTAGCTTCTCGATTTATCTTACAATGAAACAAAACTCAATGTTTTAGGCAAAGTATTATTCCCATGTTTGACTAGCTATGAAATATAATTAGATTCACATAGGAGATAAATTAAAATTTAATTTCATCCCATTTTAACTCAATATATCCCTTGTGGAGCTATGGCAATATCTCATTAACATAGTAGAAAAAAAAGTTAGACTATTGGGTTACAAATTCCCTCTCTCTAGAAGGGAAATTTCAAGTGTGCACTAAAATATTCACTATCACTCATGTCTACTATTATTTTTATTGGGATCCCTATAAATCCTTTTGTGATAAGCTTTATAAAATTTTGAGAGACTTATTATGATCTAATGTCAAACAATCAAGAGGATTTTATCGAGTTGTATGAGGCATCTATTGTTTGCCTCATGAAAAAGGAGGTATGAGAATTATTGACATTTATAGACAAAGTATTTCCTTTTGTGCTAACTATTTGGTCATATCTTTTGAAGGAAAAAAATATTGGAAAATCCTTCTACACCATTGTATCTCTTTTAGATCTCCTTGGGACAAATATAGTTGGAAAAATATTGGATTTCATACTCTTATTATTAATTCTACTCCTACCAAAATTTAAGACTCTTTTGTGGTCAAAAGTATTTTAAAATCCTATTATCCTTTTAAGCCCCATATAAAATGGGTTGGTGATGGTCCTTCTAGTGTTCTCTCCTTTAATGCCCATAATATTTGGTGATCCCCCATCATGACCAATAAATCATGTTGTTGGTTAAATTGTTTGAAGCTTTGAAGATTTTCAAAAAGGAGATACACAATATAAAGGATTTAGTTTTTTCTTGTGATTGGGTTCCATGGCATGTGCTAAAATAAAATTAAAGTTAAAAAAAAACCAAACTTACCTGCTAGACTTTGCATTCAAGAGTTAATGTCAGATGTTATGTTACACAAGTTGGGCCTACAACAACCATGGTTGTGGTGGAAAGACTATAGGTGGAATTGTGATACTTAATATAATAATTATTATCAAGGTCTCCTCTATTAATTCATGAGCCCTTTTTATTCATCCCTCAATAAGCTCAATAGGTGATAAAAACTTAATTCATCTCCTAGGACTAGATTTTTTGACTCAATCAGATTTGGAAGGCCAAGCTTGAACCCAAGCTTGCACATTTCCTTTATTTTATTAGGGCCTTCCACTTGGGGAACATCTCTCTTATATTAGAATAACTCATCCCAAGTTCTCCAACTACAATCATCCTATGTCTTTTAAATACACATTTTGGTCTTGTCTCAAAGCCCAATCATCCTGGTAGTGGACCCATATCCTTTTTCATCCCTATCATTCTAAACCCTTCTCATGGAAACTTGCCCTCCTTTGGGATTTTACAAATTAGTCAACTTCTATATCTTGCTAATGGAATTTTTATAGAGTTATTTTTTTCCAATTATGTAAATCCATAAATGTTGTTATACTTAAAAATGAAGCTAATTCTCATCTTTTTTCTATTAATGACAAGGTTATTAGAATATCTTTATCCCATATGAAAATTCAAGTTCAATCAGAAAAGGTTACAATGGTGGTTCATCATCTTCAAGATCTGCTTGAGCACTAGGGAGTGATCTTTGTATAATGAGTCACATCTGCCCAAAAATTTTGCCTCAAGGCCCATGACATCCACCCCCAAATAGACACTGGAGAAATTCCCATATCAAAATCCACTTATCCCCTCACATTCAGTAGGGGGTTGAGATTTTCACCACCACATAAAAAATGGATGTTGGACCTTCACAAATGGGTTTGATAGCTGGTCCTTCTAGCACTATTATGCGACCTCTTGATGTATGGGTTATGACTATTCTTATGACCCCAAATTCCATAGATGGATGGGTGGCTTTGCAACCTCATTTAATAAACATCTCCACTTTAGACTACTCTACCACCCAAGGATGATCTCCCACCTCCTCCTCCGAGTGTGGCAGTCTATGCTTAAATTACATTGGGATATTTATAATTATATGGTGTTCTCTTTTTTATTACTATATTTTGTGATAGTGTTTTCCTCTAGTATGGAGTGTAAGATGTGAATACCTATCAGTTGATTTATATTTTAACCTTTTGTAATTTATTATTTTTATTAATAGATATAATGAAGTGTTCCAATAGTAAAAATATCATCCACTATTATTTTCTTTGTCTAAATTTTAATATGTAAAATCTTATAAAGTTTACTTTATTGAGTGATAATACTACCTAAACATACATATCTATCAATGAAGGTAAAACACAAAGTCTCATCCACCTCATATATATGACTAATGTCTTCACCTTTGAGATATGTCATAGCTTTCTTTTTGTTATTATTCTTGAATAGATGTAGTTTTGGATGCAACTTTAAATAATTTTTCTCAAAATGACTATCAACATCATCAAAATTACAATGCCTTTTAGTATCCTTCTTAGAAATGAAATCAACATTGTGTTTACCTTTCCATTTACCTTTACCATCATGCTTATAACCACCTTATTTATTTGGATTGATTTGAGAGGTAGATGGACCCTTCTTCTTGTCCATATCTAAGTAGTAAGCTAAATATTTAGCCTTATCCACATTTGTAGGCTTGGCCAAGAGGATAAGTCCCCTCAAATGGATACGGAGACCATCAACATACCTCATCAGTATGTGATGATCTAATATTTCTTATCCCATTTATACATCGTTCTTATGAAACTCAATTGTGTACTCCTGCATGTTTTGGCCTTGCTTTTGCTAAATATATTTCCAATACATGGACCTCTCCTCTTCATAACAAAAAAGATAAAATCGATTATTGATTAAAATCTGAAAATCATCCCACCTAGAAATAGAAGGATGTTTCTTAACACCCAAGTTATGAGCATGAATTTAAAACCAAATTAAAGCATGACTACTTAATTTTAACCTTGAAAAATAAATCTATCAGGTTTCATAAATTTGATGCAAAATTAAATAGACCTCTAATTCCACTAGACAATGGTCTAGCCTCTCCACATTCACATCTCCATCATATGGTTGAATTTATCTATTTGCCTTAGCCTTGGATGGATGTATATATCAGTTGGCATAGGTTTTTCCTTCCATCTTCTCATGCTTAGGAGTGTCCTCATTTTATTTTAGTCCCTCCATAGAAATACCAAGCTTCTCCATGATAATCCCTGTGATTGAATCACACCTCTCAAGCTTCATCATAGAGAAATAGAGATATTTTATCCACTCTTTCTTAAATATTTTGAAATTTCTATTATGCTATATGAGAACCTTATTCAACATAAAAAACCATAATTTTGATCTCATGCTTCCACTTTCTTGTGGAAATGTCCTTTTCAAATGAAACTAATACCTTAAACACTAGCACTAGTTACTTTAGTGATGGGTGTATACTTTAATGTAATCATATACACATAAAATAAATAAAACTATTACTAAAGCATCTTTTATACAAATCTAATCTATAAAATAGGTGGATATTCCACACTAGGCTTTACTAATTGTGATTCTATATTTTTATCTCAACATATGATTGATAGTTGACTATTGTAGACTACTTTTAATGCTAAAAAAAAATAACTAAAGTGTTGGAAATGAAATTTACAATATATGAACATAAAATAAGCATAATACAAGATTAAGAATAAGATAAACATAATATATCACCTAGAGAAACCTGATGTGGGAGAAAATATAGTGGGTGAGGTAACTAATTTCCCCTTCCACTATGTAATTCAACAATTATACAAGTTACTTCCAAACAACACCTTCCTAGATAGAACTTTCATTACTACACTATCTAAAGATTGCATAAAGAACCACTTTATACTTCTTTGACACTTCACAGTGATTCAACACAAGATAGAATAACCATTCATGGATAGGAAACAATTAGGCAAAACGAACAAGGACCCAATCTTGAAAATTATAATGTGAATTTAGTTTTAATAATTATCACTAACTTCTATAATGATGTCTCTATTTAAAATAGATATTATATTTATGCCCATCCTTATTAGATCCCACTAAAGACTCCAAATGATCCATCACCAAGAAGATCATTTTTTTAACCTCTCATCTATCCATGTTTTAGATGGTGGAGAATATACCACTTTAAGTAAATTGATAGTTATACAATTATCAGGGTAATTATGAAATTATCATACTGGTTATGCAACATCCACTTGAAAATATTGTTGGTTTTGTCATCTTTGACAAAACATTATTTCAAAGGCCACATGCTACCAACTTCATCAATAAAAGAATGCCTGGACCATCCCATCACTTATACTACTATTGTAACTTAAACAAAAAGTTATTTTTACATGATTTTTTTTAATAATTGTATTACATAGTGTTTTAAATGCATTAATTACATAATTGAGCATAGTGGAAATGAACTATGCAACATATCTACTATAATAAATCCATATTTATTTAGATAGGTTTCAGGGTTTATGATGACACTTCCCAATAACAAAAATACACAAATAATTAAAGAGGCTTGGATTAATGGAAAAACTACCAAGGCCTCTAATAAACACACTTAAAATAACACAAAATACTTTAAATTGTTTAAAAATACTTTAACTTAACCTCAAAGAATGGAATTTACAAAAGCAAAATTCTAGACATTAATAAGTCTCACCCTTGTTTGTTATGTTGTGGGAGCGAAGAATCTTGGAAGGAGAACTAGGCATGAGACATCATTTTTTATTAGTTCTTCAAACCATTCATTCTTCTTTTTTACTCAAAATACATTACTCCAAACTCAAAAAGATACACATATCCACAAATGAGCCTCTACATACCTTATTCCTATGAACTAAATCCACATTACTATTCTCATCTAGCCCAACAACCTCAAGGTCTAATGTGGAGGCACCATATGAGCCAAACCTTCATTTGAATCCTCCTCATTAAGGACTTCTAAAACAATCCCTAAAGGAAAAATATGATTGCTATCTAGAAACATTATAAAATACTCTTTCCTTCCCTCTTTCCACCACGAAGAAACCACTTTGTGCTTGGAACTTTGACAAGAATAAAAAAAGATGACCAATTTTGAATCACTTTCAACACCTAAAAGGAATCCCCTCATACTTAAGGATTTGTGACCAACATCAACCTTTAACTCTCAACTCGATCATTTTAGGAAGGTTATGAGAAATGTCCAAACAAATAAGAACCCTAGGAAAATTTGTCTAGGATAAATTCAAAGTAGAGGCATCAATTTCTAGCAATTCACCCAAGGTTCCCCCAATAGCTAGCAGTTAAGATTCAAACCAAAACTAGAGAGGAATATATGGTAGTCACACCTAGATGGGTCTAAGAGAGAATTTTTCATCCAAAGGATTAAAATCTAGAAACTAGGGTTTTAAAAGGAGGTGTTGATCACAACTCCAATATTTGTCTTGTATGATATTATTACTATTAGAAATATTATCAAAAACCATAATGAATAATCCTCTGACATGAAGATATTATTCTAAACTACCCTCCAAAATAGGCTACCATAAATCAAACATCCACTGATGAAGGATAGGAAGGATACACCAAAACCTATTAAATCTACACACTAAATTCCTTTCTACATACCATTCCTCACATTGAAGCACCTCCTTAAGAGCTTCCTCAAAATTGAAAATTGGTGAAGCCATTGAAGTGCCCAAGACCCTTCACTACTAAATTTGATAAACTAATTGGCCAAAAGAAGCACTAGTTGCACAAAAATCAACCTTAATAAGGGTAGATAGCTACCCCAAACTCTTTCTTACATCCTCTACTCTCTTCTTCCTTGGAGATCCTATTATACTAACCTCCCTTGTGCCTGCTTTCACTCATGTTTGACTAAAACTAATAAAAAAAACCCTCTTGTTTGAATGAGAAGGAAGAACCACTCTTCTTCCATACTCCCTTGTGCTCTCCTTCTTCCAAAACTAGCTTATATACATTAAAAAATATGCATCCCAATCCAAACCAATCAAATCCTTTCTATGAGGACAAATTTTAACCCTAGTGGTAGAATAATGCAATTTCTTCATCATCAATGGCCTTCAAAAATACCACTGATTCATAAAATTCCAAATCTTATAATAAATACATATTTTGGATCACATGCAAATAGAGATATTTCTCTCTATGTCATATTGTAATATTCATTATTATTTTCACTAATGATTTGGTTATCCTCTTTCATTTCCTCGATGACTTACATTGATATATGGATTATGCTACTTACTTTTTCATGAATTGTTATTAAAACCAAGGTCAAAGTTTTCACTAGATCTATGGATTCTCTTTTTAAATTTTACTCATAACTTTAATCATGCTTCTTAGTCACATATTTCTAATGGATATTCCTTCCTCTATATCCTACATAGTATGAAGTATTAATTATTTTAGATTCAACTGTAATATATACTTATCACTTACTAATAATAGATAGTTGCATAGTATGTTATCTAGACTAACTTTTTTATGTATTCCCTTTACTTATTAAAATCTTATAATTTAATTATTATCCCCACAAACTGAGGTATTTAGAGGATTACTATTTAAAAAGACATTCAAATTATTCCCTTTACTTATTAAAATCTTATAATTTAATTATTATCCCCGCAAACTGAGGTATTTAGAGGATTACTATTTAAAAATACATTCAAATTACAATTATGACATTTAAAGTAAATAATTCATGTTTTTAATTATTATTTTAATCAATTAAGAATGTAAATTGCATCAGTTTAAAATATACCATGTTTAGAATAGTAATATAAATTGTTATGTAAATGTTATTTATCATCATTATGTTGTATTAAAATTACAATACCTAATTCATTCCAAACCAATTAGATATGCCCAAAAATTATTTACCATGTAAAATTGACAATTATAAATATGAAATAAAATGCTCATATAGATTTAGATCATGTGACAAATAAAATACATACACTTGTAAATATACATCCAAAATTAATATACTCATGTTTGATTTGGCCCAAATTTTTCAAAATTAAAAATAAAATTTGAAAATATGCATGTGTCAAAAACTATTCATGCATGTACATCTACATGCTAAAATGTAAAAGCATGCCACCTCATACTTTAAAAAAATCATGTGAAAATAAACAACTATAAACATTTTTTTGAGGTAGGGAGAGGTTTTGATCCTTACTATTCTCATGGGTCTATGGGATAAAATTACATTCAATACACAAGAAATTTCTCATTAAAACATGGTCTTTGTTAAATGTTCAATACTATACACATGTATAATCTAACTGATCTCACTTGTGTACCTCTCGATATTTCTCTATATAAACTACACAAGTATATAAAGTACTATATGTCGAACCATCATGAATGGATCCTTGTGAACCAAAAATACATATTCAAAGTTCAATCATATGTTTGAATATCATACACAAGGATACACTTATAGTTAAATTTAATTAAAAACATTAAAATTTTAAATTAATTTCTAATATAAGTTAAAAATTCAATTTTTATGTACCCATAAGGATTTATATCAATGGCAAGTTGAACAAGAGGATGAATGATAGGCTAAATTATATGATGGATAATATGTTGAATTGGAATCTAAAAGGGAGATGATTAGATGATAAATGGGGAATGTATAATAGGCTAAAAAATGAAGGTCTCACTAACAAACTCAATACCATTTTCCAATCTCCTCTATGTTTTATAATTAAATAATCAAAACTATCCAATTGATCCCAAATAAAAATCTAATAAATTATTGACCATCATATAAATATATATGAATACGCACTAAATGTGTCAATTTCATTACAAATTCTATTTGTCAATTTGATGAGAATGGCATCTTATCTAAGTGTTAAGAATAAGAAAATTTAACTAGTAGGATTTTGTGGGAGCTGAGGGGAAGACTAGGAGGAAGAGCCAAAACCAACACCAAAAGAAGGGCCAATGCCAACACCATTAGAACCAAAATAAAAATTTACTATAGGGTTAGTTCATGTATGAATATGTTGGTAAATTACAAATGTAAATGATGATTTCCATGCAACAACATCCTCAACATCAACAACCTAAGCACCAACTCCCTGAGCACCCTAACTATTAGGATTTAGATTACTCATCCTATATAAAATGAATTATATCCATATATAAACACTATCAACACTAGGCCTAATGTCCTCTATATATCCCTTAACATCAAAAATAGGGATGTCATGGTCTATGGTAATAATATTATATTATCATAAAAATTTAGAATCAAGAAATTTTGTAATCATGTGTAACTACTAGACATTAATTTTCTCATCTACATTAATGAGTGATATTAAATGTTCCCTAGCATAGGGCTTTTCCTATGATCTATTTATCACAATTAAATCTCAATAAAATATCATTGATATTATCAAATGATATAGCTTGTGTGTTCAGTGTTGTTAGTGATACCTTCTATTGTCCCTATTTGGAAATTAGATATCATGAGGGCCACTACATGCTTAATTATTGGTGAACATTCTTATTGCCTATCTCCAACAATTTTTTAGGTGGGAGGCACTAAATCTACCCCTATGTTTGATATGTACCCCTATCTTTCATCCTACCTACCCTTACCTATAATAACTAGGTAAATCTAAATAGTTTACATTGAGGTATAGGTGAGCCTCGATGTATAATATTAGATAAAATATTTAGAAAAATGATAATTATTAGGGTATTATCCATGTGAAGCAACAAAACTAGGGTATATCAATGGTCCACAAAGTTTATAAGTTAATTTGGGCATAAATTACATGGTAATCCTACATTTTTTGATGTAACTCAAAAAATAATCTATCCTAAAATTATATTTGGTTACAATCTCTTGTACCTACTTAAGACCAACAATGCCACTCAACTATCCCTCAACTATGTTATGAATGAAACTAAACTATCAGGGTGAAATGGGTTATGTTTCTTTACAATTTTTTTTTTATTTTTTATAGTGTTTAATATGTTTTTGTGATGTTTTCATTATGACCTATTAATGGATGGTTGTTGCAATATTTTTTCTACTTTTCTAATTTTCAAATTAGTTTGGGTAAATAATTCATCCATGATAACTATAAACACACCAAAATTTTAAACAAAAAAGAATCATATACTCCCTCCCCATTCTTTTCAATAATTTCATTCAAATCATGTCAAAACAAAATGAAATTACATAACAAGTAACACTAAACATTAAAAATTTCATGTTTAATTTTTTTTTAAAAGAAAACCTTTTTCCCAAAAAAATATTGTAATCTTCTATATGCTAGCAGATTTTCCACCTAAGATTAAATTCAAACATGGAAGCATTATATTAATATGTCCTTTAATAAATGAATTAGCTTTTCAATCAGATCAAGTTTTCTTCATACTACACAAGGAACATGAACATAGTACATACTTGCATTGCCTAATTTGGCATTAAAATGATTAACTAACCCTAATTAAATAGAAATATTGTAAATGAAATTAGTTATAAAATATAAAGTGAAAAACTAAATGTAAAATATTGAAATTGATTAGCACTCTAGCTTACTAAATATGGAAAATATAATAAAATGGATAAGATACTTAAAAATTAATTTCTCTATGGAGGAATGAGACTATATATAGGTGATAGAAAAGATGGAAAATAGGATTGCAAGATATTTTTATCAAGGTCTAGACTTCTATAGGTGTTTAAATGGTATATTCAACCTCATATAGTACCATTAAACATTATGTTGCCTATATAAAGGTTTTATCTCTATATATTTGTATTCTCTAATTTGATACACACAAATGTGCCCAAGGTTTTATTATTTGTGAAACTCATACAAATATATCTCTTTCACTTGAAACACTAGGTCCACTTGTAATGATAGAATTAGGATTGAAAAATAGGAATAAATTTTGGTTTAGATAACCCCAAAAACTTCCCTTTGAATGGTTGAGTGTTCTCTACACATCCAATGCTTTGAAGATGGAAGTTAAACTGCATGTAGTTCTCCTTATCAGGTGAATGTATGAAATCATGCTCACTCAATGTATGAAACCTATTATCTAGCTCTTAATACTTGGAAATAAAAAACTTTGGGTTGGATCTTGATTGATTTATACTTATTAATGACCTTTTAGTGACTAATTGGAAAATTGTTAATGTTGGAGATACAATCATTGAGAGGTTGGGTTGAATCAATGACCTTATAAACTTTACTTCCACTTCAATAGATCTTCTAATCATTCAACAAGCAACATTATCATATAAGAAATATCAACTAGTTTAGCAAAATGGTAATGATAATATACACATATGAAGTATGAACACATCATATATGTGGGAAATGCTCATGGGGGATAAAACCCACTGACCATAGCTTGGACAAACAGTCCTATAAAGTAATGAATCAAATTCAGTTGAGCACCTAGTCAACTTAGAGCACCAACCCCAGTTTATCAAAAACCCACTTTCAAGGAATCACCAACTCCCTTAGTGGCTCATCACTAACTCAGCCACCTCTTGACCAAGTACCCACTCAACCAATTATACATAATCTTCCATCTTTATCCTTGTTGTAATCTTCAATAGATAATGATCCTCTTTCTGATATCTTATTATCCTTTGATATTCATATAAATCTCTCTATTTCATCTCTACATATTAGTCAACTCATCTTATGATCATAAGTCTCATCAACATACCCATATTTCTAACACATCTCTGCTCTTTTATGATAGCCTCATAGATTTTGCTCTACTTCTCTTCTTATTGTCTTTCATTTACATACCTTTGCCCTTATTTTGATGTTTAGATCATAGAAATTAATAAAATGATTCCATAGTATGGGTTTATATCCATCTTGACATCCTATTCTCTACTTTTCTAGCTTGATAATCAACTTCTCTATCTCTCGCTTACATTCTTACCTCTATTAGGCCTATTAGGCCTTGTTGTTATACAAATCACTTGCTCTTACAGACCTTGGTCATCCATATACACTTAAAAACTTGGATTATAATTTTAATAGGTCATATAACACATTTAATACATGAAACAAACATTTAAATATATCGATCATATCATATAGGACCAAAACCTATTTTAGGCCTTCATTAGAGCATGTTACATTTTATCTCTATTAGAATGCTTCCAAACTCCACATACAGTAGGATCACTTAACATATAATTAAAATATACCTTATAAAACATAAATTTAAGTAACAAACACATTCTAGGTCCAACTACTACTTGAACCACTTCTTAAAACATTGTTCATAATAGGCCTCTATACACCTAGAAAATTTATCTTGAATAACTAAAGAATAAACACAATTTTTTCAAAAAACCATGGAAAATATTCACATATACATAATATAAATTACATTATATTCATAACCATTTGATTTATACTTCAAAAATTAGGTTAAAAGGACTCAAACCCTTCTCTACAAATAGCCCGCTCAGAACTGCCAAAACACTCAAAAACTCAGTCACGATCAACTTAATCTTTAACAAATGAAATAAAACTTCCAATAAATAATTAATATTTAAAAATATTATTATATATATATATAATTAAAAATTAAAAATATCACAAGCTCTAATTTCAAATATTAGTCTTGCAACCAATCTTTTATCTTCAATACACACAGTCAAACCCGAACCCGTCAACCCATTTCGGCTTTAACATTTAAATCACTTTTAATGAATATAATAAATTAATAAAAGAATTTATATGACATGAATTTCCCAAAAAAAAAAACATCATGTTAATTATATAATTAAACATAGTGCATAGAGCCTCAAACTCATCATTGCAACTTGCTTACCTAGAATTGCCAGTTTGCCTTGAAGCATAGTCATGGCGATTTTGACCATCAACATATATATGACCAATTTAAAAGATTTATAATACATTTTTATGATATTATTTGATAATTATACCATTATTGGATAGAAATATAATGTGGTAAAATGGAATATTGGTCTTTTAAACCAATCTCATAGTCTTGTACCTCACAGTCTCATCTGAACTAGACCGATCAATTTATGAGCAACATTTTCATTATATCCACTGACCTCCAAAACTTATATACAACATAAAAATGTCTTAAAATTATTTTAAAATGTATCCATGCACTTATATTCATCCATAATCCATGATAACACATCGCTAATAACCTTCTCACTTTTGCCTGGGTTTCTCACTATTTGTACCATTAGGCATGTTAGTGATAGGTTGTCTTGGATGACTAGTTTAGTAAATTTTAGGGATATAAATTATATATAAACCACCATGTACATAAAATATAAGTCTCAAAACTTTTCCTCCATCCATTTATAAACTTTGACTTGGTCACCTCTAACTACCACATCAAATTTGTGAGAAACAAGGCCTTTCCTATAGGTTTCACTCACTCACTTGACAAACCAATCACACTTGGAGATGCCTAGGAGAGTTGAATAAAACATCCAACAACTTAAATATCCATACTAATCCATTATAATATCTTTATAAAAACTTATTTCATATCAGGTCACTATTAGGGTTCTTTGAGGGTTTAAACCATCTTCCACTATTAGCAATCATTCATAAATCTTAGACCCTCATTATAGAAACTAATGCACATAAATTTGAGATAGAACCCTTCCAAATATAATATGAATATATTAGGTTCCCATTCATAGGTTACATGTGCCAATGAACATTTGAAAGTCCTTCTCGAGTTGATAACCCTTTATTTTATGAAATGAAAGACCTTAAAAACACTTTTTCAAGCCTAAACCTTCAAAATTTGACCTCAAACTTGGTAAAAACACATGGAAAAATCTATCACACTAATTAAAATGTTTATATTCTCGTTATTATCTTGAAATCTAAGTCTCATACCTCATTTGGGCACCATCTCTCTCTTTGTTTGCTTAGACCTTGACATGCAAGTCACATTAGGCCTTGAAACTAACCTTTTAACCATTGTGTAAGCTCTCAACACCTCATATAAATGCCATAAAACCTATTTTCATGCTTAAATACTACCATTAATCCTTCATGTTAATGTATTTATGGTTAAAATTATGTCAAAACAATTTTAATCAATGTTTCAGTTCACATTCCATGAACCATTATCAAGGTGAGAGAATGAAAAAAATAAGATTGCAGACTCATACCTCCCTTTAAAAATATAAAGATAGAGCCCAGTAATGTCAGTGAGTCAAGTTAGGTATAAAATGTAGGTGTAGTTGAGAAAAAGGAAGAAATTTATAATAAATAAGATCAAAAATTAGTAAATGTATTACTCAAATCCATAAAATTAAAAGTTTATCGAAAATTATAAATTATAAGTTATAATTTATAAATTAAAAATTAAAAATTTATATTATGACCTAGGAATATTAAATTTAAGTAATTATTATAAATTGTGAATTAGAGATTTATGAAATTGACTTAAATAGTTAAAAATAAGCAATTCTAATTCATAAACTTATAATATGTTTTTTGGAATTTTTTCTTTTTTATTAGAATTAATGAATATGATTAAAAATATTATTACCAAATATAAATTAAAAATTAAAAAAATAAAATAAGGGTTTATAATTAAATAAGATTCAAATTAATTAAAAAATTTATGAAATAGTAGCCTAATTAATTAAGATTCAGGAAATCTTATCTTTTTCATTTTCTCAACTTGATGATGGTTCATGGAGTGTGAACTGAAATGTTGATTAACATTTTTTTGACATAGTTTTAACCATAAATCCATACATATTAATACATTTACTATGGAAATACTATTACTTTGATCCTTCATATGCCTTGACAACACCTCATGACAACTCATTAGGTTAGGCAGGGTCTAGAACTAGTCTAGTTGAAGACTTGGACTGAAGGTCTTACCCCTATAGGCTCACCTTGACACTCTCATGAGTGATCCAATGCCTCATATTCGTGTTCAAAAAACCTTATACAACCTTTTATGCCTCTGTACATCCATCTCACTAGGCCATCATGCTCAAACCTTCTCAATAGGAATTTACAAGCTATGCCTAGTGCCATGACTAGGATTCTCAAGTATTTGAAGCTTGATAACTAATCTTGAAACACTTTTTTATGCTTCTAAACCTTGTTCACATGCATTTCATGCTCTTAAAACAATGTCATATCTTTGTACATGCCTCTTCATATTCACCATGCACATGCTCATGATATTACTAGGCTTCTTAAGACACCTTGTACTCTAAGACTAATACTCAAACATGATTTAATGATTACTTGACCTAAACCATTACATCAATTCATAGAAGAATCATTAGGTTGCCATAAAATTATCTCTCAATAGAAACACATTAGGTTGAATTCAAATTCTCTCTTATCATATGGATTCCTTCCTTGTCACATCAATCACACAAGCACATATCTCATAGACCACTCACGAAACATATTCACCATATGCATCTAGACATCAATGACAACACTATGCCAACAAAATCCCCATTTTTCACTGATGGAAAAACATACTATAGTTTATTCAATCTCTTCTCCCCCAAACTAGTCTTTCTCTCCCTTTAGCATTAATGACAAAGGGTCTTACAAAAATAGCTATCTGATCATTGGACCTAAAATTTAAGAAACCACACAATGAAATGCTAAACAAATACTCACCTTAAACTCATACCAATTATTGCAGACAAATTCTAGAAACTCACTTTCTCCCCCTAAGTAGATACTACCTCTCAAAGACACTATATGGCACATAATATTCAAAATCCACCCATGGAAACACTCTTTCTTTCATGATTGACCTTACTCATGATAACTCTCTCATGCCCCTAAACATTGCCAACTATACTTTGCCAATTATTTCTATTCAATTTTGATATCCACCTTATGCAAGATACATCTTCACATGATTCTATTGATATCAATCTTGATCACTAATTAAAGAAGATAATGTTTAATAATCTTAGCTTGAAGATATAACTCAAGCTATCATTATCCATTCACACACTGTGAAAAAAACCTCTTTTGATCTTCTCTAAGCTCCATAATCCATATCTGATTCATGTCACATAACTAGGGAATACTGAGCATATATACATAAGATATATGACCCAAAGGTCATCTTAAAAAAACTTAGATCAATCATACTCAATACCTATAAGCATAAAACATCTCTATAATCAATGCTTGTCCACCATGTCTATTAGGTCTATCTACAATCAAAGATATTATTCCAAGGAAACAACCTCATCCTCCATGCTAGAGAAAATACCACTCATGTTATGTCCATATGGTATCTCAGATGTTATTCTTACATCAATCTATCTCCTTTACGTTTCTCAAGACACCATGGCATAGACCTCATCATGACCTCTTCATTACATCATTATGTCAACTAGGTATGTGCTTACATTCTTCACTATTACAAACCTTTATCATAAGTTTTCTTCTTTGTGATAATCAAACTAAGACTATACAACATGTGCCTTGGTCCTCTATGACCTTAAGGCCATTATGATGCTCATATAACACTCAACTCTCTCTCATAACTAGCTCAATAAACAAAATCATTAAACATCTCAGAAATCATGTTCCCCCTAACTCCATGCTTACCTCTATTTAGACAACAAAAGCAACCACTCTCTTGATAAATACCTCATAGCTACTATATATATGTGTGTGTGTGTGTGTGTGTGTGTGTGTGTGTGTGTGTGTGTGTGTGTGTGTGTGTGTGTATGTGTGTATATATATATATATATGTATATATATATATATATATGTATATATATATATATGTATGTATGTATGTATATATATATATGTATATATATATGTATATATGTATATATATATATATATATATGTATATATATATATATATGTATATATATATATATATCAATGCAATAAATCAATAAAGAAAGATCATATAGAACTATACAACCATGTTCCCCTTTGTCTTCACAACTTGCTTACCATATGAATCAACAGTACACACAGACCATATCCAACACAGATCAAGCACCTTGGTACCAATACCAAATCTCATCATAGATCAAGCTCAACTACAACTAGATACCAAAAACTTACCTCTTAACATGCCAAAAGACCACACTTTTATCTCAAACTCAATAATATTCAACAATTATTCATACCTTATTGACATTCAACCATTGTCAAAGCTCAAGAAGCATCAAACGTGATTCCACTTACTGATGAGTGTCTCCATTAAGCCTAATAGAGTCACCCCTTCTATAGGGAACTTAGAAAAACACAAATTTAAGAGATTTCTAGATCTCCATACTCTCACAAGATTGAATATTCTTCAACATCCTTATAGGCTTGACCTTTGACTTGGCCTCTTCATCATCCTTCTCAGCTGACAACGAATACTCTTGACATTATTTCAAATATGACTTATGCTCTATAGTAAAAAATAGCCTACCTTGGTTTATGATTGTATCATGACTTACCTTGTCATCCTTCATAGTCAACTCTTCATTCTTACTGCATTGATCAACTATAAGAAAACCAAGACCTATCTTGTTTCCTGACATGTGGATTGAGAAACCACTATCTATACTCTGAGCTTTCATAGAATCTTTTTCTTTAGTCTTTATTTTTTTAGTACCATCATTCTTTGGTATACCTTCATTGTTATCATGATAAACATTTTTATCATCACAATCCATGATTGTGCTTCTTAGGATCACCTTTAGGCTATTAGGCCCATCTCAAAGGACCTGTTCTAATACCAATTATTGGCAATACAATCACTGAGAGGGGGTGGGGTGAATCAGTGTCCTTATAAACTTTACTTCCATTTTAATATATCTTATAATCATTCAATAAGCAATATCATCATATGAGAAATATCAACTAGTTTAATAAAATACTAATGAGAATATACACATAGTAAGCATAAACACATCATATATGTGGGAAACTCTCACGGGGGATAAAACCCACTAACCATAGCTTGGATAAATAATCCTATTAAGTAATGAATCAAATTCAACTGAGCACCCACTCAACTTAGAGTACCAACCCTAGTATATCAAGAACTAACTTGATATAATATTTAGCAAGCACCCACTTGTAAGGAAGTACCAACTCCCTTAGTGACTCAGCACCAACTCAACTACCCCTTGACCGAACACCCACTCAACCAAGTAAATTTTTGTCTTCCATCTTTATCCTTGTTGCAATCTTCAACAGATGATGGTCCTCTTTCTGATCTCTTCTTATCCTCTGATCTTCATACACAGCTCTCTATTTCATCTCTACATATTAGTCACCTTCTATTATGATCACAAGTCTCATCAATATACTCATATTTCTAACACATCTATGCTCTTTTATGATAACCTCATAGATTTTTCTCTACTTCTCTTCTTATTGTCTTTCATTTGTAGGCCTATACCCTTCTTTTAATGTTCAGATCATAAGAATTAATCACATGATTCCATGGTATGGATTTAAATCCATCCTAACATCCTCTACTCTACTTTTCTATCTTTATATTCAACTTCTCTATCTCTTGCTTACATTCTCACCTATATTAGGCCTTGTTCTTATACAAGTCAAGTGATCTTACACACCTTGATTGGCCATATACACTTGAAAACATAAATTACCCTTCCAATAGGTCACGTAACATTTTTCATACATGAAACAAACATTTCAATATGTTATTCATATCATATAGGACCAAAACCTACTTTAGGCCTTAAGGAGACCTATTTCAATTAGGCCTTCATTAGAGCATGTTACACTTTATCTTTCTTGGAATGCTTAAAAACTACACATATAGTAGGATCACTTTATATATCAATAAAATATACCCTAGATAACATCAATTTAAGTCTAAAACACCTTTTAGGTCCAAATAATAGTTGAACCCCTTCTAAAAACATTGTTCACAATAGGCCTCCATACACATAGAAAGTTTGTCTTAAACAACTAAAGCATAAGCATAATTTTGTAAAATAAACATGGAAAACAATCACATATATAGAAGATAAATGAACTTATATTCACCACTATGTGATTTATACTTCACAAATTATTGTAAAAGGACTCAAAACCTTCTCTACAAATAGCCCACTCAGAACTACCATAACACTCCAAAACTCAGTCATGAACAAATTAATATTTAACACCTAAAATAATAATTACCATGACCAATTACACCTTAAAAATATTATTTTACATGTGTGTGTGTGTGTGTGTGTGTGTGTGTGTGTGTGTGTGTGTGTGTGTGTGTGTGTGTGTGTGTGTGTGTGTGTGTGTGTGTGTGTGTGTGTCTGTGTGCGTGTGTGTGTCTGTGTGCGTGTGTGTGTGTGTGTGTGTGTGTGTGTGTGTGTGTGTGTGTGTGTGTTTGTGTGTGTGTGTATTCTTATAAATTACAAATATCACAAGGTCTAATGTCAAAAATTAGTCTTGAAAACTAATATTTTATCTTTAGCACACACAATCAACCCTGAACTAGTCAACCCATTTTGGAATTAACATTTCAATCACAATAAATGACTATAAAACATTATTAGAATCATGGATAGGACATAAATTTCCAAAAATAAAATATCATGTGCATTATATACTTCATCTCAGTGCAGAGAGCCTAAAACTCATCATTGCAACTTGCTTACCTAGAACTACCAATTTGCCTTAAAGCGTAGTCATGGTGATTTTGACCTTCAACATCTATATGCCAACTTACAAAGAATATAGATTCATGTGGATGATCCTATGTGATCATTAGACCATTATTGGATATAAATATAATGTTTTTAAATGGAAATATTGGTCTTACAGACTAATCTTATAGTCGTGTAGCTCACAGTCTCATCTAAACTAGACAAGTCAATTTATGAGCAACATTTTCATCATATCCACTAACCTCCAAAACTTATATCCAACATGAACATGTATTGAAAATCGTTAAAAATGTCTCCATGTACTTGGATTAATCTTTAATCCATTATAACACATCCCTAATCACCTTCTCACTTCTACATGGGTTTCTCATAATTTGCACCATTAGGCCTATTAGCAATAGGTTGTCCTTGATGACCATTTTAGAAAACCTAAGAGATATAAATTATATATAAAACAACATGGACATAAAATACAAGTCTCAAACTTTTTCCTCCATCTATCTAACAACTTTAACTTGGTAAATTCTGAATGTTACATCAAATCTCCAAGAAATAAGGCCTTTTTTATAGGTTCCACTCACTCACCTAACAAACCAATCACACCTAGAGATGCCTAGAATAGTTTAATATAACCTAAAAAAAATTATTGGCCATACCAATCCTTTATGATCACTTTAGAACAACTTCTTTCATATCTAGTCACTATTAGGGTTCTTTGAGGGTTTAAACCATCTTTCACTATTAGAAATTGTTCATAAAGATTATCCATTCATTAAAAAAAACTAATTCCTATAAATTTGATATATTACCCTTCCCCATATTCCATGAATACATTATGTTCCCATGAAAAGGATACACATGCCAAAAAACACTTGAAAGTCCTTCTCAGGTTGAGAACCCTTCATTTTGTGCACTTCAAACACTTTTTCAAGCCTAAACCTTCAAACTTTAACCTCAAACTTGGTCCAAAAACCTGTAATATTATATCACACTACTAAAAAATTTCATATGCTCATTATTTTCTTGAAATCTAAATCTCATACCTCATTTGGTCACCATCTCTCTCTTTGTTTGCTTAGACCTTGACCTGTAAGTCACATTAGGCCTTTAAACTAACCTTATAACCAATGTTCAAGATATCAACACCTCATAAACATGCCATAAAACCTATTTTCATACTAAAATACTACCATACATCCTTTATATGCCTTCACAACAACTCATGACACCTTATTAGGTCAGGCAAGGTTTATACCTAGTCTAGTTATAGACTTGGACTTAAGGTATTACCCCTATATGCTCACTTTGAAACTCTCCTGAGTAATCCAATGCCTCATATGCATGAAAAATAAACCTTATAAAAAATTTCATGCCTTTTTACATCCATCTCACTAGGACACTATGCTCAAACCTTCTCACTAGGACTTTACAAGCTATGACTAGTGCCATAACTAGGCTTCTCAAGTACTTGAAGCTTGAAAATTGATATTGAAACACTATTTGATTCTTATACACCTTATTAAAATTACTTAAAATCTACTCAAAAAAATTCATATCTTTTTACATTCCTCTTCATTCTCACCATACACATGCTCATGATATGACTAGGCTTCTCAAGATACCTTATACTCAAGGACTAATACTCAAACATGCTTTAATATTTACTTGACCTAAACCATGACATCAATCCATAAAAGAATAATTAGTTTTCCTTTAAATTCACTCTTAAAAGAGATAAATTAGGTTTCCTTCAAATTCTTTCTTATCATATGTATTCCTTCCTTGTCACATCAAACACACAAGCACATATCTCATAGATCACTCACCAAACATCTTCACTAGATGCATCTAGAAATTAATGACAACTGATTGACATCAATGAAAAGACTATGCCAATAGGGAATAATATGGAACTCCTCTTTAATGTGCAAGTGTTTGATTATGTTTATTAAAATGATTGTTAGATGGTTAATTGGCTTATAATTATTTTGTATTTATAGGAGACCTTTTAGGTACTTTCTCATGACACTAATATGTGAAACATATGGGCTAATCTATGGGAATGATTTTAATTTCAAATTTTACCATTACTTAATATAGGATGAAATCATAAAAATCAAGGGCTACCATTAAATAGTTTGTTCTGAATCTAATAATGTTGTCTAAGAGACAGGAACACTAACATTATGATCTAGATATGTCTAGGTAAGATAAACAAATGGTTTGACTAAAAGTATATTTCTTTTAGGTTATTTAGAGACACTTGAGAATGCTATACCCATTTAAGGAATGATAATGTGAGATAACAATGAATGAGAGTATGTATGGTGAAGGTAAGTCAAAACTAAAATTTCTAAGTATCAATTACCATATTTTAGTGTCTACAAATTTCCCCATTTTATTCTCGTATTGAAATGCAATACAAAAACTAGGGTAAAAGGATAAAGAAATGTTCTTAAGTATGTATAATGTAATTTATCTTTGGTAAATACTCCAAACATGCAACCTACTCCAAGAAATCATATAATGAAAATGTAGTAATAAATTTCCTTGGAATAAATATGATAATGTATAAATCAAAACTTAAAATTTGAAGGACTAGGAAAGAATAAAACTATAAGTGGGTGAACTATGTTTCATTGTAATTTATTGGAGATGATTCTTTCTTCTTGAAGCTTTTGAGAATGTTTCTTCTTGCTGAAATATTATTAATAATTAGGGATGATCAATCCCAAATGTGTGTAACTAAGGCAAATTCTATGCATTATGAAGGAAAATGCACCTGGTCCTCATTAGAAATTAATAAACAAATGGAATAGTGCTAAGGTCATTAAGCATCATAGAAACCTAAAGTAAGCTAACCAATGTAACTAATATTTATCTGATCTTGTAACCTAAGATGGAAGGTGAGAGACATCTATTAGTCTCACATAGTAATTCCAATTTCATTGAGGGAGTTGAATCTCAACCAAATTAATCATTTAAATATGAATCAACTGATGCAGACAGACTAATAGATTTAAGGGTAATCACTACTAGGTGCCATGAAATGTATTTGAAACATAAAAAATGCAATAGTGAATGTGCATGAACAAACTTCATGCCCTATAATCTAAAATCCCTGGTGATGATATTGGTAAAATATAAACTACATGCCCCACAATATAAACTACTTGGTGTTAATATGATATAGAATGTCATACATTAATACGATATTTATGTTTCATATTTATAGCTCATGTCTTATAAAATGAATGCATATGTATTGAATATGCCCCAAAATGTATTTAAAAATATACATATCTAAAAATCATGTAACTCATGCCTCATAAATGAGATCACATGCATGACACATTCCCCTAAAATTATCTAAAATCTATCAATATTTATCTTGATCTAATTTATGAACCATTTTAACAATATGTACTTTGCATAATTAGTATTTTTATGCTCATGGATGCTTAATTATATATTAAAATCCCACTAATATGCCCCCCTTTCGCGGTGAGGGATGTAGCCTACAAGTCACTCATCTAAAAATAAAGAGTTAATTTATCATGTTATGTATAAATATGTAATCATGTATATTCATGTCAATATGTGGAGAATATGTCATCATAGTAAAGTATATGTCATCAAATAATATATGAAACACATATAATTTAGGGAAAATAAGTGTCATTTCAAGACATATATATCAATTAAGCACACAATAAGAATTGTCACTAGTAAAGTTACTCAATAAGATTATGCAAAAAATGTGCATAATATAAATCATGGCATCACACATAAGGGGAGGTGTGTGATATGGATAATAACACCTATAGTATTATAAATCACAATAATATCAAAAATAAATGACACATAATATAATTACACATTATAGAACATAATGTCACACATAACACCCAGGCATTGCATACAAGGGACAAATAATGTCACACAAACAAGGCTAAAGAGCCACATACACAAAGGGGAAATAAATGTCATGCACATAAGGCTAAGTATTAATATAAATAAGGCTAATGATATACATATAATATATAATAAATTAATATCCTATTAAAAAAAAAAACATTAACGAAGTATATAAACAAAATGGTAATCTACACCATCCAAGTATGCAAATGTCATAACATAGTCTAGTAACATATCCATGTAAAACTATATGAATTATGATCAATATCAAGGCATGTGTAAGCAATAAATTTAGATCATCATGGTAAATATAAATGTCATATAAATATATAACCTATAATAGTGTAACCTTGGAAGAGGATACCCCTAGATTTGGCATCGTCCCTAGGTATAGGAAAAGTCTAGTATCTATGCGTCCATGTATCATGTGTATATGTATGACCTTAAAATCACTCATATACAATGTGAAATTATTAATTATATATAAATTATTTTAATCTAACAAACATGTGATAATGACAAATTTCAATGATGTGAATTAACTATCATGTCATGCTCAAGTCCAAGATTTTGAGTGTTTGGAATGTTGGAAATTTTTCATATTTTTAAAAATTTAATATATTTTTTGCATTTTTTGAATATTTTAAATATTTTGATAAATTATAATAGGTCATCCCAATCATCCAATGTGTGTATTTATTTTTTCTTGTCCTTTACTTTGGCATTTTTTAAATAGTTGTATAAATGCATGACTTTTTCTGCCAATTATTGACTATATATTCAACTATAAACCTATGTAATTTTGACTATATTCCCTATATATGCGAATTGTATGCTCCAATTTACTTTATACATTGAATATTTCATATGTTTTAGCCATTTTCAGCCCACTCATGGGGTGTATTACCCAATGTATGTATTGATAATTATTCATCCATAACTGCTTCACAAGGTGATATTATCAATAAGTTTTGGATGAGGTAAAATGTGATATAATTGATCAATTTAATATAATAAATCTCATAATAATGGTATAATTCATGTGCTTAGGTATATTACCTCCTCAATTTGTATGTGATGCCAATATGTCCACTCATTAAATAACATAGTAACCATTATCTCTTATGTGGGGGCATCACCTAGGAAGTTTATAGCATTTTATTGTGTGTCTTAGTGCATTTTAGGAGGTATATGATAGTTATTTTCATTGTTTATATGTATTATGTTAGCTTAAAATTTTAATTTGATCTCATTTTAAATTTCCCACCTGTTTTTGAATTTGAATTTCCTAGTCAAGAAATCTCGTATTTTAATTAATTTTTTATTTTTTAATCATTATTTGAGTCTTGTTCTGAATTTTAAGGACATAAATTTTTTTTAATAGTCCTTATAATATTATTTCATCATTAAAGTTATGTTTTCAAGAAATATTTAATGAATCCATAACTAATTTTTCCCCCTTTCACATTTTAATTAGGGGTTATGCAAGTTAGTTCAACAAACTATGGTTTTTATACATGACTCAAGTACTTATGGATGTAAATGCTATTAAAAAAATTGAGCCATTTTGAGGTTACTTCTTCGTGAAATAAGAGATAATATTATGACTAAGTAGACTAGATTGTGTTCAAGAACAAAGTTTTAGAGTCAAGTTTGATGAATGACTAGTAAATTACAAGTTCAAATTGATGTTTCATGTGTGTAAAGTATTATTACATGTTTCATGATAATTAAAAATTTATACTTAGTCCTTTTTAGTCATGGACTAGGTACAATCTTACATTCATCTTTGACAAGAGTTGGAAACATTCATTTTGTGTACAGTCAGATAGGTACTTTCTAGTTCAAAGACATTTTGTTGTTTTAAGAATTTCTATCAATTCATGAAATTTAACTTAGTCAATATAGACCTTAAAATTTTGGTTATAAACATATAAATAATAAGTGATGCTTTAAAATCATAATTTCACTCTCTCGGGCTTGTGTAAAACCCTATCTAGGGTTTATGAGAAAAGTTGGGTTTGTGCACTCTAAAGAATTCCGCAAGAGTCTAAATGGTGCTTGTGGAATATATTAATTTTCATTAAAATTATTTAATATACTTCATTATATATTGGAATTTATGGATTTTTATACATCAAAAACTCAATCAGATTGGTTATGAAGACCTAATTGAGGCTTAATTGCATAAAGGTTTTATGGAATTGGTAAATTGCCCTTGAGAATCTAAACTTAAAACTTAGAATGAAGATATACGGGATTAATGGGTAATTAAAAATGTTTTTAGTTTTTTTTTAACCTCTGTTCATTATTCAAACCTATAAGCTTTGTACATAAGAAGGGCTACAAGAAGACTAGGCCAAAAACAAGAAACTTGAATTTTGAAGTATAAAATCTCTCCATCTATATCAAATTGGTATCAAAGAAGGTTGTATACTTGAAGGAGGATTGAATGAAGGTGAATATCTTTAATATTAGGAAATAATTAAGTTTTTTTTAGTTAGTTATATTGAATATCCAAAATTCCACCTAGAAGAAACCCATGAGGAGGTGGAAGAGTAGGTATCCAAATGGGAGATGTTATCTTAGAGGAGTTGAGAAACCTAAGGGTAAGTTATGTAAAGATTACAATATTGGAGGATAATTATATAAAAGGAGTTATAACCTTGGACATAAGTGACATAGAATAAGAACCACAAGCTCTAGAGGAGGAAGAAGAAGTTGAAGAGCATGAGGAAGAAGGAATTGATGGATTATTGAAAGTAGTGATGGGACAGGGGCTAAACCAAAGATAGAAATTCCTACCTATGTAGGTAACATAGATGGAAAGGAACTTATTGATTGGATTAAAAATTAATATAAATATTTTGACTGTGAGAATGTACAAGAAGAAAACAAGGTTAAATTTACTTTCACAAAATTAAAGAGGCATGCATCCCTTTGGTGGGATTACATACAAGATGAAAGGAGAAAGAAGGAAAAATCCAAGATAAAATCTTGGGATAGGATGGTATTAAAATTTAAGGCCAAATTTATACCTAGTGAATATCATACAAATATTTTCAATAAATTGCAAAATTTTAAACAAAAAGAGATCGGCATTAAGGAGTATACTAAGGATAAGTTGATAATTATATCAGGACATGTAGAATAGGATGTGGAGAGGATTGTTATATATCTTAATGGATTCAAGTATAATATTTAGGATGAACTCAAGTTATCTAGCCTAAAGACACTTGAATAATCTTACCAATATTCTTTGAAGGTAGATGATAAGCTAAATATAAGGCAAACTTAGAAAAATAGGGGTAGGAGTAGATGTTATAGAGGCAAATGCCAACAAGGAGGAAGAGGTACATCTATAAGGACAAATTCAAAACCAAATACCTCTCAATAAAAATCATCTACTTCAAGAGCTGGATTTATAGGAAGGATAAATTACTTCAAAGGAGGATACACATAAAGAGGAAGATGATTTACTAGATTCACTGGTAAGTGTTTCAAATACAAAAAATTTATAGGTCATAGGTTTTGGGAGTATCTAGAAGAACCTCAAGGTATAAACTCTAGGAATAAAAGTAGAAATAAAGTAGTCTAAGTAGAAGAAGAAAGTGTGGGTTATACATATCACATAGAAGAATCAAAATTTGGTGAGGGTGATAATATAACCACCCAAGGAGAAAGAGCCTTTCCAAAGAAAGACACTATTTAACAAAAACTAAAAATCCAAAGGTAAGTGTTGTAAAAATTTGATTGATTTAGGTAGTACTGATAATTTAGTGTTAGTAGAGATGGTATAAAATATTGGTTTAAAGAGACTGCCACATACAACCCCCTATAAGTTCTCATGGCTTCATAAATGTTAGTAATTTATTATGAATGAACAATTTTTGGTAGAATTTTAGATTAGAAGATACAAAGACAAGGTTTTATGTGACATACTACCAATGAATGTATGCCATGTGCTCTTAGGGAGGCCTTGCCAATATGATAGAAAGAATACTCATGATGGAAGGAATAATCTTTACACCTTGGAGAATGATGGCATAAGTCACACACTATTTCCTATGAAAGAATAAATAAATGGATAAGGTACTAATTCAAGTGTTATGATGGTGAGTGAGAAAGAGTTACTAAATGTTATGAAAGAGAAAGATTTAGGTTTTAGAGTGGTAATTAGACCAAGGACTATCATAATAATCACCAAGTTCAATGAGTTACTTCAAGAGGTAAAAAACATGTTGGAAGAATTTGTTGATATTGTGGTGGATGAACTACCCAATAAACTTCCACTTAATAGGATTATTAGTCACCATATTGACTTTGTACCAGGTGAAAATTTTCCCAACAAAGATAACTACAAGATGACCCCTCAAGATAATGTATAAATTAAAAAACAAATACAAGATCTCTAGGTTAAAGGACTAATCAAAGAGAGCCTCAACCCATGTGTAGTGCCATTTGTACTAGTGCCAAATAAGGAGGGATGTTGAATAATAAGAATTGAATCCAGAGCAATCAATATGATAAAAATAAGTCATAGATTCCCTTTTCCAAGAATTGAAGATTTAATGGACTATTTGAGTGGTTCTAATTATTTATCTAAGATTGATCTCAATAGTGGTTATCATTAGATAAGGATAAGGGAAGGATATGAGTGGAATATTTCCTTTAAGACTAATGAGGGGCTGTAAGGATGGATTTCTATGCCATTTGGTCTCACTAATGCACTAATTACATTCATGATAATCATGAATGAAGTATTAAATATTTTCATTGGTAAATTTGTCATTGTATATTTATATGATATATTAATTTACAACCCAAGCAAATAAGAACATATTCAACACCTAAGAATGGTGATACAAAAGTTGTAAGAGGAGAGGTTATTGATTAACCTTAAGAAGTGTTTTTTTTATAAAGACAGAGTTGGTGTATCATAGGTTTTTGATTTCATAATGTGTTTCAAAGATGGAAAAAGATAAATAAAAAACCATCAATAATTGTCCAACTCCCAAGACAACTTATGAGGTAAGAATCTTCCATAGATTACAAAGATTTTATAGGAAGTTTATCAAAAAAATTAGTGGGATTTATGCACCAATCATTGACACCATAAGAGGGGATAAAAATAAATTTATGTAGACTGATCTAGTTAATAATAATGTTTAGTTTTTGAAGAAAAAAATATAGGCAACCTATGTTAGTACTTCCTAACTTCAATAAGGTTTTTCAAGTAAGTGTGATGCAAGTAGGGTGGCCATTGGAGTTGTCCTATGTCAAGAAGGTAAACCTATATCATACATTAGTGAGAAGTTAAATGAGGAAAAAAAATTATTATTCTTATTATTTAGAATTGTATGCTATGGTTAAAGCCTTAAGGAAATAGAGACACTATATAATGCCAAAGTATTTTGTCATATTCACATATAATTATACACTTCAGTTCATAACCAATCATCCCAAGCTAAGTCAAAGGCATATGAAGTGGGTGGAGTATTTTAAAAACTTCACTTTGTCATCAAACATAAAAAGGATCAAACCAACAAGGTAATGATCTCAACAAAATAACCTTCTCATAAAATAAATTTAGATTGAGAGTGGGAGAATAGAGGCACTCAAATAACTGTATGAAATTGCTCTAGACTTTTAAAAAGTATATGAGGCTTGAAAACATATAACTACTAGGAATAGATAGCTTTGGATGGATTATATGTTATAGGATGGTTTTTTGTGTAAAGGAGTTCAACTTTATGTGTCAAAGATTTCCATGAGAGAGAATTTGATCAGAAAAACATTGTGGGAGTTTATCAGATCATTTTGGCCTTAACAAGACTTTGGATCATATAATTAGTCATTATTATTAGATTATAATGCAAATAGATGTAAGTAAATTTGTATAAATATGTAAGGTATATCAATTTTCCAAAGGAAAGATCACTCATGTAGATATTTATCAACCCTTACCAATTCCAAATAGGCCTTGGGAATCAACTAGCATGGCTTTGTAATGGGGTTACCAAGAACTCAAAAAGGGCATGACTCCATTTTTTTAGTAGTGGAAATTTTTTCAAAGATGGATCATTTCATACCAGGAAAAACAACTAATGATGTTAATAATGTGGATAATTTATTTTTCAAAGAGGTGGTTAGAATACATGGGATTCCAATGAGTATTATATTAGCTAGAGACACTAGATTTGTGGGGCACTTCTAAAGGACCCTATGGAATAAATTGGGATACAACTTAAACTTTATCTCAACATACCACCCTAAAATTGATGGATAAATTGAGGTGGTTAATAGAAGTTTGAGAAATTTGTTGAGGTGTATAGTAAGAGATAGTCTTGAATGGTAGGATTTAGTCTTATCATAAGCATAATTTTCATGTAACAACTCACCCAATAGAAGCACATGAATGAGTCCATTTCAAGTTTTATATGGTATGCACCCAAGAGGAGTCTTTTATTTAAGAGACCTAGGTAAGATGGAGAAAATAAGTGTTAAAGGAGAAGGGTTTGCTATTGTTATGCAAGAGGTACAAGAGAAAGTTAAGAAGCAATTATAGTTGAGTATGGAAAAGTACAAGAAACATGTAGATATTAAGAAGAGATAAGTTATTTTTTAGGCTGGGTACATAGTGTTAGCTCATTTGAGGAAGAAAGGTTTCAAAAAGGTGAGTATAACAAACTAAAATTGAAGAAGATTGGCCCATGCAAGGTCATTAGGAAGTTATCCAATGATTGTTATGAAATAGAATTGCTTAGTGGTGTGGGAATCTCTATCATTTTTAATATTTCATAATTATATCCATTAAAAAAAGGGGATGATAGTGGTCGACTAGTTGGAAATAAATAAGTAACAATCCAAGAATGGGAAAATCAATTTCCACAAGAGAAGAAAGAGGAGCTTCAATCCATCTTGCATAAGAAATTTAGAAAAAGAAATAGAGGCAAGGAGTATTACCAATAATTGGTTAAATGGAAACATAATATTGTATAGGATGCCACTTGGATGACTCAATCAGACATCATCAAGCATGGAGGTACTCTTGAAGACCTCATGAACAAGAGTTCATGAGTCAAATTTTCTATTACTAGGGAGTATGATGCAAGAGCATCACCTAGGAAGTATTTTGCATTAAATTTTGTGTCTTAATGCATGTTATTAGTTATAGGATAGTGATTTGCATTGGTTATAGGTCTTAGGTTAGCTTAAATTTTGAATTTGGGCTCATTTTGTATTTTCCTACCCATTTTTGAGTTTGAATTTCCTAGTCTAGAAATCCTGTCTTTTGATTAATTTTGGCTTTGTCAATCATGTCTTTGATTATTTATATGAATTTTGAGGACTTAAAAAAATTTTGATAGTCCTTATTAGGTTGGTGCATCATGATAGTGATGTTGGCAAACAATCTTTAATGAATTCATAACCAATTATGCCCCTTTTCACATGGTAATTAGGGATTAAATAAGTTAGTTAATCAAACTATGGTTCTTATGAAAGAATTAGGTAGTTATGGATGTAAATACTATTAAAACATTTTTTTTGAACCATTTTGAGTTTAATTTGATTTGGGTAACAATTCAGGTGACAATTCAGGTGATAGGTCCACTCCAATTGATGACAGAACTTTTGGGAGCCATAACTTTTGCACCGTAGCTCTAATTGACTCACCGTTTGAACCGTTGGAAAGATAAAAATTAGGAGAACGTGATGAGATGTCATGTATCTCTGATAAATTAATTTTTACCCCAGAAAACCCAACAAAAGTGCCCCAAATTTCAATTTTAGTAGTGTAGTCTAAAAATAGTAAGTTTCTAAAAATAGTAATTCCTTGAATTTTGTATTGTTGTAAATCATGGAAGTCAAATCAATTCATCTCCCTCGAGATTGGTGACCTTCCGCATCCTACCCCCACCTTAAAAACATGTATAAATGAATATGTAACCTGAAATGGAAATCATACATCTCTTCTCAGAGATAGGCATATGTTTGGGTCTGCAAATTCGATCAATAAAAAATCTCTTCTCAGAGATAGCATTATTTGAATTGTGTTGTTCTTATTTCTTAAAATATCTTTCAACCAAAGCTTTTGAGTTTTGGATCATAATTACTTGTGTAAGAAGAGATAATAGTGTGACTAAGCAAATTAGATTGTGTTTAAGAATAGAGGTTTAGAGTCAAGTTTGATGAATGACAATAAAGTACAAGTTCAAATTGATGTTTCCTATATTTGAATTACTATTAAATGGTTATTGATCATTTAAAATTAGTAATTATTCACTTTCAGGTGTCGAATAGGTACAATCTTACATTCATATATGACAAGAGTTGGAAATAGTCATTCTATGTACAGTCATATGGGTAATTTCTAGTTATGAAAAATTTCATGTTATTTTAAGTATAAATTAAATTTAGACCATACAAACCTTATAGTGGTGATTAAAACCCATGAAACAACAAATTATGCTTGAAAACCTTAATTTCACTCTCTTGGGCTTATGTAAAACCCTATCTAATGTTTATGAGAAAAGTTGGGTTTGTCCACTCTAAAGAATTCTTCAAGAGTCCAAATTGTGCATGTAGCATATATTAATTGTCTTTGAATCGATTTAATAGTTTTCATTGGATATTGGAACGTCTAGAGTGTTTTATATCAAAAAATCAATCAAAATAGTTATGGAGACCTAATTAGGCTTAATTGCATAAATGTTTTATGGAATTAGTAAACTTCCCTCGAATTTGAACTTGAAAATTAGTTTGAAGTTGTAATGTATTTATGGGTACTCAAAAATTTGTTTATTTTGGTTTTAACCTTTGTGGATTATTCAAAACTACAAGCTTTTTACCTAAGAAGGGCTATAAGTAGACCAGGCCAAAAAAAAGAAACTTGAATTTTGAAGTATAAACTCTCTCCCTCTACACAATCTCTTGTCACAAATTATTGAAAAAAATTATACAATATTATACATAATTTAATTTGGGACTTGGTGGTGATTTCTTTTGTAGGGGTTGAATAAATTGAATAATTCTTCTGTGTTTATAATTTTAGATATTTTTATGTAGTTTAGTGCAACTATTTGTGTTATTCCCATTGATTTTATGGTAATCACAATATAATTATCCCTCCTAATGTGAATAAGCATCTTGTAGCTCTATGTTTAGTATTTTATAAAGCAATCAAGTGATTGTCAAGTAATATTATAAGATAATTATTGGTTTGTTTTGAATACTTGTCACTTGTATTTTAGTATCATATGTTTTCCCTATAAATACCTCATTTTAACTAAATTGTGCCCAAAAACTTTGTTATATTTTGAAATGTATACTTTCTCTTATTTTTTCATCATACTTGACTTTATAAAAAAATCCTCAATGGTGCTTGTATCTTGGTATAATCATGGTGTAAAATGACATTGTAACTAATTTATTGGAATTTGGATTATATTAATGTTATAACATTGGCACTTTTCTTATTACCCACGTAGATTATAGAGTAATAACCTTTGAATTATCATTTCTCCTAGAATATGAATTATCTTGATACTCTTCAGGACCAATATGGGTAAACATATTATTGTTATGGTGTGGAGCTAAAAGCTTCAACTGTTTGCAGACACAAGAGAAAGGATGTTGAAGAACCAGAGCCATCAGTGTCGGCAGTATGACCGACGTCGGTTAGATGCAGTGGAGAAGGAGACCGGCGATGGTAGGGAGTCGGCCGACATCGGCAACACCAAACCAGCAGAGACCAGTGTCGGTCGCCTATGTATTTCCAGAACTGCTGTTGACAAATAGTCAGTTAAGTGAAGCGAGTGTTTACATGTCAAATGACTAATTATAGTCACGAGCTGCGTGTCTAATTATTGTAACTAGAGTTCTATTTTTGTAAGCATGGGATCCTATTTAAAGACCCATAAGGCATGTATTGTAAAGATTAAGAAGGCAAGAAAAAGCATTGAAGCTAGCAAGGTCAAGGAGATCAGCTGAAGCATTCAAGGAGGGATAGCAACTCAGTCTTTAGAGTTGTTGTGTTGAGCAAGAGAGAGAGGGAAGAAGGTCTTGAGGTGTGGCAAGCCTTTGAGGTGGAGGAAGAAGTGGCATCTTCCTTATTGTATTTTCTTCTAGTAATATTTAATACAAGAGTGTGTATTGTCTCTCAAATTCTTTGTTGTATCAAGTTTTTAGCTACTTTATCATTCTGGTATAATTTCATGTTTAATTGCTTATAAGAAATTAATCATATGTGCTCTAATTGGTAGAGCTAGATCCCCTGACAAGTGGTATTAGAGCTATGGTTTGTAGGAAGTAAGGTATTGTTTTTTGATTACAGGTCATTCACAGGTTTTTTTGATTGAGTGGGAGTTCAGCAATGCAGAAGAAAGTAGGCTACGAATGGAGAAGTTTAACAGCAAGAATTATCAACATTGGAGGATGCAGATTGAGGACTATCTGTATCAGAAGGATTTGTAATTACCGTTGGGTGGGGTTGCATGCAAGCCCATAGATATGAAGGATGAAGAATGGAATGTTCTTGATCGAAAGGCTCTCGGTTCCATAAGGTTGAGCCTTGCATCGTCTGTGATTTCCAGCTTATCACAGTGCAAGACAACAGAGGAGTTAATAAAGTCCTTATCGAATTTATACGAAAAGCCCTCGGCTTCTAATAAGGTATATCTTATGAAGTAGCTATTTACTTTGCAAATGCAGGAAGGTGGATCGGTACATACTCATCTCAGTGATTTCCATGGTTTGGTAAACCAACTAGCTTCAGTCAATATTGTTTTTGATGATGAGATAAAGGCTCTCTTGATTTTATGTTCTTTGCCTGAAAGTTGGGACGATATGGTTATGGCAGTAAGTAATTCTGCATCTGCTTCTAAAATCTTAAAAGTTGATGATGTTGTGAGTGTGATCTTGAATGAGGAAATACGTAGGAGAAGCACATGTCAATCATCAGGGAATGCTCTAAGTGCAGAAAGCAGGGGATGGCAAAGGGAAAAGGTTGAGCAAGGGAAATCAAGGTCGGGAAGGAGATCCGAGTCCAAAGGTATTACCTGCTAGTTTTGTGGAAAGAAAGGACATACAAAGAAGGAGTGTTGGTTGAGAGATAAAGAAAATCAACATGCAGGTATGGAAGAAGCAAAGGATGCAAATATTGTGATACAGGATGCTCTCATACTTTCTTTAGATAATTAGGTAGGATCATGGATTTTAGATTATGGTTCATCTTTTCATGCATCCCCAAACAGAGATTTGTTCTATGAGTATGAACAGGGAGATTTTGGAGTGCTCTATTTAGGGGATGGTACGCCTTGTCAGATAGTTGGCAAAGGAAAAGTGCAGTTGAGATTGCAGATTGACAACACGTGGGTGTTAAAAGAGGTCATGCATGTTCCAATTCTGAAGCAGAGTCTAATTTCTGTAGGAAGGTTGGGAGATGAGGGATGCACAATAACCCTCACAGTAGATTCTTGGAAGGTTACCAAGGGAGCACTTGTTCTAGTAAGAGGTAAGAAAGTAGATACTCTTTATCTGTCTACTTGTATTACTGATTCCACTTCTGGTGTAGATTCGAAGATGTGGCCTAATAGGCTTGGTCACAAGAACAGGAAGGGAATGGAAGTTCTTGATTCAAAAGGTATGTGTTCAAATTTGGAAAGCATAAATACAGTTCATTGTAGAAAGAGGAAATTTGATGCTTTTGACAGGAACAAAGAAGCCTTGGTGTTTATGGAGGAGATGAAGGACAGAGACCAGTCACAGGGGTTGAATAAATCTGAGCAGGGCAGCATGGATATAGGTATGATCCAAGAAGAGCTCACGGATGAAAATTTCATCACTTACAGGAACACACAGACACCGATGGCAGTCGCTTGGCACTGATGTCAGTCATCTAGATACCGACATCGATCATGTGCAGACTAGTAGGGTCGGTAGGTCAGGCAGGAGAAGTCTGACGTTGGTCATAAGGACCGATGTCGATAGGAGGGACACCGGCGTCGGCCAGGGAAAAGATGTCGGTAGTCAGGGTCAGTGCAGGGAACTGACATCGATCGGGAGCAGACTGGGAGATGGCCTAGATCGGTCACTAGAACGGATGTTGGGTGGATCTATAAGTCTCAAACACCCATGTGGAGGTCAGGAAAGGTATGTGAACCTCATATTCATTGTTCACCTTCTTTATATTGCTTACTGATAGTCATGAACTAGGAAGATGGAAGAAGCAATGTAGGTAGAATCCAGAAACAGTGGGAGCTTGGCATGGATGAGGAGTGTGAGTCCTTGGAGTAAAACCAAATAGGTATTTGTTGGTAGAGTTGTCAGCTGGAAGGAAGCATTGGATAGAGGGATGGATTCCCATTTTAGAGAAGAGAGTGGATGGACACATGAGACAGAAGGCTATGGTATATAGTCTTGATTATGCTACAGAACAATGGAGGTTTGACCATTGTATTTTATCTTTACCAGGTTGAATAATATTAGCTACATTATCCTGTTACTGTATTGTGTTACTTGTTGCAGGGTTTCATATACAGGGAGTTTTCTGAGCTAAGGGTAGAGTTGGTTCAGATGTATGTCATGGAGAATTTGGGAGCAGCAAAATTCTTGTGGCATAAGAGATAGGTATAGCATCACAGGTTTGCGTGGTGGTTGGTCTTCAAGAGTGACTTTGAAGAGGGATACAGAGCCTAAGGAACAAAATAGATGATGTATAGGTACAAGTACAAGTTACAGCTATTTATCTCCAAGTGGGAGATTGTTATGGTGTGGAGCTAAAAGCTTCAACTGTTTGCAGACACAAGAGAAAGGATGCTGAAGAACCAAAGCCACCGGCGTTGGCAGTATGACCAACATCGGTTAGATGAAGTGGAGAAGGAGACCGGCGACGGCAGGGAGTCGGCCGACGTCGGCAGCACCAGACCAGTAGGGACCGGTGTCGGTTGCCTATGTATTTCCAGAACTGCTATTGACGAACAGTCAGTTAAGTGAAGCGAGTGTTTGCATGTCAAATGACTAATTATAGTCACGAGCTGCGTGTCTAATTATTGTAACTAGAGTTCTATTTTTGTAAGCATGGGATCCTATTTAAAGACCCATAAGGCATGTATTGTAAAGATTAAGAAGGCAAGAAAAAGCATTAAAGCTAGCAAGGTCAAGGAGATTAGCTGAAGCATTCAAGGAGGGATAGCAACTCAGGCTTTAGAGTTGTTGTGTTGAGCAAGAGAGAGAGGGAAGAAGGTCTTGAGGTGTGGCAAGCCTTTGAGGTGGAGGAAGAAGTGGCATCTTCCTTATTGTATTTTCTTCTAGTAATATTTAATACAAGAGTGTGTATTGTCTCTCAAATTCTTTGTTGTATCAAGTTTCTAGCTACTTTATCATTCTGGTATAATTTCATGTTTAATTGCTTATAAGAAAGTAATCATATGTGCTCTAATTGGTAGAGCTAGATCCCCTGACAATTATGAGATATGTACTCATCTAGATCAATAGGATTGAATTTAGTTTATGCAAATAATCATATTTTAAATCTTGCATATCAGTACCATCATCACTTTCATACCAATCTATGAATTTACAATTAGGATATTTAGAATTAACCAAAAGTGGGAGATATAGAAGTATCTCTTTTTTCATAACGATAACTTGTGGTGTTTTATTTGTATTTTAATTAATGTAAATTATTAATTTCTTATCATTTAATTTACTTGATTCACTCACCTTATATGTATGAATCTTTTCTAATGGGATGGGTTATGATGTCGATATTAAATAATAATATCCAAAATGTGATTGATTTTGAATAGTATATTATTTCACTTTGTAGTATCTAAAAGGATTGTCCTCTTTAGTAAATCTATATAAATATCCAACATGCATGAATTTTACACATAGATACAATGTAGAGGGAAGTTCCTCCATGGTATGTATCCAAGGTTTCCCCAAAATTAAATTATATTACAAATGATTAGCCATAAATTGATATAAAGGAGGGACTATTTTAGGTCCTAATTTCACATCCAATTAGATTGACCCAAGCATTTGGCTTGGAATGTTATCAAATATTTATATTCTTTGATCTAAAATTTTTATAGCATCCATGTTGATACCAATTTTTTAAAGAAATTTATGTAGCATATATTCATTTCTAAAACATTATCTATCAACACATACTTGATTGCTTTGGTATGAAATTGAACTTACTTAAGTAATGGGATATTTTTATCTATTATATGTCACTGAGATAAATCATCCTTGTCAAATGAAATAACCTTGTCTATATCCTTTAATGTATTCATGATATAATAAAATTATGTTCATTTTGTATTACTAGGAACATTTGTCTCACGTAATTCCTCATGTAATATGTCCTTGTTTTAGAGATGGTTAGATCAAGCATTAGTCATGAAAACCAAGAAAAATGCATAAAAATTTAACAATCTAGGCCAACCTATTCAACAGGGTGTGTTAATGACAATTAATAACTCAATGAAATAAATCAAACATAGATTACCTTCCCAAGAGATTTCCATCATCCATAAATGGCTCAAAACATATTTTTCCCCTTGATTTGGAGTTCTTGTATTTGTCAAAAATGGATGACAAGCTCCTCTATCATCTCAATATCACCATGTATAATCCAGGCTCATGATATGAATATAAAATCTATGCCTATCAAAATAAGCCATCCTATTTCAAATAAAACATAATAATCAACACAAAGAAAGGTTGTGGAGAGAATCATACATTATAAGTTTACACAAATTAAGCTTAATCAAAGTGGTCTTGGCCCTTCTATTTATAGGATTTTGGATTTGATTAGGATCAACCATGGCCATCCATCTCAAGATGTAGATGTGTGGACATGAATTAATCCAATATTAAATAGTTAATCCATAAATATCCTCATAAATATTTGGGAGCAAGATTCATTAAAGAGGCATGGGAGCCATAATCCTAATATTTTTTGCATTTATGGCTTATGGATGACACCCCACTGATCATGTCATTTGATGATGTAGTTAATAGTAATAAATTTACAATAAATAATTATTCAATAACTTCCTTGGAATTCTTACTTAAGCTCTTAATTTGAGTTAATTTGCATAAGTAAGATTAATTAATTTTAGTGTAATTCTTTACAAATTGGTACATGATTAATCAAACTAATAAAAATGTCATATTATTGGGTCATAATTTAAATTGAGAATAATTATAAGGATATGTTAGTTATGTATGAACCATTTTCCCATTTAGGATGTTTTTGACACAAAATAAAATAGGCATGTGACATGTGCTTATGAATTAGAAGAAAAGAGTGATCCAGAGCACCAAATGTGTTTTCATCATTTTGACTCGAAATGATTTGAGAAAAGTTAGGAATCACATAAAATTCATTTCCCTATTTAGGGATACATTATCTTAAATTGGCACTTTTATGCGACAAGCTTAAACCATTTAGCGCATTTAAGTGATTTTGGCCTAAATTGTGAATTTGAGTGCAATTCAAGTAAGATTGACAATTTCAACACAAATAGTGTTAGGAATTGGATGTATACACTTGTAAACAAGTTATTAATTAAATAAATCAAGAATATAAATATTATCATGGATATTATTTATTTTTTAATAATGTCATACCCTTCAAAATTATTTAATTATATGATGGGAGGTGTATGGGTTGAGGAAGAACATTTTGACTACCATTTTTTTGTCATGTATGACAAGGAACCTTACCTCTTCTATTAATGATAGCATAGACTATGAAATATAATATAATTTATGGGTGATTAATGGGGGAAGGATGGTAGCTAATATAATTTTTAGGTTGGGGAAGGAGGACAAAAAGGATTCATTCATGCCATTTTTCACCTAGTGATGACAAGAAGAAACTCAATTTGAATATTAAAAAAATATGAATTAATAAACACTCAAGATTGTTCATGAGTTAATTCAACCTTATTAAGGTAATAAGATTGGATCCATGGAATTACATGTGTTACATATGTTTTTTTATCAAAGTAAAAACATGTGATAACTACAACCATAGTTTGAGTTAATAAATATAAATTATGTACATCCATTATAGCCATGTGTAATTTGTACATTAGATAAAATCAAAGATAAAAATTGAAAAATATATTTATATACAAAAATATAAAATTGTAGAATGGAGGATGAAACCCTAAGGGCAACCTAGGGTTTGGGATTACTCAATAAAATATTCATGTTCACTAATATGTTTTACCTAGATGGGATTAATGTGATTAATTAACCCTAGTTAAATATAACTATTGTAAATTAATTCAGATTATAAGATATAAACTAAAGTAAAAATTTGAATGTAAAATCTTGAAACTGATTTGGAACTCTAGCTTACTACATATGGAAATTATAATAACAAGATAAGATGCTTAGTATTTAATTGTTCCATAGAGGACTGAGACAATAGATAGGTGGTAGGAAGGATGGAAAACTCTACTATAGTTTATCAGACATTGTGTTCCCTATCTAAAAATTATGTTTCTATGGATTTTAATTCTCTATTTTGATATAATAAGATGTTATTTATTGTTTTAATATCTATGTGTGATTATTAGGTTTGATTATGTGAATAACTCATATAAATGTATCTCCTTCACTTGAAGCCCTAAATCCACTTTCAATGATAGAATTAGGCTTGCAAAGGAGAATAAATTTGGGTTACATTGAACCCAACCAATCCTAATTGAATGGTTTAGTGCTACCTATAAATATTATACTCTAAAGAGGGAATTCAAACTGCATTTAGTTCTTATTGTTAGGTGAATGTGTACAATCATGCTCATTCAATATATAAAACCTATGATCTAGCTTTTGATACATGGAAATTGACAACTTTAGCTTGGCTCTTGTGTGCTTTAGACCTGGTAAATACATGATCCCATTGATTGATTAGAAAAGTAGGAAGAATAGGGAAATCCTATTAAATGTGAACATTCTTACTAGATGGGTGATAGGCTTATACTTATTTTATATTTATAGGATACATTTTTGGTACTTTCTCACACCACCAACATGTGAAACATATGGGTCGACCCATAGGATTGATTTAAATTTAAAAATTTACCATAGTTTGCTGCAAGATAAAACCATCATACTTATACACTACCATTGAACAGTATGTTCTTAATTTGGCAAAATTTATTAGGAGATGGGAACACTAATGTGACCATTTGGAGATGTCTAAGTAAGATAAATAATTGGTTTGACATAGACTATATTATTTTATGTGAGTGACTTAGAGTAACTTAGGAAGGATATACCTATATAAGGCATGAGGATGTGAGAGATGGTAATTGAGATTCATGTATATATGCACAAGTCTTACAGGGTGAAAAAAGTAGAAATTAACATTGCTAAGTATTAATAATCATGTTTTAGTGTCTATGATACTATACAACATAAATGAAAATGAACATATCAGGAGGCATGTAAACAATGATAAGACATTGGAATTACAAGTTAAAAATTAACTTGTAAATTTCTCTCTCTAATATATTATCATTTATTCATATATGTTATTAGACTAATTTAGGTCTCATTGACTAAGAGACCACTTATTATTCAAGTATTTTTGACCAAGTACCCAAATTATAGACCATTGATTATTGCACCTAACAACATTTTTTGTTATTGGATGATTGAATTTTAAAAATGGAAAGTAGAGGAGATCCCCATGCATAACATATATTAAGTAACTAATAAGGTAGAAATTTTGAGATGAAAATAACTTTAGACACTAATAAAATTGAAGGATAAAAAACATTCTCCTTTTTAATTATTAATAGTTCTTAAACATATTTTATGAGACTGTTGAAAATGGAATGATACCATATTGAAAAAAAAATCCTTATGAAGGGTATTATAATATTGTTGTTAGCTAAAAATTAAATGGCATCATTTTTGGATGTGAAATGCATTAAAAATTTATTTAAAAGAGATATATTCATCCATTGAATCCAAGGTTTCCTTAATATATTTTTACTGGTGTAATGAAATTACTTAGATAGATAAATCAAAATCAAAACAATGGATGAAAATATAAATATGAAGAGAAGAGTAAAAATATTAAACAAATCTAATAAGAGCATATTTAAGTAGATCCATGTTAAAGATTTATATTAGAGGAAAATACTAAATATATGATTATGCTAGTTTGAGGGGGAAACCTCCACAACCTTATAATAAGAACAACATTTTTAATATGATTTTATAATAATAACCACTACCTATTATATATACTCTATTAAGGCTACAAATACTCCATAGGAAGACACTACTACTAACATGAAGACATAAAATTATCACAAGACTAGTAACAGCTTATTATAGCCATAATTAAGCCACACATATCCCAATACATTCTAGTAGATGAGGGAATAGCATACCCATCCCCTTAAAACCAATGTATTCCTAAACATTTTATGATCATTGGATGCTTTTCTAATAAAACTTCATCATCCGAAGTCACATTCTCATTGTCCAAATTATTTCACTTAATTAAATACTCTATAATCACCCTCATCTACAACCTCTTTTTACATATCTAAAGGATTTCCTCAAGTTCATCATTATTCCCTCCTCATCAATATTTATTAATTTTTCTAGGTTAAAACTCTTTGTTCAATTACCTTCTTCAATAAAAAAAAATGAAAGATAGATGTGTTTTTGCTAAATGAGGAAACTCTAGTTTTTATGTTACACTACCTAACTTATGTAAGACTTGTTAGGTCCCATAATAATTATACGTGAAATTTATTTGTCCTTATTTTATTTTTTCAAGAAAAATTTTAATATGGTTTTAATCACATAAAACCCAATCCCCTAATTCAAAAGCTAGTAAGCTTGTTGCTTCATTCAGTTATTTGCCTGTCCCAAATAATCTATAAGACTAGAGAAAAATTTATGATGGTACTAAAAGTGGCCTTTGAATGCCTAAAATGTGGTTGAAATATCATGTATGAGGTGATGGGTGGTGGTTGGTACCCATACAATGCCAAAAATAGAGACATTTTGTGTATTAAAATTACTTAGATAAATAAAGCCAATTCACAACAATGGATGAAAATATAAATATCTAGAATAGAGAAACAACAATAAATCTCAATAATAAGATCATAATAGATAAAATACACACCATATTAGAATACTCTAAATATAAGGCTAAGTCATTTTGAGGGATAACCTCCACAACCATGCAATAAGAACAGAATTTGTAATATGATCCTTAAGTACTAACCTCTACCTCCTATATAATATACATAGGCTATGGTTACTCAATATACTAACCCTATTAATAATATGAAAACATATATATTTGTGATATGACAAGGTAAAAGGTTAAATTTAGCCACAATTCAGCCACACAAATCCTTGTACATGTTATAGGTTAAGGGTGTAACATGCCCTTCCCCTTCAAAAAAATGTTTTCCTTAATAAAGACTAACTCTTGATGGTGTTTTAGGAATGTTTTATCCTCAAATGTTACATTACCATTGGTCAGATTATTCTAATTTATCAAATACTCCTTAATATTCCTTGTTCATACCCTCTTACTGTGTGTCTAAAGGATCTCCTCATATTGAAAAATGACTATGTCCTACTAATATGGATTTGTTAACTCATTCTAGGTAGATAACCTTTGCCTAATTACCTTATTTAAGCATAATACATGAAATATTATATGTAGGTGGGAAGATTGAGTTAGATTTAACTTGTATACATCACTACCAATTTTATGCATGATTTGATAAGGGTTGTAATACCTAAAATAATTTTTTTATCCTTTTTATATTACTTCAAGTATATTTTCTTGTATGGTTGTAGGCACATAAACACTCAATCAATCACTTTAAATTCCTTTTGCTTTAGTGTTGATCTAATCGATGTTTCATTTTATTTTGTGACACAACCAAGTTCTCTCATAGACTATCGAATACCTCCTAATGGTGTTAAATGTGTTTTTAAAAATCTAAAACCCTTGGTTATACCCTAAAGGATGAGGAAATGGATAGTGTATAGAAGGGGAAATACAAATGATTTACAAATTAATCCTAGTTCAGAGAAGATAAATCAAACTTAACTTCTAATTGTTGATACATTTAGAAAATTAAGGTCATGACCAAGATGGACCCATGAGACCTAACCAAGGAGTCCCTTACCAAAATAATGTCATTAGAGAGGGTTTTAAAGCCTCTAGTCAAGCAAAACCATGCAATAACCCTAGTTAGGTCCTATATTTTATTATTAAAAAAATTAAATGCAAAGTAAATTAAAATATAACTTATTGCTCACCAAATCATGTGGCACAAAATGGGGGTAATAAATATAAAATTAAACATGTATAGAAGATCTATACTTAAGCCAATGTATTAGAAATTTCAATGCATGGAAAGAGAGGCATATAAGCTAATAAATGCAAATCTATCTACTTTAACCAAGGGAAAAAAATATAGGAACACTTACCTTTGAAGATGAACCGATTGAGCCTCAATCTCTCCCTTGGCCAATGTGTTTCACAAGAGGTTATTATGATATGTAAGGATAACAAGGATAAGTCAACTCTAGGCTACACAAATTATCTATTCATCCATAAGACAATATCCATATCTCTAAGTGTATTATTTAAACACTAAGCTATATTGCTCAAGTAGAATGGTGGATAATTATATGAATAATATATGATGTTATTATTCTTCTCTCTCTAATAAATGGTGAAAATGTTGTATATATAGCTATATCTAACCCTGAACCCTTCTAAACATTTAGCCAATAGAATCAACCCAATCAACCCTATATTATTAATTAATAAAATTATGTTTGGTCCTAATTTGGGTTGGTTGATGCCAACCTAGAACCATAACATGATAATATAATTTAAGTACAGGGTTGGCCTAGGCTAACATTGTTTGGTGATTATCAAAAAGAGTTTTTGGCTTAGATATGGGGTTGTTTAATGTCATGAATTATTTGTATAAGTGTGTAATAGAGGTTTCAAAGATTAGGTAAATCTATAGGAGAATGTTTTTTAGATTTTAAGTGGTGGTATAGGAGACAAAAATCATACAAATCACTAATGGTCTACCCACCTCTTTCCCAATGCACCCTTTAAGGCGTGTACTTAGATAGATTGAGACTCAACATGTTATTTCAAGAGATAAATCATCAATAATTGATAAATTTTAAAAATATTACGTGTATGCATATTCCTCACTCAAATTTCATCACATGTCACTCAGGTTTAACATGGGATGGTGCTTTAGGAAAAGAACATAGTAACACACAATGCTGAAGCAAAAAAAAATCATAGTATTTTAAATCATAAAATAATTGAAAGTAAATGGCTGAAATGAAATAACTAAAATAAAAAAGTAATGCATGCATACCTTATCTTACCTTTATCATTGATTGATTTTTGGTTGTGTTTGTATTTTTTATTGTGGATAGAACATGGACTGATTTATACAGGCCTAAGGATACGAAACTAAAGATCAAAAATAAACAAACATAAGAAAGCCAAGATAACTAAAATGTGTAAGCATGACATACTTAGAAATTTGGTACACTAGGGTAATAAATGCTAATTTAGGACCAAAATATCAAGAATATAAATGATATAATGATGGAAAATGAATGTATAACACACTAAATCATGTTGGGAAGAATGTAAAACATAAATGATAAAAATGAATGTAGAACATGTTAAGTCACATTGGGAAGCATATAAAACATGAAATGACGAAAATGAATGTAGAACATACTAAGTCATGTTGGGAAGCATGTAAAACATAAATGACAAATGAAATATCAATAGAAGAAAATATAATAAATATATGTAAACAAGTGAAAATTAACCCCATGTACGATAAGCAAGTCAAATTAAAACATAAATAAATCATACATGACTAAAACCAAAACATATAAATCCATATAAAGTGCAAGCATGTCTAATTAAGAATGAAGAAAGAATAAATAATTGAACAATGATAATTTAAATCAAAATATAATACAATCATTTCAATTCATACATAAATAAAAACATGTAAGCATATAAAATTGCATATGTAAGATAGGTGAAGCCTACAAAAAATCACATAAGAATGTGATAGATAGATGAATACAAAGATCTAAAGGATGACAATTAAAACTTAGTAATTCTTATAAGATAAAATGTAAGAAACCATAACTAATTAATGACATGACTAGGATGATAATGAGATTTTGTGGTGAGAAAATGGTGTAGGTGTGTTTGTGAGGAAAACCTGGTCCTATCCAAGATATTATAATGCAACTCACAAACTATAAACTAAGAGGCATAATAAGGAAAATGTTATCAAGTATGTGATCATCTAAAATCAATATCTACCAAGGTGAATATAAGGAAAATGTGATGAAAGTAAGGAATGTGAGGAACCACATGGGTGATTTGAACATCCTTAGTAAGAATGAGACATACTAGTCAAGTGAGAAAGACTAGAAACTATTGAGAACAATGACTTAGAACACTTTAATTAATGAAAACATAGCTTGGGATAATAAGTGAAGTGCATAAATCAACCCATGAAGGTTATATGCATGAAAATTAAAATGGGTGTACCTTCCCACAACATGTTACTCATTCTTTAGGACCCCTTATAAAGTCGTCGATCTACTGCAAAGACTGGGTACTTGTTTGAGAAAGTATGTGTCACTAGAATTATATGATATAATAAGACTTCCTACCATAATTTACTAGCCTACTACACCCCGATGCAAATTTTCTCTATCATGAGGCAAACTTTGGAGTTTGAGATTAAATTAAGATAATATATTTTCTAAATATAGATCACATCTTTTGGTGTCATCTGGCTTGTAAGATTATTTTTACCTTTTTATCATTGCCTTTTTTTTTTTATGATTTGGATTTTAAATATTTTATATTTTTATATTCCTCTTCCTCCATACAAATTTGGATAACCAAAAATGAGTGAAATAGGTGAAAAACACAAGAGATATTACACTCGATCACTAGAGAAAAGGTCCTAAAGACCAAGGTGTCTAAAGACTCATAGACTTGCCCACATGTAAGTATGCAATCTCAGAATTGACCTATGTGTGCCTCAAATGAAAGTAAATAAGGGAAATATGTGGATCATTATAGATATATCAATTTAATAAGTGACATAATAATGAATATACTCATATCTGATCACAAAGAGGTAAAATAGTGCTATGAAAGGGATGGGGCTATATTATGCTAGTCATGTCACCAGAGAATCCATACTAACCTAGAATAGATCTAGCACAAGATATAATGAAATTATTAGTCATAATAAAATAGGGAAAATGTAATTTAAATATGTTTTAATGTGGTAATTTGTGAGGAGAGCTTGGTCTTATCTATGGTATTACACTACAACTCACAAGGTGAACACCAATGAGGTGAATGTTAAATAAGGGGTAAAAATAATAATAAAACTACTAAGGTAAATAATGACATAAAATAATAATAATAATAAAAGAGATATCTAAGAACTAACTTGAAAACAAAGTCTAAATTTAATGTGTAATAAAACCAAAGAACCTAAAGGAAACAATTGGGCGAGTAAAATGTCTTTGTGAGGTGACATTAAACCATTAGAATGATTTGCATTAGGTTCGTAGGTGAATTTGGAAATAGTTAAATGTGTTGGTTTGTTATATTTTAAGGGTGTTAAAATTGAAATAATATTTGTATGAGAGGTATGAAGAGGTCTATACTAAAAAGGAGGACCATGTATGACGTACTTTGGAGTAGGAATTTTAACTAGGTGTTCCTTTGGTTCATGTGACCTAAAAGGTTGAGGTTAGACAAATTCAACCACCTATTTGAAGTTATTAATGTTATCTATCCTTTCCTTATTCATATAGGAATAAGGATCAACTGTGTTTTGGACAACATTAGTAGATAGGGTGGAGGTATGGTATAATTATTATTGATCATTAGGTAAGTAATGGTTATGTGATTGTGATTCTTTGGATTGAATTTTAGAAGCTCAAAGATAGTCTTGATAATGTTGTTTTGTTAGAGTATCAAGACTAAAATGTGGACCAAGTAAGGAAATAATAATAAATCAGTGAAGATCACAACAAGACTCATGAGAATTGCCTACAGTAACATGCCACCAACAAAACTTATTAGGATTGTACCATTTTGGAGGAGTTATGGAAGGATCAAAGTTCATGGGTTTAGAGGGTGGTGATTTCTTCTTCAGTGCTTCTAGACTTAAGGGAGGGTGTGTTGGGTTAAAATTGGTTGAATTGGATGTTCCCTTTGGAGGTTTGGGAGGCTTATATGAATCTATGTCATGATAAAATGATTTGAAAAGGTTCCATAGTAGTTGTTTGAGGTGGTTCAAATTGAGTCATAAGAAAGTCTTTCCATTTTGCTTGGTCTAAGGCTTCTTCTAAATTTTTAGGGGAAAAGATACAAACTTTGTATTAAAGAGGATATTTAAGAGTAGTAACAAATAATTTTAAAAGAGAATCATCATTCATGTTATGGTCCACTTTATGAATTAAATACTTCCATAATTTGATGAAAGTGTGAGCAGATTCATTAAGAAATTGTTTGGTATTAATGAAATGGCAAAGGTAATTTTCAAGAAGGTCATCATGTTGGAATTTATTTACTAGAGCATTTACTAAAACCTCTAGTTGTGATATGGAATGTATAGGAAGTTGGTTGTACCATTCAAGTGCATAGCCAACAAAGGTTTTAGCTATGATCTTGGTGGTATCAAAGGCATTAGTTTGGACCCATTCCTTATATATATTATTAAAATATTTAAGAAAGATAGTGGAATATTTAGTTCCATTGTATGTGATAGTTGGATAAATGTTTCCAATGTCTATGGTTGCAATGAATGGAGCTAAAGGTTCATTTTGAATATGTTGAAGAATTTTGTTATGCATGATTGGTTGAGGGATGATATTCCCAATTGAAAATCTAAGAAGAGGGACATAATTTTGGTTTGGTTATTTCATGATGACTTGAGGTGGTTGAATAACCACTTTTAACATTTGATATTGTATTTACATCATTTGGTAATGGTTAGTTATTTTCATAACATTCATTTGTTGAATTATTTGAGAAATAATTTGAGTTGTATCAAATGGAAGATTTTAATTACTAGTTGTAGGAGGTGAAATGATAGTGTTTATAGGAGGAGAATTCCATATATTAGTGTTAGGGGATGAATTATTGTGTAGTGGATTCCCTACATTGGTAGTAGAAAGAGGACTGGGATGAAGAACCTCAATTGTATTACATTATGTAGTAATTGGTTTTGGATTAGGAAGACATGAAAGAATAAATTGAATATTTTTATTTGATGTAATAAAATAAGTGAGGTTCTAGTCTAAATATTTAATTATGCAACGTTCTTAATTGATTGGATGCTTAAAATATGGCATCATTATGAATTACAAATCCTTGGTTTTGAGGAAATAGATAAATATGTAAGATACTAAGTTGAATATGTCAATTGTGTTAGGTAGAAAAATAAGTAGAACAACTTTAAGAGACAGAGTCAAATGAGTCAACTTTATTCTAAGGGAAGGTATCCTATAAAAGACTAAGTTGATTGGGTTGACTTTGTTCTAAGGTTAAACAATTTTTTAAAATGTGATAAATTATGTATGACTAAGAAAATCAAATTAAGTATACAAGCAACTAGATCAATGTGTTTGATTTAATTATAGTACACAACATAAACATTATACCAATGTTGGATTGTACAAGTTTTAGAATACAAAATACAATTTGAAAAGAGAAATCAGTAAAACTAGAATGTAAATGTTAATCTAATAAGTAGATATTACTGAATGTTTTAATTTATAATAATTTTTGAAATTAATGTGATAAATAGTTGGTTGTCAGAATGAACTAGAAAGGAAATCTATGGATAGTTTTAGGTAGTTTAGGATGAAAGGGATTTGTATTGGTGATGATAATTTCTTGGTATTAGGACATAACCCCTATCACTTCAAAATTCCACAACAATAAGGGTGTCATGTGCTTTACCAATATATACCATCAACCACATATTTATACATGGCCAAAAAACCAAATTGGCTTCCCACTTAGTGATGAAATTCAAGTAGGTAGACCTTAGGAATAAAAATGTTTAAAGATTTTTAGTGTTAAGTGATTTGTAAGTGTATGCAAAAGATAAAAATAGTGTGACTAAATTGGTAAATTTAAAATTGCCTAATTATTATATGTTTTTTACTCTAAGTATGTAAACAACTAAAATGAAAAGTGAATTAATTACTAAAAATATAGGTTAATTCTTTTGTCTATGAAGAGTACAAAGTTGGTTTAAGTGACACTATATGTAAACAATACAAAATAGATTAGATAGGGTCATTAATATTATATTTAATCAAGATACAAAAGAACATCATTGAATAGGTCGATTGAGTTTTTTGGAGAGAAGATAGGCTACAAAACTATGTCGATCTAGTCAACCCAGTTCACTATAGGATTACAGTTTTATAGACTGTATACTATGAAAAATAAGATTGTAAATAAAAAATAAAAATGATATATAAGGTAAGAATGAACCTTAATAATTTTGAATATGCTTAGTATGTAATTTTTTATGCTATGTTACTCAAATGTTGATTTTTTAATTCTATGAATAGAGTTGACTGGGTTGATAAAGAATGTGAAACCTGTATGCTAAAAAAGAGTTTTGAATAAATTTGAGTGGGTCAATGAAGTTTTCAATACTATAATTAAAGAAGAGGATTGTGTTGATCTAATCAATCCAGTCACCTATAATTGAAAAAGACTTATAGAGAGAAAATGGAGTTGATTTGGAGTGACTGTGTGTTAAACTCTCACACAAAAAGTTATATTATATCAATAGGTTTGATATAGTATTGTAAAAATAAAAATATATAATATGATAATAAATTAAGGCATGAAGGAAAAATTTCAAGGGTTAATTTCATGTTGGGTTCACCAAAATGTATACAAGGGAAAATATAATTGATCTACAAACCAATCCTAACTCAGAGAAGATAAATCACACTTACACTTCCACTTATTGGTGCATTTAGACAATCGGGGTCATGACCAAGATGGATCTACTAGACCTAAGCAATGGGTTACTTACCATAATAATTCCACTAGAGAAGGTTACAAAGCCTCTATTCAAATAATACCATGTAATAACCCTAGTTAGGTCCTATATTTTCTTATTCACAAAGTAGATGTAAAGTAAAGTAAAATCTAACCTAGTGTTCACCAAAGTTTGTGGCATAAAATGGGGGTAATAAAAATAAAATTAAACATGCATAGAATATTTATACTTAATCCAATGTATATGAATCCTAATGCATGCAGAGAGAATAATATAAGCTAACAAACGAAAATATATCTACTTTAACAAAGGAGGAACAAAGTTAAGTTAATTTACCTTTGAAGACAAACCCATCGAGCCTCAATCTCTCCCGTGTCCAAGGTGTTTCACAAGAGGTTGTTTTGGTATGTAATTATAACAAGGATAAGTCATCTCTAGGCTATATAACTTCTCTATGCATCCAAAAGACTTCTCCACAAGACAAGATCTATATCTCCAAGTGTAGTAATGAAACCGTAATCTATGCTCCTCAAGTAGAATCATGGATAAGTAGAAGTGTAATATATGATGTTCTTCTTAATCTATCTCTCTAAAAAATGGCAAAAAGGATGTGTATCTATGGATATATCTAAACCTAACCACTTCTAAAAGTTTGGCCGATGGATTTGGCCAAAATGACCCTATATTATTAATTAATAAAAGTAAGTTAGGTCTTAGTCTAGTTCAGCTAAGGCTGACCTAGACCTGTAATGTGCTAGTATAATTTAAGTACAAGGTCAGCACTAGATGACATTGTTTGGTAAATATCAAAAAGATTTTTTGGATTATATAGGGGTTGTTTAAGGTGGTGAATTATTTGGATAAGTTTGTAATGTAGGTTTTAAAGCTTAGGTAAATGTATAGGATAGGTTTGTGTAGATTGCATGTGGTGGTATAAGAGACAATAATATTGTAAAGCACCAATGGTTTACCCACCCCTTTCTTAATGCACCCTTTCAGGCATGCACTCAAAGAGATTGAGACTCAATGGGTTCATATAAAAGATAAAGCATCAATAATTGATAAAGTTCAAAAATATTATGTGTATACAAATGGTGGGTGGTACCCATATAATGTCAAAAATAGAGAAATTTTGGATGAGGTATGGAATAAAGTCTTATACCACCATTCTACTAGTGGTATCCAATGAACCCATCTCTCCTATTTATCCAAGGCTAAATAGTGGGGATAAACCTATAATAATTTATTGATTGCCTATATTTCCCCATCATAATGAGGATGATATGATGAGATACGATCCAAATGAGTACCCAATCATGAGAATAAATCAGTCCAAAAATTATAGGTAAATATAGGATCATGATCACTTAGTATGATCTTGGAAGTCCCATCTCACTTTTGAACTACATCTAAAAAATCATATGCTATTGTACTTGCTAAAAATGATATGAAAAAGGCACAAAAATGGGCATATTTTTAAAGCCTATCTATAATTACCATGATGACCTAGGAAACCCTATTATAAAATCCATTGAATCCTCCTCCCACCTTTGGCTGGGAATAGGTAAGGTTTGAAAAATACCTAGGGCCTTAATTATCTCACCCTTATTTTTATTACATATCATACATTCAACAACAAATTTATACACATCCACTTTGAATAATTCTTAAAATAAATATTACTTTATTATATTACACATTTTCAAAAATATTGAATTCACCTTACTATAGATGCATGGATATTTATAATAACCTTGTGTGTAAGGGAATAATTCTTGCATAGGTACAACCTATCTTTGTACCGAAGGCCTTTCCATTTCCACGTATTTTTTTTGAGACACTAGAATATTTTTTGATATTATATATAAAATCTTAGGCTTTAGTGTCATTCTCCAATTAATATATTTCATCATCTACCAAGTATGTCTTCCTTATGGACATTGGGAATAATAGTGCCTTTGTGGTCTCATCCCTCCTAGATAGTGCATCTACCACTACATTATCCTTTTCTTTATTATATATGGTTTCAAAGTTATATCCAAATATTTTGGTCACCCATTTTTTATTCTTCAAATTAAAACCTCTACTCTAATAATTATTTTAGATTATATTGATTTTTCTTCACCTTAAAGTGTCTACCCATCAAATATGGTCTCCATTGTTTGATTGCATGAAGAATACCTATCATCTTCTTCTCATATGTAGGCTCTATAAAACTCTTAACCTTGATTTTATGAATCTAAAGTATAATGGGCCATCCTTCTTATAATAATAATTCCCCCATTCCATATTCCTAACACATCATATTCAATAATAAAATATTTTGAAAATATTATGTGTCCAAAAATAGAGTGGTGCACATGGCCTCCTTCAACTTTTCAAATTCCTTGGTGACTGCTTCATTTCAATGGAAGGATTATTTCTTAAACAAATTTTTGAGTGATGTTTCTATGTTTTAATTTTTCACAAAACTATTATGGTATCCTATCAATCCTAAGAATCCTTGAAGGTTCTTAAGGGGTTTTGGAACTTTCCATTTTCTAACTTGGCTTAGATCAAGTATTGATAACTCTGGATGCCTTCTAAGAACTTATTGACCACCTAAATTTGACCAACATATTTAGGATGATATGACAAGATATATGATACCTAAGCATGTTCCCAATAAATAAAATAAATTGGTATAAAAATTACCAATAAATATAACATACGATCAATTACTATGATCACTAGGGTGTTATGTAGCTTCTTAATTATATCCCTAAAATTTGATGTTAATGTATGTTATTTAAAAGTATGTGATAAGTGGGTGCGGGGGGGGGGGGGGGGGAATGAGAATATTTTTTGAGTTTATCCATGAAAAACATGATGATATTTTTCAATTCAAACTTTTACAACCTTGTGATGAAATCCATGGACACCTCATTCCACATCTCAGGGTTTTAATTATCTTGCAATTTTATTAACACACCATGAATTATAGAAAAAATTTATGATTTTTCCCTTTGATCCGTTCCAAAATTAAGTCATTATTGATTATATGATAAGTCTTCAGTAATATTAAGTGCCCACTAACTGTTGAAGCATGTAGCTCTACAAGAACCTTTTGCTTAAGGGTTGAGTTCTTGCACAAGTATAATCAATTATTGTAGTGTAGAGTGTCCTATTTCCATATGAGTTTTTATAACATGCTTAAATCATGTTGTATATTATAAATGATATTTTATGTATCTATGTCATTCACTTATTCCATTTTTTATTCCTTTAACTAATCTTCTTGTAATAGTGATATATCACACAATAGTGCTTTTGTGGACTCATCCTTCCTTAATAGTGCATCAGCCACTGCAATTGCCTTTAATTTATTTTATATGATCTTAAATTCATGTCCCAACATATTTTTGACCCATTTTTTTTTGTTTTTCCATGATAATATATGTTCTAATAATTATTTGATGCTATTATGAATTTTGTTCACCTTAAAGTGTATCCCATCAAAGAAAGTCTCCATTGTTTGTCTAAGTGAATGATAACCATAATTTAATTATCATGAATGGGATTTAAAAAATATTTATATTCATCCTTATCACGTAATTAATACCTCCATTACATATCCCAAAAGCATTACACTTAACAATGATTATTTTATAAAAATCTGGGGTAGCTAGAATTGGAGTGATGAACATGGCCTCCTTCAACTACCATATGATTTGATATCTAACTCATTCAAATGTAAGGATTATTTATTCAATAAATTTTTTATTGTTGTTATTATGCTACCATATTTTTTAAAAATAGATGATAGTAACCTATAATCCCCAATAATCCTCGAATATGCTTGACAATAATAGGATTTTTTAATACAACTATAGCCTTGATTTTGTGAGGGTGCACCTATAAAACTTCATGGGAAATAATGTGATCCAATTAATCCACATCATCAACTCCAAAATTACACTTGGAATGATTTTTATACAATTGATGTTGTGCCAAAATATCCAAAACCTTATTAATGTGTTACACATTTTCTACCCATGTTTTGCTTTATATTAAGATGTCATAGAAAAACACCAAGACAAAGTTATAAAGAAATGTATAAAAGATAGAGTTCATAAAAATTTTAAATTTAGATGGTGTATTTTTTAATCCAAATAAAATCATCAAAAATTCATAGTGTCCCTCATGGTTCTGAACTTAGTCTTATGTATATCCTCATATTTGATTTAGATATGATGACAGCATGAGAAAATATCAAGTTTTGTAAAGTATATAATACCATGTAACTTTTCTATCAAAATATCATGTAAATGAATTCAAAAATTATCTTTTATGGTGTACATGTTGATCCCTATAGTCTAGACACATGCATTATGTCTCATCTTTTTTATGCACCATGTGTCATCCTAATTATGCACCATAACCACTAGAGATGAATAATCATTATGGCTATGATTTATTATTCATACCTTGATGATTTATCATACCATATTCTCAATCTCACTCTTATGTACATATATGTACTTATAAGGTTAGATGTTGGGGGTGGTTAGATCCCTGGTACATTATAAATAACATGATTATGATCCATTTTTTATAAATTTCATGTAAATGGCATGATTGTGATTCAAGCTTATAAAAATAATTTAAATATTCTTTTAATTTTAATATTTATCAATTTATAATATTTATATATATGTGGAAATTGATAATATATTTTCCAATCAAATACACCCCGCATGGTTTGTTACATGATAAATTTCATGTAGAATATATGCAATACACATAGGTAGAATCTAGAATGTCAATGAATTAGAAAACCATACACAACTAGATCACATGACACTAAGTCAATAATTAATAATATGTTTTACTATTTTAATTGATTGAGGTTTTAACCTGTGTTAAATATAATAATAAAATATTTATTATTTTACCAAGTAAAGTGTTAAGGGCCCAATAATGGTACCCACATAACATAAAATGTTCCAAAAGTTCCTCTTAATGTTAAGTGGAGATACATTCCATGGTCACTTTAATAAAATAATTATATTTTATAAAATTTAAAGATTTATAAACTTTCATCATGCCAAACATCACCTTTTGAAACAAAAAGAATTATAATCCATAAGCTACTAAAATTAAGTTTAGGATAGCATGATCATGAGACTACATCTCATAATTTCTCATGAATAATCATCTAAGCATTATTGGATCATTTTATTACATAAGAACCTCTATTACAATATGTTTTTGAGTATTGGGGTACAAAACTAAAACATACACATAAAGTTTACAAAAATCACATAATGTGATATATTACAATACATTACAATGAGAAAAAGTATAGAGAAGAAGAAGGAACATATGGCTATTAAGTGACATTGTCATGCATATTACACCTCAATGGTAAATCTAAAAGGTCCAACATTACATGAAACTAAAAAAACTTGGTGTAACCAAGTGGTTTTGTGAATATATCTACCACATTTTCATCTGTAAGACATAACTACAAATAAATATCACTAGTGATGACTTTATCTTCGATAAAATTCACATGAACTTAAATATTTTTATTTCATTAGTGTTGCACTAGATTTTTATCTTGAGCTATACAACTTTAATTATCACAATGAAGGGTGGTATTATGAGAAACATCCAAATAAAATTATCTTAACAACTTTCATAGCCACATGGTTTTTTTATTAATTTCTAAAACACTTTTATAATTTGCTTCTATAGAATAGATAGATATAGTATGTTTATTTTTGTTGCTCCAAGTGATAAAACTTGCACCAAAATTAATCACATATATAGAAGTAGATTTTCAGTCTACCAACATGGACAACATCACAATAACCATATAAATTAACATTATCAATAGAAGAATAAAATAAACCAAAATTTATAGTTCCCTTGATATATTGAAGTATTTTGTTGTCAATTTATAATGATCTAAATATGGATCATGCATAAATATACAATAAACCAACAACATATAAAATATTTGGCCCAATAATGGTTAAATAAATCAAATTACCAACAAGCTATCAATACAAAATAGGGTTAATTTTTTCACATGTAGATTTTGGATCAAGCTTAACACTAACTTCAATAGGATTAGATGTAGACTTAAAATCAAGCATATTAAACTTAAAAATATGATTATGTGCATATTATGATTGTGATATAATAATTCAACTTTATCTTGAAATATAATCATTCTTAAAAAATGGCATAGAATGCTTAAATCAGTCATTTCAAACATTTGACTTAGTTTATTCTTATATTTATGAACTAAACTAATTAGATTATTAGTAACCATAAGAACATAAACATATGATATAATTAAGATTAAATGACCTTTTTCAACTTTAAAAAATTGATCATTATCTAAATAATAGTTAGAGAAACTAAGTTTTTTAAAATAAATAGTAATTTTAAAATACCAAGCTTGAGGAGCTTGTTTTAAATCATACAAATATTTATTTAATTTTCAAACAAAATGGTCTTTGTTAGTATTAGTGAAACCTTTAGGCTGAGTCATATAGATTTATTCTTATAAATCACCATTCAAGAATGTATTTTTGACATCCATTTGGTGTATAATCCAACCATTTTGAGTTGCAAGAACAATGATTAATTTAATAGTACTCATTTTATGATATAAAAACAAATGTTTCAATACAGTTAATCCTAGGTATTTTAGTCAACCCACAAGAAATTAATCTTTTTTTAAATTTATCAATTTTACCAATTGAATTATATTTGATTTTATAAAGCCATCTACAACCAACAATATGACTTTTAGGTGGAGGTGAGACAAGATCCCAAGTTTGATTTTTAATTAAGACATTATATTCATCTTGCATAATAACTTTACATATATCATCTTGAATGGATTCTTAAAAATATTGAGGTTCACATTCATACAAACTCATTAAAGCATGATAAAATTGTTAACTTATAGTTAATTTATTAAGATTATCAAGACTAGACGATTGGATTAGGGATTCTTCCCATTTAGATATTTTAGATTGAACATAAAATTCATGAGATTCATCCAACTCTAACTTATACAAAGATGGATCAACTTAATCTAGGGTATATGTTTCTTCATAAGGAGAAACATGAGAGCCAAATTCATAAAAATAAAAACATTGAGGTTCCATAGAGGGCTCACAAAAGGATTTTTTAAGAATAAGAACATTCATATTCTCAATTATTTGTATTTTAGATAGATCATACATATTAATCCTTTAGTTTTACCTCCATAACCTATGAAAATACAAGAATAGGAGGTAGGATCAAGCTTCTTTCTATTTACTTCAGAAATAAAGATGGAAGTAGGGTTGCCAAAGGTTAAAAGATGAACCACACTAGGTTTATTTTTAGACCACATTTCTAGAGGAGTATATTAATGCAAAGATTTAGTAGGGACTCTATTCAGAATATGCATAGAAACATTCATGGCTCTAGTTCATAATAATTTAGGAATACTTATAGAAGACAACATTATTCTAACCATATCTATAATGGTGCAATTTATCCTTTTAGCAATACTATTTTACTGAGGGGAATATGGATTTCTTAGTTCTATTTTAATACCACAACTAATGCAAAAAGACTCAAATTCTACTAATATATTCACCACCGTTATAAAATCTGAATCTCTTAATATAAAAATTAGAAGGATTTTCAATAATAGTTTTAAATTATTTGAATTTAGACAACACTTTAGGTTTATTTTTTAATCAAATATGATCAAATCATCCTAGTGTGATCATCACTAAAATTAAAAACATATTAAAAACCATTAAGAGATACAACTTCAAGCAATTTTTTAACATCACTATGAATTAATTCTAGAGGATGTGAGGAATTCATGTCATGATTCTTGTGAAAGGGATTAGTATGATGCTTACAATGTAAGCATCCTTCACAATTTTTATGATGAGAAGAGATATAAGGAAAAAACAACAAGATTATGAAAATACATATCATCTAAACTTATAAAATTAAAAATGGATTAATCTTTCATTCCATAATTGAGATTCATTCTTACTACGTGATGAAAGATAACATGCAAAAGAGGCATAAAAAATGTATAAACTATTTTTTTAAATGACTTCAACAATTAGAGAATTAGACTGATTAATAAAAGACAAATTATCTTTAATAAAACTTAAAAATAAATTATCATTATTAAGTTGATAACAAGATAACAATATTTTATTAAGTTTAGGTACATATATATTTATTAACAACATTTTCAAATTTAGCCTTTTTTTTGCTTAGCTACTTATAAAAATGACTTATCTCCTAAGTATATCTTTCCATAAATATATCTAGTATCAAAAAAAATGTTACATAATCAAGTCATATGGTGTGATTAATCTCTATCTAGAATACATCCATTCTCATTAGAAGAAAACAAGGCAACATATAAATCAATTACATTAGAATTTTCTTCCTGATTGTTGTTATGATTCTAGTTCTTATGATGGTTTGGATTAAAGTTCTTTCCTTTGTTATTTTTATGGGGTTTATTTTTAGTTATGTTCTTTTTTTTTATAAAAATTTTATATTCTATAACTAAATTTATTGTATAAATTAAAATTCTCATTGAACTTAGGTTTATGATTTTTATTTCCAAATTTCTTGTTCTCATGTTTTCCATTCATAAAATTAGGGTTAGGTTTTTGGTTTCTATTATTCTTAAAAATAAGGTTGAGAGTAAGAAGTGCTTAGTGACATTCTTTTTATAATCAAAATTAGACATCACTTTCTCTTCTTGAATTAGAAGAGTTGATAGGGTAGTGAGGTCAAGGATATATTACTCTATTTGGTACTTTTAATTTAAGATTGAAATAAAATTATGAATTTTTTCATGAATATTAAGTTGAATAACAAAATATAACAATTTATCTTGATAGATTATAGTCACAACCATATAATTGAGCTTTAATATTCTTAATTTTACCAATAAAGTTAATAAGTTCTTCATCACCTTTCATAAGTGTAGTAAGTAATTCAATAGTCAACTTAATAATCTTAGAGAGATGAGTGCCCTCATGCATAGACTCAATTAATTTCCAAGCATCATTAGGCTCTTTATTATCGATATGGAGTATAAATTCATCTTTAACACTCTGTAAGATAGGCGACATCACTTCTTCTGATTTTTGTTGAAATGCATTTGAAATTTTAGGTGTAACATGTCATCTAGATGGGGATTTTTAGTCCCAACAACAATTTTTCACAAATTTCAAGCCAAAAATTATACCTTAATGAAAATTGTATATATATTATAGTTTGATCCATTAAGTATTTGATATTTATTTAATATAAAGTTAGATGAAACCACTGCTTCCCTTTAAGAGTGATAGAAAAACACTAGATAATGCTTAAAATTAAACCCTTTTTAATCTAAATTTTAACTTTATTTGATAGTAAATAAAATCAAAAGTGTAAACAAGTAATATTTGTTCAAAGAGATGTGAAACAATGCAATAAATTATAAGAATTTATACTAGATTAGGTGTCGCAAGTGTCAAACATCAAACAACTATCTAAAAATTATTATTAAAAAAGGTGTAAATATTATAATATGAGGTTTTAAAACATAAAATTGACCACATAGATAAATTTTAAAGGTTTTAAAATCTAGGAAATGATTGGTCACAAGACTATACTTGTCAAAAACATCACTAGTTAAAAAGTCAAAAAAGTTACACAAGGGTTTTGCACACGAGTTACTCTGCATGGAAACCAAAGAAGTTTATAATTAATTTTGAAAATAAATTTTACTAAATCAAAATTTGATCAAAATAAAAAAATTTAGGGAGTTTCAAACACTGGACTACCCCACATGCAAGGTTTTAGCAAAATATTAACTACCAACCCTTCTAGGAGACTAGTCAAGAATTTGCATGCATAAATTAATATTTAAAACTTATTTTCCAATATTGTAAAAAAATAAAAAATAATTATATAAATATGATTTATTGTGCATGTCAAAAAGGGATGGATTTTTTACTTTTTGTTAAAAAAGAATAAATATAAGGTGGGGCCTAGGTTTTCTTATGTGGTAATTTTTATTTTTATTTGTTACAATGGGAATCGGTTACAACCCTTCATTATCTCCACCCAAGTTTGGAGTTCTACTCTGGTAACTAACCAACCACCTTCAGGCTTCATCTTGCTTGGCTCTCACTATGTCTAGGTTTTATAATTTTAATAAAAGATTATTGATTAAATATTTCCATAAGCTTAATACTAACATTTACATGCATCTAGATATAAATATGTCACTCTTATATATGCATTAGGTGATCATATAAAATTATATAAGCCACCATAGGCCTCCAAATTTTTATAACCTTCTTGAAATATTGAAACAAGGTAGAATAGAGATTCAAAATTGAATTTTTGATGAGGAATTCAATATTTCCAATTACTTAGGCTGTATCATGGTACCATATGTGAAGATAAAAAAATTAAATAGATTGGAATGGCCTTTTTAGGGACTATAAATTTTTAGTAGGCCTTAAAACTCCACTATGATTCAACCAAAACCTTTAAAGTAACTTTTGAAGCTAAAAATTTTATTTCTAAATTTTTTCAATTCCTCAGGGTTGTATAACCACAACAAAACAACAAAAGACTTTAAAAATTTGAATACTAGTTTCTTGAGAGGAGATTGTAATTATTTGGTGGAGGTTCTGGTGATAAAAAATAGATAGATAGGCCTCCACAAATATCAAAATTATATATATATATATATATCTGTGTGCGTGTGTAGGGGTAATTGACAATATATATTCCAATCAAATACACCCCATAGGCTCTACTAACATGATAAATTTCATGTAAAATATATATAATATACATAGGTAGAATCTTCAATTTCAATTAATTAATAAAGCATACACATGACATAGAGATTAACGTGGGAAAACCTACAGAGGTAAAAAAACTAACAAATATGATATTCATATATGAGAAATTATTGACCTCTATACACAACCTTCATCATTCCCACTTCTTCTCTAATAAACCTTCTTTACAAATCTTTTACAATAAATTTTCCACATGCAAATATCAATTCACTCAATGTTTGAATGTTTTCACCAAGTGTGTTTGATATAAATTACAATAGGGTAACACCCTATTTATAATGGGGATGAAAGGAGGTGACCATTGTAACCAATGGTTCTAACCTTTCCTCAAAGAACTAAGTCCATAGTTATTAATATGTTTTATTATTTCATTTACACAATATTTTAACCCATGTTAAATATAATAATAAAACATTTATTATTTTACAAAGTAAAGTGTGAAGGGCCCATAATGGTACCCATATAAAATTAAATGTTATAACATGTTTGTGGTAGTCCTTTTGACATGTCTCTAAAAACTAATGAGTGTCCTTCTACAATTTACTATACATATAGAAGTGCATGCACATTTATTGTTAGTGATTCTAATAAAAAAATTTGCACCACAATTATATCCAGTCCATTTTTAGGAATAGTTTGAATCTACTAACAACTAATCAACTTTGGGTACTTTGTATTCATCCCACATAGTACAAAGGTCCTTCCTTGTCGGTGAAAATGCATAAACATCTCCTATAAATTCAACTCAATTTTACCCAAATTAATGAGTCATTGCACTTCCAACAACATGTTTTTCTACCCATGGGAATGGAAAACATATGGAAATATAATAGGTAATCTATCATGGTAATTTTAATAATATGATGCTTCCATGTACATATGAATGTACCACCATTTTCAATCATGACCTGAAATTATACAGTTGGATAAACAAAATAGTTCAATCACGTATCTAAATTATTGTTGAAGTAGTGGGTACTTCCTGAGTCAATAAATACTATCACCTTTGATTTTTTAGGAAAGCCACTCCCTTGATGTTTTTAAGAGTCATAATGCCTAAAATAGTATAGAAATAAAAATTTGGTTGAGTATTTTTTGTCTCCTCATCTGTCTCATTACACCCTCTCATTATACTTCTTCATTTATGCATATAATGTAGAAAGACTTCTTTTCTACACATTTATTCTAGAAAATATATTTTCTACGATAGTTTAAACATATCCCTTTTTCTATTCTACCTTTAAATTATTGAATATTCAATTTGGTAGGGTGAGGGAATGTTGGTTTTGGATTGATTCAATCTTGTATGCTTATGAAGGCATGCCTTATATTAGCTAATGTTCTTTACTTTGCCCAACAATCCATAATAATAGAATCAGATATAGTAAGTGGATTAAACATGTATTCCTCATATTGGATGTGATACTTGAGTCCCCAAATAAATATCTCATGTAAGTTCTCATCCATGATCATATCCATACATAAGGGTAGATTTTAGAACTATTGAATATAATCCCTAACCAATCCTATTTGAAATAATTGTGCTAACTAACTAAAATAACTCTCCATCACACTATTGTGATAGTGCATCTACAATTCCTTAATAAAATTTGACTATTTTATAGTTTTTTTCTTTTAAAAATTAAAATCATCAATACCAAATGAATTTATCAAGTTTCAAATATAAGGATATCATTTTGACCTTATGTCCACGTAGTATATAATGTAAATGCAAAATAATATCCATTTGGTTGATCTAGATGATTGGATCTTTTCCATTAAACTTATGTGTGTCCACTTTAAAAAGCAGACTTTGAGTACCCAAATTGGAAATAGCCCAAGGTTAGGGGTTGTGATTTATTTAGATTTGGAAATAACTAATTAAAATATCCACCATTGTTGGGCTATGCATTAGATAAGTGTGGTTGGTTTCATAGATTTTGTTGTAAGGAAAACAATTGATCAAATCTCTACCCAATTTCATCCAGTCACCTATTAATTTTATTTGTATCTCCTTTATTATACATTTCATTTTGTAATTTTTTCACATTGTAATCAATTTGGCTCAATCTCTGATCTATTGTAAAATAAAACCATATAATATAATATTCACTAATTTCATATTCCATTTGTTCTTTATTAGGTATTTTTCCTAATTTTTTAGAATCTTTGCCTTGGCCGTAGTGTGTAGATCAACCATGCAAAAAAATTGTGTTTTAAATCTCAAAACTATGGTTACTATATAATTATATTATTGATATAATCTTACCTATATGAACCCAATGACTATCATATTATGCAAGGGTATAAAAACCTAAAAATCCCCCAAAATAGGGTTGAAAAAATCTTTGTTATTTCCATTGTCTCACCTAAATGATTCAAACTAATAATATATGGCACAAACTTTTTAAAAAAAAATCCATGTTTTTTTAAAGACCTAAAACAATATTGTGACAAAATAAAAATTAAATTCCTTATGGAACAAAAGTTATGTTTTTTCGATCCTTCAACAACATTAAACAAACACTGATCTCGATCTGAACAAAAACACAACAAAAAATACTATCCAAATTGAAGCTCGGATATCACTTATAATTAAATTACTTAGATAGATAAATCAAAATCAGAGCAATGGATAGAAATATGACAATCACTATTGTAGCAAGAATAATATATCACACTAATAAAATTAGGATAGATCATATCCACACTAAATATTGATAGCATATTAGAATACTGGAAATATATGATTAATCCACTTTAAGGGGGAAATAAACATAACCATGAAATCATAATTTAATTCATATTATGATTCTCTAATACCAACCACTACCTCCTTTATGTACTCTATTAAGGCTATGGATTCTCCACAGCCAACACTACTACTAACATGAAGATATAAAAATTATCACATGACTTAGAAAAATGTTATCCTAGCCACAAGTCAACCACACATATATCAATGAATTTTAGTATTTAATGTCATAGAACATATATATTAATACAACAAACTCTTTGTTTTTTTTTAAAAGTGGCATACTATGTTTCCTATCACAGCCTTAACAGAAACCTAGAGACTATTTTAGGTGATGATAATCAACACATTTGATTCCAAGAGGTCAAATAAGAAAATCCTTGTATTGAAGCTTTTGTTTCATCCCCATATTAGAATTCATATTAAATCACACTATATTTATGGGTTTGAATTCTTTTATAATAACATATTTAGATCATATATTATATGTAATTTATTGTTGTGGGTATATAGAAGGTACAACTTTTCTATCAACCTACACCATTATCAATATAGCATAATATATAACACAAGTGATGTATATAAGAAAAACATAATAAACCTTCCATCATTACAAATATAACCAGTGATAACATAGATAAAACACAATTCCTTTTCATGTTGCATGTTGACAATTATTGTAGTATGAATAAAATATTATCTACATTTATGTTTGAATGCATAACATCTTGATAGGTTACAATTCACTCAAAATATGTCAATAAATTGATACTAAAAATAATTCATTATGATAGTTATATATAAGGCACAAATTTTCTATCAAACTATAACAACCTCACTTTAGTATAAGATATAGCACAAGGAATGTATACAAGAAAAGCATAATAAACCTTCCTTCACTACAAATCCAACTAGTGATGACATAACTACTACACATTTTCTTTTCCTGTTTCATTTTGAAAATTATTGTATATTTAATAGGGTATGATCTACATCTATCTCTAACTATATAAATTCTTTTACAATTTTTAACCCATCAAACTATGCCCATAAATTGACAACATTATAAATTGCATGATTAAGTCTTGTTCACTTAGGAGTTAAACCTTAATTTAAGTCATGTTACATTCCACAATTTGAACCAAATATAGAAGGAATAGTTTAAACAAGGAAATTAATTCATTGTGGCTTAGTTAATTTGAAAAAAATTCTAGATATACACCATGATAAGATGTAACAATATTTTGTTGTAACTTGGTTATACAAAAAATGTGTCAATGTAAAAAATTATGGTAGTGAAATTGAAACCTTACTATATTATTTTTTAAAGTAGGAAATATAATTCACCATGTTTTATCAAAATGTGACATTATGGTATAATGATCAAATTATAATAGTAAAACAATATGCATAATATAGATCTATAATATAGGAATATAAAATAATAAATTGCATCTACTTTAGTGGCTAAAATTAGTAAAAGTGTGTAATTGAAATTGATTTGACAAGAAATTGATTATATGAAAATTAAAATAGATGGAACAATCAAACCTCGACATATTTATAAAATTCTTGAAGTGTAGCTCTAGTCTAGAATGAATATATAAGCTTTGTGTAAAATCTAGATTTTTCATTGTATAAAGATAAACTCAACACTAGATTCTTAAATGACAAATTTATTCAGTCAAAATATGTCGATGTACCAATGAGACTGATGAGATTTTTCCTCATAAATAAATATGCAATGTACACCTTTCTGATTCTTTTTTTTTGTAGGTTTGCTTCCTGATGTTATATAGTCATGTAATTTCACTCCTTTGAGTTGTTCGACTAAGTGATTGAAATTATGTATTATTATCTTGATCTAATTATCCACAACACACATATAAAGGAGAAGGGATATAAATAGTTGGGTCTATAAACCTAAAAGAATTTAAAGTTGTATAACCCACATGATATAATTAGACTCCTTATGGTTCTTGTGTAATATAAACAAAATGTCAAGTAAGGGTATCAACATCTTCTTCCCTAGAAGTGATTATACAACTATATGAATATTCACCTAACGCTCGTTTAGTACAATATGGGTTCAAAATTTTAAGATAATTATTTTAGAGTAGAAAAATATAATTTTTAGAGTGTCTAGACTTAGGATTATAAATGATTCTCCTTGATGTGCCTCTCTCTTGATTGCTTCTCTTAGTAAATGACTAGGAATTATTTCTATATATAACATGCCTTAGGAAATGACAATTGAAATGGAAAACTATATGAAATATTAATATTTTAAACCAAAGTTTTAGTTAATTATTCTAAGGCATAAGGACCCAAAAAACACCTAGGACAAAATTGAAAGTGTCAAATTTGTAGGGGAAGATTTGGTGGTCAGACTGTGACCAATGTATCCATCCCAGGAGATACAAATGTTCAATAAGGGTTCAAGTAGCTCAGAAGATACCTTTATAATTTTCAAAATATAAAATGGAAGAATACTAAATACATTTTCAAAGCAAAGGCCAAAGATAAACTAATGTGGGGTAATAATTTTCTTAAAATTAAGAAAATATAGATAAGTGGACCAAGTATGCAAAAATGGATAAAATATGTTATATAAAATGGATATGCATCAAATTTAGGTATCTACATATTTCCCCTAATTTGATGTGTGTATGTGAGTGAATGCATTCATGCATAAAATTATTAAAATAAATAATTTAATCACGTACCTTCACCTACCTGGGTAAGAAAGGATGAATTTGAAATTGTTCAAACTAGGCTCCATCCACATGAATTTTTTGTATACTAGAATGTGGACATGCCCAAAATAAATGGTCAATTATAATAATTATTCAATGTCAAATCAATGTGAAAAATGTATTAAATGTGAAAATCATAAATTAAAAGTGGGAGCATAGTAATGACTACACCTTGTAGTACTAATGCTACCATTGCTCATAATAAAACACTATTCCAATTAGAACATTTTGGGATTTATTGAAACCCAATGCAATTATTGATCAATAATATAAATAAATAGACCATTTCTATTTCTCTTAGTTAGCTCGGGTTCACTTAATATTAACTGCTCAATACTTTATTTTATAAAAATCCTTTTTTTCCATACTTTTTTCTTTGATATTAAAACTAAAATATATAGATATGCTCCCCATTTTGAGGTGATGGATTGGAACAACCTACTCTAAAATCATTCATCTTAAAATAAATATTCATATGCATCATATGTTATAAAATGTATATAGATGAAGCATCAAAATTTATGAAAATTGTACAAATTGCATGTAACCATTGTATAATCTAAATCTTTGATAAAATACAGCTATCATAAAATACCATCATGTAAATCTCAATATAAATGTGTACATCCTCATATGAGGGTGAAATATATGGGGTAAAGTAATATGCCATAATGAATACTCCATATGCATAAAATATATATCATATTAGTAACTCAAGGAGAAAGCTATGATTCCCCAAAATTACTAAACAAGGAAAAGACAATTAGTGTGCCCAAAATATCAAAAATGTGACCCTAGTAAGGCTATAGAAAGAAATGAAGACAACACAAGTAAAATAACCCCATAAATACATAGTAAAACCTTGAATATATAGACACCAGACATATTGGTATCAAAAATAGTAATGCACATGTGTAAGGACATGATAACCAACATAGTAAAAGCATGATAGAGACTATGGAAATAATCCTAGAATATCATACCTTGTAAATCACACACAAGTATGTAGCTACATAGGAAAACATCATGCAAAGATAAATGACTCATAATACATGATGATACAGAAACTAGATGATCATATATGAATAAGGATGCAATGAAATAACATTCTCCAAATACACATAAGTATATACATGCAAGCGATTGATCAAACACAAGCATGAACAAAAATAAATAATGTAAAAATTATAATACAACTAGACAAACAATGTAACCACATAATGTAGATGTCCATGTAACACACATGATTTATATGTTACAAATATATAATTTATATAAGATAGATAAATATGATAAATGTAAAGAAATAAATATACATTCATAAAATCAACTATATAGAGATGCCCCCAAGGTTGGGCATGTAACCAATGTGATCATGCCCCCCATAATGCTAGGAAAAGAGTATACTCTCATCATCTAATAGCCCATAATCATATTTAACCTATATGTCTTATATATCACCCACTCAAAAAGATACCATGATAATAATGTGTGTAAAAAATGGATGTGAAAAACCTTTGAAATAAGCATTTTTTTTGTAATGTTTCGCATGTTATAATTTTCTAAAATAATTAACAAAGGAATCCAAGTGAAAAAAAAAAACACAAATAAGAATGCCAAATGGCATAAAAAGCCAACAAGAAGAAGATTAATATTTTAGACAACCTATTGATTTCCTCAAAACTCGATCTATACTAGGAAAGTCTTAATATATGTGCTATCATCATCAAGAAATGTATGCAAGTGTTTAGGATTGGGATAAATAATTAATGTAAAACTTCTAATGTAAGATATCAAGAAATGAAAAAGTAAGGGGATAAAATAATATCATGTTAATATAAGTCAAGTGCCAAATATGTCAAATCTATAAGAATGGGAGGCACACAATAAAAAATCAAGAGAGGAAAGCATATGAAAGATATGAAAATTATAAGAAAATAAGCTATATAAAGTGATAAGGATATAATACAATAAATATGTATCAATGAAGCCCAAATTTTTGGAAAGCATGGATTTCTGATGATCTAATCTATAATTTCATAATCTATAATATTATATTCAAATGTATATAGCAAAGTATCATTAAAGTAGCATTATAATAAGTACAATCATCGTTCCCATGTGAGACATGTGGAGAATGAGTTGGGACCAGTATAGGAGAATGCATAATAATATGTTGTGATAAAATAGGTGATCAAAATTATCCATAGTAAAAGGGTTCACTTCTATCTTGAGACACGCATGATTAAAAAATGTGGGAGTCGATATTACAATTATAGGAGATGGAGCCCAAGGATATTGCACTAGATATAGTGGTGGTGTCATATGTGTAGATGTTGGATAACCAATAAATATTGGAGGTGATGTTATAAACTCAAATGTATTAGGAACCTTGAATGGATGCTTTGGAATAGTATCAAGTATCACACAAGGTTTAATGATTATCTCTTCATGAAGTGTACTAGATGATCACATGTTTTCTCAAAGTTTTGATAGGTATATCATATGGTGTTCCATGAACAATATGTACCTTATTATCATGAAATCATTTGATGAAATGGTGTAACATGGGATGTATCACTCTTATTTTATTAATCCATGGGCATACAAGTAATATATTATATGATCTTAAATTGAGAATGACATAAAACCAACCTAGTAGTGTCTAAGGATTAACTCTAATCAGTAGTTCAATACCAAAACATGGTGTGTGATAATGCCATCATAACTATGGATTATCATATTTTTTATAAGTAAATCTCACTTTAAATAGCCTTGATTGATAAGAATGAAATAGTAATATAATTTTCACTTGAACAATTGTCAACCAAAATTCCTTGCATACTTAAATGGTGTTGGGAAATAAATGCATGAATAGGACCATTATTTGATTTAACACTATATATCTTGTGGTCGTATAATATAATATAAAGTGCTAGTTTTGGAGAAAGTGAAACCATTTTAATAATGTTATCAATATCATGCTCATATGAAATATTTGAATGTTGTATATATATTATCATATGCACATTGTCTTTATTTAGAGTATTATGGTTTTGCATTGGATTAGTAAATATTTTCAATCATTGTTTAGGTGTTGCAATAGATTTTTTATATGTAGAACTATGGCCTTCAATCTAGATATTGTTATCAATAATGATAACTTGAATATTGTCTAAATTTTAAGCATGGATTTTTAGAATTCTTGGAGGTTCCATGATAGTCATAAAATAAGATAGTGTTTATACTCTTTATGTAGAGCTTGAGTAGTATCTAATTTATGTGGCTTAGGTAAATAGATAGTGTTACACTTAAGCACATGTTTAATCACTTTATGACATGGGTCTAGTAATTTTTCAAATTGACAACTGTTATAAAGATTATCCTATAATTGGTTTGTTAAAATGTGTTAATTATTTTAGCCTCATTCTTATTTTGAAAATTAATTACATTATTAGTCTTATTTTTCACGTTGTGCTTCCTTGATATTTGGAGGAAGTACATATCTAAGAAAATATGTATATTTTAACATATTGGCATCAATAATTCTATTCTCAATGTTGTGTAGCACATGAAAAATCTTATTAAAATATTCATGCATGTTAAATATGACTTTGTCCTTAAGAGGAGAAAACAAACTATTTGAGAATATAGTTTGATTCTCAATATGAATAATTTGGTGTGACATTTTTTGCAAACATTGTTTTGAATTTAATCACATAGTCAGATATTTTTTTCTTAATTCCCTATTTGGTTTGATAAATTTTAGAAAATTTTATCTTTTCAATAAATTTTATACAAATGTGTAATAAGAACACATCATCCAAATCATTAAATCTACGCACATAAACCATAGGTAGGGTATAAAACTAATCTAATGCATGACATATGAGACTTATATTAAATAGCCTAGTCATAAGTAAATCATCTTGTTAAAAACTAAATAAAGATGAAAAATAGGCTCTAGTATGATGTGATGTATCCCCATTGCCACTATGTAATGTAAATTTAGGAACATAAAACAAAGCAGGCAAGAGATGAATAAGAAATTCCATAGCCAAAGGTTTTCTGGTATATAATAAAATGGAACCACGTGGTTAATCACTTCAAAAGTCTCCCCTAATTTTTTTTTACTATGATAAATAACCACTTTTCCAAATACCCTATCATACAAGTGATATTTTAGGTTGAAAAAAACATAATAAAACCTTTGCATGACTACATGGTAAGATAATATTACTACAAAATCTTATTTTAGAGCATCATAGACTCATTTAAACCAATTAATGGATACAAATGCTTAACAAAAAGGAAATTACTGGGAATTACATACATAAGAGTGCTCATAAGCAACATTAAAATACACTAAACACATATGTACCAAAGATAATGCAAAACAACATAAACTACATCTGTGCAAAAAGAAACATTGTGCAACACAACATCTATACAAATCCTAACTAACATATTTTTGTCTGATTCAAGATTTAATCTAAACCTGAATGCTCCCTCATCATACACCTTAGGTAAGAAAATAAATATGTGATCTTTCTCATGTGAATCCTAAGAATTATGCTAATGGTATCCCTTGTTTTATGACTTTAGATGCACTAATCCATGTTAGATTTTATATATTTTAGCCTTTCCATTTTACTAGATGTTTTTTATATTTATTTATTCATGTAGTCTTTCCAACTCACATGTTAATCACTCTTATTTTTTGTGCTCTTTCTCAGACATATGAAATCTCCAATTTGTTTCCTCATAATATACATTTGGATCTTCACTACCATATCATTCATAATATGAATACAAATCAACCACATTCAAAATAGGTGATATGCCTATACCTTCAGGTAACTCTATTTCATATGAATTCTTTCCAAACTTTTGTACAATTCTACATGGACCAAATTTTTTCCACTTCAGTTTATCATATGTCCCTTTTGGAAATATCTCTTTGTTGAAATGTGTTAAGACTAAATCTCCACTTGATATTAGATTCTCTTCTCTTTTTATCTACACATTTCTTCTATTTCAATGTATTCCTTTCCAACTATTCTCACACTTGTTTATGCATTTCTTGCATATGCTTTACAAAATATTCTACTTCAACAATCCTCTTTGATTCATTCTTAATATCTATTAACTATGAAAATCCTCTTGGACTTGACCCATTACCAATCTAAGATAGTATTTTTCTTTTAATTCTATTCAGTGAAATGATATAAGCAAATTCAACTTGTATCAAAACACTATCCCATGTTCCTAACTTACCTTTAACCAAACATCTTAAAAGGTTCCCCAAAATCCTATCAACTACTTATGTTTATGCATCTATTTGTATATGGTACATTGAACTAAATTGCAGTTTGGTATTCAACTTATTCCAAAATATCCTCCATAAAGTTCTAAAAATTTTCACATCACTATTTGATACTATATTATGAGGTAAACCATGCATTTTAAAAACTTATCTTAAAAATAAATTATCAAAGTTCATCACATCATTAGTCTTTATACACATGATAAAATGTTCCATATTTGAAAATATTTTCACTATCAAAAATATTGAGTCATTTCCCTTTTGAATTTTAGGTAAACCTAAAAACAAAATCCATACTTATATCCTCCCATAATTTCTCTGGAATAGGTAATGGTTGATACGACTCTACATTTGGATTTTTCCTTTTGCTAGTTGGAAAACTCTACACTCAAACCAATATTCAAACATCTATACTTATTCTTGGTCAAAAATAATTTTCTACCACTTGTGTTGATGTTTTTTCATAACTAAAATGACCCTCCACTGTGTGTTTCCTTAATCAAAATATCTCACATTGAACCTCTTGTAATACATAACTATTTTCCTTTAAACAACAAACCTTATTGAATAAAATACTCTAACCATGGTGTTCTATCTTGAATCACTAGTTCCTTACATGAATTCCATGCTTCTAAAAAATATTCATATTCCTCAAACTATTCTTTTATAAGATCAAATCACCTGACTTCCACCCTATATTCTTTAAAAAAACAATTCTTCTACTCAATGCATCAACAACTCTACTAGACTTTACACTTTTATGATTCAACAAAATTGAATAACTTTATAGGAATTTAACCCACTTCATATGCCTTTGATTTGACTTGTTTTGAATATTAATGAACTATAATGCTTGATGATCTGCATATAATATAAATTCATTAGGAAACAAGTAATGTCTCTATTTTTTTAGTAAAATATGCAATAGGTATTCCCTCTTGACTTAATACTACTCCTATTATTATCTCACTTGCATCATTATCTAAAATACCTTATTAAAATCTAGAAATCCCAATAGTGGATGCTCTGTTATCTTCTTTTTTAAATTTTGGAAACTATGTTCTACTTTCATTCACCACATAAAATCTCTTTCATGTTTGTGAATCACATCAGTGATTTTTGTGCATACTCCATTGAAATTCTTGATGAACTTCCTATAAAACTTGTTAGTCCATGAAAACTACATACCTTGAATGTACTCTGTGGTGATGGCCAATCTATTATAGCTCACACCTTTTATGGATCCATATTTAAACATTCTTGAGAAATAAGAAAAATCCAAAGTATACCAATTCTATATGCATGAAATTGCATTTCTTCAAATTCACAACTTTTATTATCACCACATTTCTAACAATATTCATAGATGTCAAAAGTGTTCTTATTTTATTTTACTAAAAATCAATATGTCATAAAGATACACAATAAAAAAACTTTCTTAAAAATGGTTTAATAACTTCATTCAGTAATCTCATGAATGTATTTGGTATATTAGTTAAACCAAATGGCATAACCAACCAATCATATAACCCTTATTATGTTTTTAACTTTGTCTTTCATTCAACACCCTCTCTTATATGAATCTATTTATATCCACTTTTTAAGTCAATATTATTGAAATACCTCACTCCACTAAAGCAATACATAAAATCATCCATGCATGGTAATGGAAATCTACATGAAACTGCATAATAATTTTTTAATTGCTCTTGAATTAATACACATTCTCCATTCTCAATTCTTCTTAGGCATTACAATTCTAGTACTGCATATGGGATCAAACTTTTTATTATTAATTCTTTATCCAATATCTGTACAAGTTATCTATGTATCTTTGTATTCTCTTTTAGAGTCAATCTATGTGCCGCATTGTTTGGAAAACTTAAACCAGGTATCAAATCCATGTAGTTACTTATTTTTATCATTAGTGGCAATCCATCTCAAAAATCATTGGATGCATCCCCTAAAATTCACTTAGTATATATTTCACCTCTTGTGTTAATATTTTTTATTTTGCTACATCTACAACTTCTTGTGTTGGTTTTTCTATCAACGCATAACATTCAATCTATTTCACTTCCTTCATAAACACTTTTCCTAAAACTATCAACACTTTTGGATTCATTTTCACTGCTTTAAACTTATCCTTCAAAGGATTTAGTGTATGTTTTATTTCATCCTTCCATATATATATATATATATATATATATATATATATATATGACCATTATGTTGTTCCCTATGATCAAAATTCTATGGCCTTCTAAGAAAAATATGACAATACGCATTCTCCATTCTCAATTCTTCTTAGGTATTAGTAATTCTAGTACTACTCAAGGTATCAAACTTTCTATGATTAATAATTTATCCAATAGCTCTTGAAATTATCTATATATCTTTGTATTCTCTTTTAGAGTCAATCTATGTTCTGCTTTGTTTGGAAAACTCAAACCAAGTATCAAATCCATGTAGTGACTCATTTATTTCATTAGTGGTAATCCATCTGGAAAATCATTGGATGCATCACCTCAAATTCACTTAGTATCTATTTTACCTCTTATGGTAACACTTTTTTTTTTTACATCTATGACTTCTTGTGTTGGTTTTTGTATCAACACATAAAATTCATTCTATTTCACTTCCTTCATAAACACTTTTCCTAAAATTATCAACACTTTTGGACTCTTTTGCATTGCTTTTAACTTATCCTTCAAAGGATTTAGTGTATGTTTTACTCCATCCTTCCAGAATGTATATATATTAGTATGACCATAATTTGTGTACTATAATCAAAATTATATGGCCTTCCAAGAAAAATATGACAAAATTCCATATGTATTATGTCACATAAAAAATCATCTTTATATGTACCATTCTAAAAATTTATCAGACATTGTTCATTAATCAGAACTTGATGTCCCTTTAGCAACCAAGAAACCTTATATAGGTTCAAATTAAAAAATATATTCATCTTGAATTTATCTACCATCTCTTATAACACAATATTATATGTACTTCCACAATCACCATTTAATTTTTAACACTTACCTTCATATTTGTAGACTATTTTAAATAAATTCCTTCTCTACATAAGACTATTTTCCTCTTTTATAGGCTTCAACAATACCCTCTTCATCATGAGATCTTATCCAATCTTGGGTTCATAAATGTTATGAATAGATACAACACTTTCTTCATCTAATTGTGTGATATGAGCAATTATGTTATTTCTTTTATTTCCTTTAGTATGCATATGAGGACACTAAAATTCTGTGTGGTTGATCTCCCCAGATTTATAACATGTTCCATTGAATATGATACCTCTACCTCATCCATAAGATATACTAACTCTAAAATTACCTCTTTAGCTCTGGTATTACCATAATTATTTGTTAAACTATTTTCCTCACTCTCCTGTGTTTACACATAATAACTACTTCCACATCCATATCCACATGTGAATCTTCCTCATCTTCTTAATGTTCCTCTTTGTCATTTTCGTAACAAATTTTCCTCTAATTTTAGTGCACACTAATAAGCTTATTAAAAATATCACATCTTGATCATACAAAATTAATCTTTAATTATCGTGTGCAATCCATTCACATATATTGAGATCTTCTCAACATCATCTTCCATGTGACCCACTCTAATAGTAAGTTTATAATATTATTTAGTATATTATTTGACACTCATATCTCTTTGTCAAAAATTTTGGATTTTTTTTAACAAACTCATATTATATTCCACAATAATGAACTTAACTTTCAGCTTTGAAATAAATCTATTCTATGTTTTGATATTTTTTTTGCCTTTATACACTCTCTCAGCTTGTAAATGTTCCCATCATAAAGATGCATGGCCTTTAAATTTTTTATATAAAAATTAAATTCTTTGGGATCTTCTATATAATCATACTCAAAGTATTTCCCTAACTCACTGATCCATTTAATGAGCTCTTCAAGACTAGAAATTATAGAATAACTTCAAGCATCCAATTTTAATTTACTTGTCATTCTCACCATAGCTCACAAGAATCTATCCTCATGTTCATCAACTTCTTCTTCCACATCATAATCTTAGGGTACTATTTTGGTAGTCTTAATATCACTTTCATCATCTAATATTAAAATAACATGACGCTATATAATTTCCATAGATTCCATTCTACCTTGTGTCTATCTCACTATTAATTCTAAATATGTTACTCTAGATTCTCTAACCACTCAGGCTCTTTACCACCCAATCCTCCTCTATGTGTCATTTCCTTATAAATAAAAGATCTAGATGTGAAATGATGATCTAATATCAATCATACCTTACACATAACCAATGATATTATTGTAATATGTCTATAGCTACTTGATGCCCACACTCATAAATTTGGAAATCAATAATCAACAACAAGTACTATAACCTTGTCTCTGATACCAGTTGGTGCAATCATGGTTAAGGATCTCAATTAAAAAATTCCTTATACCATGTAACCTTCAAAATACTCATCAAACTTGAAATAAAATGTAAAAATAATAATTAATACATTTATTTGATTTTAATCAAAGGAAATACAACTAGCATAATAACACAATCATGGTACGATGCCACATTCAATTTTGTTACAACATCATATCTCTAAATCTAAGATTTTGTTAACTCACAGTCTTTTATTTTGTAAAAAATTATACCCCTCCCCAAAAGTCCCTTAACGCATGTATATTGGAATTCCTAAATAAATGCAAAATCATCATATTTACAATAAGTGTTTTTACCCCACTAGTACCATTAACACACCTTAGTGTACCTCAAATGTTAAATGTTTTCAAATTTATAAGAAAAAAGTACATGTTAAAATATAATAGGGCTATGAATTAAGGCTATGAATCACACAAATCTAAAATCATCGAGTGAGAGATCCTAATATGCCACATGAAATACATAATATTTGATATGAAAAAAGGGAGTGTGATAAAGCACACACACACATAAAGGTATACAAGGGTGTGTGAAAAATCACACACTCAAAAGCATAAAATATAAAACCCCCCATACCACATTATAAATCAATGCAAGTACAATATACCTTTGAAAAACCCACCTAGAAGCTGTATATAACACAAAAGAGTGATCCCCTATAAAAATAGTTCGAAACTATACTCAGTGAAAAACACTATGATTTATAGTTTACAATTATTTCACTAAGTTGAAAAACTAAAAATTTGAGTTAACATCAAAGTATATAGATATTATAGCTACAAATAACATGAGAAATCCACACTTTAGGAAAAAGAACATGCAAATCTTAACTACCAATAAAAAATTATGGCCCCTAAAAGGTTTAAAAATAAGAAATTGTTCACAAAATAGGAAATAAATAGTAAATTATGTAAAACATGTTCATCAAATGAAAAAACAATCCCACCACTTTGTAAATCTAAAAAAATATCTAAGGTGAAAAAAATCACCCTCCCAAGCTTCACAGATCAAAAGGTATGAGCCTTGAAATTACAAGAGTCTAAAAACAAGGCCCAATGGTGAATGGATATCCCTCTAGGGTTAGACCTACCTCATAGGTGGTCACATGATGAATAATGTTGGCATAGTGTTGTCGTTAGTGTCAAACTGATGTCATTAATGACATAGTGTGTTGTCATTGATGTTTAGATGAATCTGGTGAAGATGCATAGTGAGTGGTCTTTGATGTATGAGCTTGTGATCTTGATGCAAGAAGGTTCTTGTGAAGGCATGATGAGTTCTTATGCCAACATAGTAAGTTTTATTTATATGAGGGAGAGTATAATCATGATGAATGAGGTTGATGTCAAGTAGTTATTTTAAAACTGGTGTCTAGATGATCAAGGCTAATTAGCAGTGTGTGTTATGACAAGCTTATGAGCATTAAAGGTATGTATTGATATCCATGAGAGATAAAGGTATATATCCAAGTGTCTCATATCTTCTTGGTTTATGTTGTGTTAATTTCATGATGTGGAAGGAATAGGTTAATGCACTAAGGTATCTTGTAAAGCCTTATAGAAACCTTGTAAGAAGGTATCTGCATAGTGAAGCTTGGTGAAGTGAATGAACATTAGCTTATGAAAGGTTTATTAGCATTGAGAGATAATGTATGTAAATAATAATCACCTTCATAAATTTTTCAAAGTCAATGGTCAAGTTCTAAATGCTTGAGAATCCTAGTCATAATAAACATAGTCATATCATGAGTATGTACATGGTGAGCATGAAAATGTATATGTAGAGTTATGTGCAAAGGTATGACATATTTTGAGGAGTATGTAAGACATGTGAGAAAGGTGTAGATACATCAAATATATTTTCAAGGTGAGCCTATAGGGGTAGGACCTACAGATCAAGTCTGCATCTAGACCATTTCTAGACCCTACCTGGTCTAATGAGATATCATTAAGGCATGAGAAGGATGTATGGTAGTATTTATGCATGATATAGGTTATATGGAAAGAGAATGATATTTTAAGCATAACATTTAGGTTTTGAGATCATGGAAGAAGGCATGAAGGATACATTAAGGCCTAAGTGAGGTATGAAGACTATGGTGTAGAGAGAGAGTGTAAGCCTAATGAGGCATCATGATCTATTGTCAAGGCCTATGAAGGATGTAAATTAGTGTTTGAAAATGATAAAGTTTGAATAAGTATGTGAGATACATGTTTTGTGCATGGAAAGAGGCTTGAAGGTCAGTTTCAAGGCTTAATGTGGTTTTCAAGTCAAGGTATAGAGGAGCAAAGAAAGATATGGTGGCCAAATGAGGTATGAAATTTAGATTTCAAGATAAGAATGAGCATGCAAGAATTTTTATTTGTGTGATAGATTGTATCAATTTTTTTTGACTAATTTTTAGGTCAAATTTTGAAGGTTTAGGCTTAAAAAAGTGTTTTAAGGTCTTTCAAGTGCACAAGATGAAGAATTATCTACTTGAGAAGGTTTTTCAAGTATTTGTTGGCACATGCAAAATTTGCATGAGGACCTAATATATTCATGGTATATGGGGAAGGTTCATATCTCAAATTATAATAATTAATTTTTGGAATGAAGGGATAACATTTATGAATGATTTATAATAATGGAAGATGGTTTAAACCCTTAAAGGACCCTAATAATGACCTGATATGAAATAAGTTGTTCTAAAATGCTCATAATGGATTTGAATGGCTAGTTTAGTGATTGGAGGTTGTATTAAAATATCCTAGGAATATCCAAGTATGACTTAGACTTAATTATATATGGTGGACCCTATAAAAAATACCTTGTTTCTCAGAGATTTTTTGTAGTAGTCATAGTTGTCCAAGTCAAATTTATTAAATGGATGGAGGATAAAGTTTGAGAGTTATATTTGATGTCCATGGTGGTTTATAGAAAATTTATTATTGGAATTAAAATTATTTATATGGGTGTTTAATTATTCTCCAAAAATCTTTCTTTCAATTCCACTTAAGTATTCATGAACATTCATTCAAGTATGTGGGTCAAATAATGCATACACAATAAACTATACAAGCATGAAACATAAGAACACAATATAACACAACATATGTGTGGGAAACCCTCAAGGGAATGGAAACCCATTGATATCTAAAAATCTACTTTAATAATATTAAAAAAACATCAACTTTAGTGAATCAACAACTTCACATGGAACACTAACCCCAACTAGTTAAGCATGAACTCAACTAGGATTTAGCAAGCACCCACTTGCAAGGAGGCACTAACCCCCTTAGATGACTCAACACAAACTCATCCACATAAAATACTTGATAAATTTTAGAATAACTTATTTATTATACAATAGATGATGATCTCCTTTCTCATCTCTTTGCACATTTCTATCCCTCTCAAACTGGTCTCTAGCTTTCTTTGCTCAATTAGCCCTCTTCTTGACTTGATTAGGTCATATGACCTCGATCCTCATATATAGAAACTATATAAAAGATTCATAATTGATACTATATAAAATTATAATGGTATATGAGACCTTCTTATACTCACCAATGTGTTATCTTATTCACTTTCTCTCTACACTCATAATAGGCCTAAAAATGCCTAATATTTATACAAGTCTTTCTTATTTATATCCTTCTTGGTTAGCCAAGCACCCTTACCCTTATTAGGTAATACATGTAATATATCTTATGAAATATCATAAACAGGTATCAAATTTTATTTTATTCCATTTAGGTCTAACCTACTTCAATTAGGTCTTATCTCTCCTTTAGGTCTCATGGAGACCTAATCCCATTAGGCTTACTTAACACATGTTACCCTTTGATATTTTGGAGGACATTAAAAAACTTCACATAGTAGGAACACATAATATATCACTAAAATAGACCTTTTATAATCTTATTTTTTATGTATAACATTTTTTAATCTCAAATCACTACTTGGAGCACATTATTAGAACTAGTTCATATTAAACTTGTGCTTTCTCAAAAAAATTATCTTGAAGAACTAAAGTAAAAACATAGTTTTTCAAAAAAACCATGGCACAAAAAAAATATTAAAAAGATACATGACATTAGTTTCATCCTCATATGTTTTTTACTTCACAACTTATGGTAAAAGTACTTAAACCCTTTTTGCAAGTAGCTCACTCAAAACTTCCAATTAGTCTCAAAACACAGTCATGGAAACATGAACTTATAACACCTAATAAAACATAATAAATGAAATATAATACATAAAAAATAACTATAAAACATCCTAATAACAAATTCAAATAAAATTATCATATTCTCTAATATAATATATTGGTCTTTTATACCAAATAGTTTGACCCTCTCTCTCACAGTCCTTACTCAGTCAAACAAGCCATTTTGGCTTCAATGTTCCAACCTATTATATTAAATTTAAAGATTATAAAAAAACATGGATAGGTCATTAATTTTTTTTTTTAAAAACACCATGTGAATTACATACTCAAACTTAGGTCAAAAAGCCTCCAACTCGTCATTGTAACTTGCTTACTTAGATCTTCCAGATTACCTTAAAGCACAGTCATGGTGAAAATGGCCTTCAACACCTATATGACCAGATTCAGATAATTTCAATGAATTTGGATGATATTATGAGATAATTACACAAGTATTAAATATAAATATAACTTGGTAATATGGAAATATTGATCTTGTAGACCAATCTCACAACCTTACACCTTCATTATCTCATCTGAACAAGACAGGTCAACTTATGAGCAACATTTTCATCATATCAACTAACCTAAAAAATATATATCTAATATTAACATTTATTAAGTGTATTTAAAAACTCCTCCATACATTTGGATTCATCCCTAGTCAACTTCTCACTTCTACCTAGGTTTTTCGCTGTCTGCACCATTAGGCCTATTAGTGATAAGTTAACTTGTATGAAAATTTTATCAACCCTTAGGAATAAAAACTATTCATAAACCAACATCTAAATATACTACAAGTCTCAAACTTCCAACTTTCATCCATTTAGCAACTTTGACTTGGTCAACTCTAACTATTATAGATAATATCCAAAAAATAAGACTTTTCTTGTAGGGTCTACTTACTCAACTAACGTAAAAATAAAACCTAGAGGTTCTTAGGAGAGTTTAATAAATGATGAAATAGCTTAATTATACATACCAACCCATTCTGATCACTTTATAATAAGTTATTTCACATTGGGTCATTATTAGGGTTCTTTGATGGTTTAAACCATCTTCCAATCTTAACAATCATTCATAAAGAATATCCCCTCATTATATAAAAAATGATTTAAACTTTGATATAGTACCCTTACCCATCTACCATGAATATATTATGTTCCCATGAAAAGGTTAGACATGCCAATGAGCACTTGAAAGTTCTTTTTAGGTTGAGAACCCTTCATTCTATGTACTTGATAAATCTTAAAACCATTTTTCATGCCTTAACCTTCAAATTTTGACCTAAAAATTGATTTACATGATTTTAAAAACATGTAATACATATATAAATGCACACATACTCACACTTTCCTTGAAAACTTATCCCGATACCCCATCTGGCCACCATCTCTCTCTTTGCTCTCTAGGCCTTTAACCTACAAGCCACATTAGGCCTTGAAAACAACCTTATAGCCACTATCTAAGATATAAACACCTCATATATATGTCATAAATACCCTTACCATCCTCAACCACTACCATGAATTCTTTTTATGTTTTGGTAATACCTCATGACACCTCATTAGGTTAGGCAATGTCTAGAACTAATCTAATTGCATGCTAGGTCTGTAGGTATCACCCTTGTAGGCTCACTTTGAGACTCACCTGAGTGCTATAAATCCTCATTATCATGATAAAACAATGTAATTTATCTTATTATTCCTCTTTACATCCATATTACTAGGCCTCCAAGCTCATATTTTCTCACAAGGTCTCTTCATGTTATGACTAGTGTCATGACTAGGATTATTAAGTACTTGAGACTTGATATCTAGTCTTGAAACACTCCTTTATGATTCTACACATTTATCACATGCATTTCATGATCCTTATATAATGGCATACCTCTATACATACCTATCCATGCTCATCATGCATTTCATGATATGACTATGTTTGTTATGACTAGGCTTCTCAAGAACCTTATACTCAAGGACTGGTACTCAAACATGCTTACCTTGTACTGAATATTTACATAAAGCTCAAAATAATAATTATGTTTCATTCAAATTATCTTTCAATATAGGGATAATATGTTATCTTAAAATTATCTCTTGTCACATGGCCTCCTTGTCACATACCACTTCACTATGCATCTTTACCAGATGCACCTTGACATCAATGACATCAACCTTGACCTTTACATTAATGATATCCACCTTAACCTTAAAATAAATGACAAAAATTATAAAAAAACTCCCCCTTTGTCATTGATGGCAAAATATTATTTGATTTGAGCAATCTCATCTCCCCCAACTGTCAGACTCCCTTCTTGAACTTTCTCCCCATTTAACATTAATGACAAAGGTTCTTAAATAAAATACCATATAGAATCACACCTTATTGAAACATAGGTTACAAATAAACATAAGAAAATGCTCCCCATTACTTCATGAATGCTTCCTTCAGATGAACTTAGAGTACAATTCTTCATCTCAACATGGATCAAGCTCAATCAACAACTTGAATAACTCTTCCTCAAACCAAGCATAGACCATGTTTCTACTAACTAAAGGGTGTCTTCATGAATCTTAATGAAGTCACCAATTTCCATAGGGTACTAAGACAACACCAATTAAAAATATTCCCAAATATCCATTCTCTCACAAAAATAAATGCCCTTCAATATCCTTTTGGGCTTGATTGACACTATAAGCTTGATCTCTTCATCAACCATTTGATCATCAATGCAGGATGATAATAGGCATTCATAAACTTATTTTAAATTTCAAGAATTTTATACCATAAAAATAAGCCCAATTGAGCTTGTATATTGATCATGACTCATCTTCATTATCTTTGGTTTCCATACATTCATTTGCCTTATTTCTTACATTCTAGGAGATTCAAACTTCCTATTTTAACTTGATGACCTTATAAATTTGTTAGGATAGAATATTAAAATGTGTCCTACCTTATGAAAACTATATAAAACAACCTTATGCATACCCCATGATTGATGTAAACTTTGACTCCTTCTATAGTCTCATGAATACTCATTATTGGAAGGTCTTCTAAATTCTCTTTCTCTATGACCAAGCTGATTGTACTCAAAATAGTAACCATTAAATGAATTGGCATACCTTATAGCATTAGGTTATTTGATAGGTCTTATCATATTGACTTTCCTATCTTCAATAGTCTTCTCCTTGACTTGAGGTGCCTCCTTTTGCTCTTATTTGAAACTAAGACCTGTCTAGTCACTTGAAGACTTTTGACTACATAATATATTATCTAAAGCCTCAGTTATCTTTTAAAATCTCACAAAGTTCCTCACCTTGTTAGATGTTTGATTCAACTCAGATTTCAAGGATTCTACTTCAATTTCATACATGATGTATTCTTCCTATTTAGCTTTTACACTTACATTGACTACCTCTATACGTGCCTCAACTTGATTGAGGATCTCATCATACTCCTTGGAAGTATTAATCAACCTTTCTTCAAATAATCCAATCTGCTCCTCATATTCCTTCAATAGTGATAATAGTGTGTGATTATTTCTCCTTTATAACTTTAACTCCTCTAGGTTACTTACCATCTCTGCATCGATATTCACTTCAGTTTCTTCTTCATATGATTCTACATCAACCATAAGGCCTTTCCCATTTGAGCAACCCTCATTATTTGATTTTATGTCCATGAAAAATGTTTAATTATTATCATGTTCAGGTTCATTACTACCACCATCACTATCAAATTCACTTGAGTCAATTACATTAGAAGAGTTATCTTCTTTAGTATAGAAGCTCCTCTTGTTCTTGAAATTTTCTTTCTTACCTTCTTACTTTCTAAAATCCTTGTTTTTGTCAAGATTTTAGGCCTTCTTGTCATCTTCATGATGTTAATCATGTTCTTCATGAAAAATATTATCCTTGTTAGGACACTTGGATGAAAAGTGACCAATCTTTCTATAATTGAAACATATGAAGGGCACCTTACCCTTGTACTTACCTAAGCCAAACCAAAATTTCCTTACAAATATGGATATTAGTTGAACATCATTAGCATCTAAAAATTTCTCATCCTTAACCTTCTTGGTTTTTTATTTATTCTCAACTTTTAAAGTTACTTCCTTCTTGGGAGGTCTTCATTAATTTTTCTCATCTCATAGGCAATCAATATGCCATGAATCCCATCTATATCTAGCTTGTCCAAATCTTACATCTCTTCTACTAAAGACACCTTAGATTTAAATTTATAAGTTAGTGATCTCAATAAATTATGAATAATATTAGATTATTTCACTTCTTCTCCTAATCCTCTAATGGCATTAATAACTTCATCAACCCTCAATAAGTAAGATGGAATGGTTTCATCTTCAAGATTTCAAACTGTCTTCAATGGGTCTACATTTTGGCCATCTTCACCTTGGTGTCTCCTTCATATATAGTCTTAAATTTTTAACATATATACTTATATTATTAATAGTGCATTACCTTCATAATATCTACCTTTGATAGGCCATAAAGAATGGCATTCATTGCCTTGGAGTTTTTTTTCACTAGCTTTCTTTCCTATTGCATCAATTGGTGGAATAGGAGGAACATTATAGCTATCCACAATTAAATTATAGATATCATGACCTTGATAAATCAAATATATCCTTATCCTAAAATTCCAAAATTCATAATTATATCCATTGAATAATGGAGCTTTACTCATAGAGAAACCACCTTGAGCTTAATGACTAGCCATCCATGCTTCTAAGATCTCCTTTAGGTTTTTAGACCTACTTCAAAAGACCTAGATCTGATACCAAATTTTGGAATCAAAATGAATAATAATGGGTGTGAATAAATTTTCAAAAACCTTTATTTCAATTCCACTTAAGTATTCATGAACATTCATTCAAGCATGTGGATCAAATAATGCATAAGCAACCAACTATACAAGCATGAAACATACAAACACAAGATAACATAACATATGTGTGGGAAACCCTCAATGGGATAAAAATCCATTTATTTATACAAATTTACTATATTCCTATTTTTTTTTTTTTTTTAAAAAATCAACTTTAGTGAAGCACCAACTTTATATGGAGCAACAAATCCAACTAGCTAAGCACTAACTCAACTAAGCTTTAAAAGCACACACTTTGAAGGAGGTACCAACCCCCTTAGATGGCTCAAAACCAACCCAAAAATATAAAAAAAAATTATCACCTTAATAATACCTTTTTTATTATTAAAAAAAATGATTATCTCTTCTCTCATCTCTTCACACACTTCTATCCCTCTCAAACTAGCCTCTAGCCTTCTTCACTCAACTAGCCCTCTTCTTGACTTGATTAGGTCATATGACCTTGAGCCTCATATGCATAACCTATATAAAACCTTCATCACTGATAATTTATACTCTTATTATGGTATATGATACCTTCTACTCACCAATTTTTTATATTTTTCTCTTTTTCTCTACACTCATAATAGGCCTAAAAATGCCTAGTATTTATACAAGTATTTCTTGTTCATATCCTTATTGTTCAAAAAATCACCCTTACCATTATTATTTTTGACATTTAATGGATATTAAAACATCTCAATACATGTGTTAAATGTTCTTTGAGTCCCTTTAGGTCTGACCTACTTTAATTAGCCATTATCTCTCCTTTAAGTCTCATGGAGACCTAATCCCATTAGGCCTACTTAGCACATGTTACCCTTTGATCTTTTTCGAGCACATTAAAAAATTAACACAGTAAGAAAACATAATATGTCACTCTAATATACCCATAATAATCATATCTAAGCTTCATAAAATTTTAAACTCAAATCACTACTTGGAGCACATCATTAGGATTAGTTCATATTAAGCTTGTGCATACTCAAAAAGTCCATCTTTAATAACTTGAGTAAAAAATAATTTTCCCAAAAAACCATGGAAAAAAAACATGTATTCATAAGTTACATGACCTTATGGTCACCATCATATGATTTTTACTTCACAACTCAGGGTAAAAGTACTTAAACCATTTTCTGCAAGTAGCTCACTCAGAACTTCCAACTAGTCTCAAAACATAGTCATGGAAACATGAACTTATGACACCTAATAAAACATAATAAATAAATCACAATGAATTAAAAATATATTAAAACATAATCATAAAAAAAAAAATTAAAAAAATTATCATATGCTCTAATGGAACATATTGGTCTTGTAGACCAATTAGTTTGATCCTCTCTCACAGTCCTTACTCATCCAAACAAGCCATTTTGGCTTCAAAGTTCTAACCTCTTATACTAAATTTAAATATTATAAAAATCATGGATAGTTCATTAAATTTCCAAAAAACTAAACCATGTGCATTATATACTCCAACTTAGATCAAATATCCTCCAAATCATCACTGTAAATTGCTTGCTCAGATTTGCCAGATTGCCTTAAAGCATAGTCATGGTGAAAAGGACCTTCAAAACCTATATGACCACCTTAAAATACTTTAAATACATTTTTATGATCTTAATAAATCATTATACAAGTCTCAAATATAAATATAACTTGGTCATATGGAAATATTAGTCTTGTAGACCAATCTCATAACCTTACACCTTCACTATCTCATCTGAACAAGATAGGCCAACTTGTGAGCAACATTTTCATCATATCCATAGACCTTAAAAACATGTGTGTGTGTGTGTGTGTGTGTGTGTGTGTGTGTGTGTGTGTGTGTGTGTGTGTGTGTGTGTGTGTGTGTGTGTGTGTGTTGTGTGTGTGTGTGTGTGTCTTTAACAACTCCTCCATGCATTTGGATTCATCCCTAATCCATGATTGCACATCCCTAGTCAACTTCTCACTTTTGCCTGGGTTTCTCATTGTCTACACCATTAGGCATATTAGTGATAGATCAAATTGTATGAAAATTTTATAAAACCTTAGGTATATAACCTACTCATAAACCACCATGTAAATCTAATACAAGTCTTAGACTTCCAACCTTCATCCATTTAGTAACTTTGACTTGGTTAACGTTGATTGCTATAGCAAATATCCAAAAAATAAGACCTTTCTTATAGGCTCCTCTTACTCACCTAACAAACAAATAACACCTATATATTCCTAGTAGAGTTTAATACATGATCCAATATCTTAATTAGACATACAAACCCATTATGATCACTATAGAATAAGGTCTTTCATATCGGGTCACTATTAGGGTTCTTTGAGGGTTTAAACCATCTTCCAATTTTAACGATCATTCATAAATCTTATCCCATCATTGTAAAAACCAAATTTTATAAATTTTATCTAGGACCATTCCCCATATACCATGAATATCTTAGGATAGCATTTATAGGTTACATGTGCCAATGAGCACTTGAAATTTCTTCTCGAGCTGAGAACCCTTCATTTTTTGTACTTGAGAAACCTCAAAACCATTTTTCATTACTTTACCTTTAAATTTTAACCTAAAAATTGTTCAACATGATTTTAAAAACATTAAATATATTTATCAATGCACACATACTCACACTTTCCTTGGAAACTGATCCTAACACCCCATCTAGCCACCATATCTCTCTTTGCTCTCTAGGCCTTTGACCTACAAGTCACATGAGGCATTGAAAATGACCTTATATAAATTTTACAAGATTTAAAAACCTAATATACATTTCATACATCCTCTTACCATGTTAAACCACTATCATACATTATTCATATGTCTTGATGATACCTCATGACACCTCATTGGGTCAAGTAGGGTCTAGAACTAATCTAGTTACATGCTAGGTTTATAGGTCTCACCCATTTAGGATCACTTTGATACTCACATGAGTGATATAAATCCTTATAATCATGATAAAAAAAACCTCATAAATATTTTTATGCCTCTGTTCATCCATCTTACGAAGCCATGAAGCTCATATCTTCTCATAGGGTCTCTTCATGCTATGACTAGTGTCATGACTAGGCTTCTTAAGCACTTGAGACTTGAAAAATGGTCTTCAAAAACTCCTTGTTAATTATACACATTTATCACATTGTTTTAATTCTCATTAAATAATTTCATATCTCTGTATATACCTCACCATGTTCATTATACACATACTCATGATATGACTATGTTTGTTATTACTAGGCTTCACAAGAAACTTATACTCAAGGAATGGTACTCAAACATTCTTACCTTGAACTTAACCTTGAAATAAAACTTATAAGATTCATTATGTTTCCTTAAAATTATCTCTTAATAGAGAGACAATAGGTTTCCTTCAAATTCTCTCTTGTTATATGGCCTCATTGTCACATACCACTTCACCATGCATCTTTACCAAATTCACTTTGACATCAATGGCATCAACCTTAACCTTGAATTTATTTACATCCACATAAACATTTACATAAATGACAACACTTCTCAATATTTTTATCTTTCAGGTATGTTAAACTAGTCATCCAAGTTGACTAGTCGCTAACAGGCCTAATGATGAAAATAGTGAAAAATATAGGGAGTAGTGAGAAGAGATTTAGGAATGTGATATCATGGAATAGGGATGAAACCAAGTGTATGGAGAAATTTTTATATAATTATAATACATGTTCATGTTGGATATAAATTTTTTATGTCAGTGAATATGATGAAAATGTTGCTCATAGATTGAGCTATCTGGGGTAGATGAGACAATGAGATGTAAGGTCCTAAGATTGGTCTACAAGACCAATATTTTATATTTTAACATGTCATATTTCTATATGATAATTTTATAATGGTATAATAATATCATCTACATGCATTTTTAGTCTCTAAAATTGGTCATCCAGGTGTTGAAGGTCATTGCCACCATGACTATTTTTTAAGGGAAACTAGCAAATCTGGGTAAGCAAGTTATAGTGATGAGTTGCAGGATCTTTGCCCTAAGTTGAAGTATGTAACACACATGGTGTTTTTTTTTTTTTTTTTTAATTTTATTTCCTGTCCATTCTTTTTATAAGGTTTGGTAGATAGTGAAAGTAGTGAAAATCTTGAAGCCAAAGTGGCTTGTCTGGCTGAGTGAGGTCTATGAGAGAGAAGGTCAACAAATTGGTCTACAAGACCAATAGTTTCCTTTAGAGATTGTGATATTTTTATTGGAATTTTTTCTTATTATGTTTCAAGATAAATTTTATACATTTTAATTCATTTATTTTGTTCTTTTAGGTGACAAAATTTCAAGTTTCCATGACTGTGTTTTAAGGCTAGTTGGTAATTCAGAGTGAGCATTTTGTAGAGAAGAGTTTAAGCCTATATACCCTGAGTTGAATTATCTAATTTTGTGATCAATCTAAGTTCATTATGTTTCTAAATATGTGATTTATTTTTATGGTTATTTATAAAATTTGTGTTTATGCTTTAGTTGTTCAAGATAGACTTTCTGTGTGTATGAAGGCCTATTGTGAACAGTGTTTTGAGAAGGGGTTCAAGTGGTGGTTGGACCTAAAATGTGTTGTGGAATTAAAGTGAAGTTGGATAAGGTATCTTTTATTTATTTTTTAAATTATAATGTTTTTAAATGAAGTTTATTTTATTTCAAGGGGTCATGAGGTATCATGTTGCCAAAGTAGGCCTAATTGAATTAGGTCTCCTTAAGGCCTAAAAGATGATTTGGTCTATTAAGTTATGTCCAACCCAATGTATTATTTGATTAATTTTTGAAACATGTTTTAATACCTATTTTAATGGAAATACAAGTGTGCAAGTGTGTATGTCCAATCAAGGTGTGTGAGAGCAAGTGACTTGTATAAGAGCAAGACTAATTAGACCTAATTTAGTGTGTTAGTTAAGTGAAGAGAGTGAAAATGAATAAAAGAGAACATTGAGGAGTATAATGAGGTCATTTATACCATCATAAGAGTGTAGAGACATAGTCATAAATATCTAATAGAATCTCTGAGTATAGATATCAAGGTCATATGACCTAATCAGTCTTGAAGATATCTAGTAGAGCAAAGAAGCCTAGAGGTAGTTTTGAGAGGGATAGAAGTGTGTTAAGTTGTATGGTAAATAAGGTGTTATTAAGGTGATTAAGTTTTTCAAGTGGTTGAGTCATCTATGGGGTTAGTGCCTCCTTATAAGTGGGTGTTTGTTAAATCCTAGTTGGGTTGGTACTTAGCTAGTTGGGGTTGGTGTTCCATGTGAATTTGGTTCTTAAATAAACTTGATCTTTTGTCTTATACAAATGTATTCCATTTACAATAATTAGTGTGTTTTCTTCCCCTTTATTTTTTCCTACATATAATTTATTTTATCTTATGTTCTTATGTTTCATGCATATGCAGATGGTTACTTAGTCATTGTTTGATCTACATGTTTGAATGAATGTTCATGAATGCTTAAGTGGATTATAGTAAAAATTTTAAACATTGATTCACCCTCCCCCCTCTTGATCATTATTCTTCAATCATAAGTGCTAGCGTAGACCACTGATGGTCTACCTTCAAGTCATATAGGTAGTTTATAGGGCATAAATAGCTTGGATGTTAGAGCAGTAGGTCACATGATACTAAGGGGACATGACCTAGGGATATAAAGACTAAAAGTGGATAATTGGAGGTGGCAGTGGTGATTTTATGACCACATTGAAATCATGGTGGATCTAGGCGGTTCTACTGAAATAGTGCCATGGGTAATTTGACTCCTACTTCATGCACATTTGGAAGACATCAAATGCATTCCACATAGGCACTATAAGTAAAAATCACACAAATGATAACATTTCATAGATATTTTGAAATTCCAAATCTAAAAAATAAACTTTTAGACCATAGTTGTGTATAAAAATGTAAAAAAAATATAGAAAGGCCTTTATGCCATAGCTTTTCAAAATTGAGTCTCTTCAAAAAAAACATCACATAAAACTAATATAATTGAAATAGAGGTCCCCTATGGTTTTTGGATGATTTTGATCCAATGAAAATGTTATATTTCCTTTAGAGCCTCATAAATGCAAAAAAAGGAAGATTTACCCTTGAAATTGAAGTGATTGCCAAATGAGCTCAGAGTGTCTGATTTAGGTGAAACAAAAGTCAAAATTGAATTTATTTTAGACTTCAAATACAATGGTAATATTTGATTCACACCAAAAATAATCAAAAATAGTTAAAATATATTTAATATACCAAATGTAGATATGCAACATGTACAAGAATCCAACCGAAGGGAAAACTAGATATGAACAAATAAGAGGCAGTACATATGAATAGATTCTGATAGAATTAAACTAACTCCATGCTATTGTAAATATTACCATTGATGGTCTAGAATTATTGGTGATAAAGGCCCCATTTCATTTAATGATGTTTTTAATATTCATATCTTAGCTAATGTGTGTTAATATTAATGAATATATTTTTGGTTGTATATAAGTCAAAAGAGGGCCCATGGAGAAGTCAAAGAGTCATGGGGTAAACTATGAAAGAAGAATGGGATTTTTATCATGAAGAGTTACCTTGAGGAATTCCAAGAGTCACCATGTGAAGACAAAGAGGTATGGTGCATTTTTCCATGAAGGGACACTTTGGGGAATATGAAAAGTCACCAAGATAAAGACAAAAGAGGAAATGATGCTTGTGCTTATGAAGGGTCACCATATGACTTTTCAAATGCAAGGATACAAAGGGTCATGAAATTTTTTCACCATTTTATATGATGATTGAAGGGTCACAAAGGGTGAATGCCAAAGGTCATTTGGAAAGATATAAATAAAGGGTTGAGAAGCCATTTGTAATATGTAAGAGAGTGCATGGTTTGTATTTATTTTCAAATAAAGAAAAGCATGAGATATTGTAGATTTCTATCATTTGTTGAGTAAGCAACATTGAGAGATAGTTGTGTTTTATACACAAGAGGGGTTGGTGCTCCTGTGGGTTGGTATTCATGAATATTTGTAAGGGATTAGTCCTCCCATGGGTTGGTGCTCACAAATAGTTATTGTGTTGGTGCTCAACAAAGGGGTTGGTACTCCTGTAAGTTGGTGCTCGCAAACTTTGTATTTTGAGTTGATATTCATTCATATACTTGAGATTATTCTCCATAATTTTTTCCACTTTGGGTTTCTATGTAAAAAATTGATCTCTCTCTCTCTCTCTCTCTCTCTCTCTCTCTCTCTCTCTCTCTCTCTCTCTCTCTCTCTCTCTCTCTCTCGTGTGTTGAAAATTATTATTTTAATTTTATTACATATCTTGAATGTATGATTGAGTGGTTAAAGAAAATAAATCATATTAATAAAAATATATATAATATATTGATTAAGCCCCCCCTCTCAGTATATTTCATGCCTAACAATTGGTATCAGAGTAGGTTGCTATTGAAAAATTTATACAGCTTAAAGGAAGATTGAGAAAGCATGATGGCTGGATCACATGAAGGATTTTCTACAAATAAGGCACCTTTGTTTGATGGGATGAATTATGTTTTTTGGAGCATAAGGATGAAGACTTATTTGATGGCCCTTAGATTCAACATATGGAAAGAAGTAGTGGAGGAATATGAAGAGCCACAAACACTTGTAAATACTCTGATAGAAAAGAAGGCAAGTGAAAATAATGTTAAAGCTTTAAATGATATTTTATGTGGTTTACGTGAATCTAAATTTGTTAAAGTTATGCAATATAAATCTACTCATGAAACTTGGGTAAAACTTGAGACTATTTACAAAGGTGATGGAAAGGTTTAGAAAGCTAAGCTTTAGACTTTTAGAAGATAGTTTGAGAGTTTGAAGATGGAAGAAGAAGAAAATATAGCAAGTTATCTCTTGTGGGTTGATCAAATAGTTAATCAGATTCAAGGTCTTGGAGAAAATGTAGAAGAATCGACTGTGGTTCAAAAGGTTTTGATATCTCTAAGATTGAGATATGATGCAAAAGTTTTGGCAATTGAAGAGATGAATATTTTAGCCAAGATAAAGATGGATGAGCTTCATAGTATTCTTACAGCATATGAGATGTAGACTAAACAAGATAAACCCTCAAAGAGAGAAGTGGCCTTCAAGACATCAAAGAAAGATAAGGATAAAATTCAAGAATCAAGTGATAATTCTAGTGATGATGAAGATGACAATGGGGCTCTATTCATTTGCAAGCCAAAAAAGGGCACAGGTAAATATCAAGGAAAATTACATTTTAAATGTTTTAATTTGTGGAAATATTGGACATTTTGTAGCTAAATGCCCAAATAATGGTAATGATGACAATGAATAAGGAAAGTATACATACAAGAAAAATTTCAAAGGCAAATTCAAGAAGGGATTTGAGAAGAAGAGTTTATATTCTAAAGATCCTAGCTCAACCGAAGATAGTGGAGTCAGTGACTCAAAAGAAGAAGAAATTTTATTCATGGCCAAACATGAAGATGCCTGTAAAAGAAAAATTATAGATGATCAAGAAGAAGAATAGGATGAAGCTAAAGTGAATCTGGAAGGAGAACTCATTTGTGCCTTAGAAAAGTTAAAAGCTCTTGAAAATAAGAAACAAAAATTAAATCTCCAGATCGAGAAAAATGAAAAAGAGTCAAAGGAAATAATTGAAGATCTACAAGCACACTTTGAAGAAGCTAAGAAGATTGAAGAAGATCTAATAGCATAGTTTAAAATATTAAGTAAAGAATGTGAAAGGTATGTTATTGAAATTGTTTCTTTAAAAGTAGATATTGAGAAAACAAATAAAGCAATCAATGATAGAGCAGCCAATGATTCAAAATTTGAGAATAACACTAATATGTTGAATAAGATATTAGAAAATCAAATATCTATGTTAGATAAAATAGGTATTGGATTTGAAAAAGAGAAAGAAGAGGTCACTACTTTCACAAACAAGGAAAAAGGAAAGACCTATGTTGAAGCTCTTACAAAAGAAGAAATAAAAAGAGAAAAAGTTAAGAATACAAAGGACATCTCAAACAAAGAAGGCTAGAGGGAATAAAGCTACAAAAGGTAATCAAGTTAGAGACACACAAATAAGTCTTATTTTTATGGTTACTATTTTTATTGTAATGGATATGGTCATAAGAAATTAGAATGTCAAAAAAGAACTAACAATTTTTGAAATAAGGAGAAGGAAAGTCATGTAGAGTCCAGCAGAATCCACAACTGTTTTGCTCCTCTCTCAGGATTTAATGAAGAGGCCATAATATGTTACAAGTGCAAAAAATTCAAAGATATAACCTAGTATTGTAGAAGTGTGTTCAAGTTAGTCAAGAAGGACCAGAGTTTCAAGGCTCTATTCATCAAAAAGAAAGTTTAGACAGGTTCATGGCAAAAAAAATAACCTAAAAACTTTATGTTAGTGCAAACTACTTTGCATGAAAGAAATGAAGAAAAGCCATGGTTTATTGATAGTGGATATTCAAGGCACATCACTAGAGATGATCAAGTTCATAACCTTGAAGAAGATCGATGGTGGCATAGTGAAATTCAAAGATAATACTACTGCCAGAATTGTTGGAAAAGGTACACTAAGTTTAGATAATGGTAAAACTAAAACTAAAAATGTTTTGTATGTAGAAGGCCTTAAGCATAATATTTTTAGTGTAAGTCAAATGTGTTATCAGAGGAACACACTAAATTTTTATGTAGAAGGTTGTGAAATTAGAAGAAAAGATTTAGATATGTTGGTTGCAGATGCTCAAAGAATAGGCAATAATTTGTATATGCTATCAGACATCAAAGGTCAAAGATGTTATTTGAGCTAGATTGAAGAAATTTGGATATGGCACAGGAGAATGGGACACATAAATTTTGAAAATCTTATCAACATCAGCAAGAAGCAAGCAGTCAAAAATCTTCCAAAGACTACAAAGCCATCTAACACACTTTGTGAACCTTGTCGGCATGGAAAGCATGCTAGGAGGTATAAAACAAAAGAATATTCGACTACTCAAATGCTAGAGCTTGTTCACACTAATTTGTGTGGACCTATGAGAAATCAAAGTATTCAAGGTGAGAAATATTTCATGTTACTTATTAATGATTTTTCACGTATGACTTGGGTAATGTTTTTAAAGAAAAAATTAGAAGCTTTCAGACATTTCAAAGCATTCAAAGCATTAGTTGAGAATGAAACCAATTTGAATATTGAGTTTCTAAGATCAGATCGAGGAGAAGAATTCATGTCAAATCAGTTTATTTATTTTTTTGAAGACCATGGAATAAAGAGACATTATTCAATAGCTAGAACTCCACAACAAAATGGAGTAGTTGAATGAAAAAATCAAACAGTTCAAGAGATGGCAAGGATAATGCTAAAAGAATCCAAGATAGTAGATAAATATTGAAGAGAGGTAGTTGATAAAACAATGCACATTCATAATAGATCATTATTGAGATTCAATAGTGACAAGACTCCTTATGAGCTATGGAAAGATAAACTAGCAATAGTTGATTATTTTAGAGTTTTTGGTAGTAGATGCTTCATAAAGAAAACATATGAAAAACATGGTAAGTTTGAATACAGAGAAAATGAAGGTATATTTCTTGGTTATTCTTGAAAAATTAAATCTTATAAATGTTATAACAAAAGAACTAAGAAAATTGTTGAAAGTGCAAGTGTCAGGATAGAAGAAAATGGAACACAAAGAATTAGTGATCCAATAGACATTCTTGAAATCATTAAAGAGGAAGGTTTTGAAGAATTAGATGAAGATGAGAAGGAGAAAAGTGGCACTAAGACTCCATCCAAATATGTTTAAATAAATCATAATGAAAGTGACATCATTAGGGACATAAATGAAGGAATTCACACCAGAAGAATGATGGTAAGTGAATCTGAGCGAGTTGATTTTTCTTTGTTATCCAAAATTCAGCCTAGAACTTTTTCAGAAGCTAGACATGATAAGCATTGAGTTAAGGCTATGGATGAAGAATTAAATCAGATAGAAAATAATGATACTTGGGAATTAGTGCCTAGACCAAAAGATCATAATGTGATAGGAATGAAATGGGTTTATAGAAATAAGTTAAATGAAAATGGAGAAGTGACCAAAAATAAAGCAAGATTAGTATGTAAAGATATACTCAAATTAAGGGAATAGATTTTGAAGAAACTTTTGCACTAGTGGTAATGTTAGAGGCTATTAGAATGTTTCTAATATATGCAGTGTTTAAAAATTTCAAAGTGTTTCAGATGGATGTCAAATCTGCCTTCCTGAATGGGAATCTAGAAGTACATTGAGTATCCTAAGGGATTTATTATCTCAAATATTACGATCCATGTATACAGATTGAAGAAAGCATTGTATGGATTGAAACAAGCTCCCAGAGTTTGGTATGCAAGACTTGATAAGTACCTGTAGGATCAAGGTTTCAAGAGAGGATTTGCTAATAGTAATCTCTACATCAAAATAGAAGATGAGTATCAATTGATTGTTGTGGTATATGTTGATGATATCATTTTTGGAGGAAATATTGAAAATATGACAAAAGAATTTTTTGATAATATGCAAAAACAATTTGAGATGTCTATGCTTGGAGAATTGTCATTTTTCTTAGGATTGCAAATATTTCAGTTAGATAAAGGAATTTTCATATCTCAAAGCAAATATGCCAAGGAAATGTTAAAGAAATTTGGTTTTGAGGTTTGTGCACTATTTGGCACACCAATGTGTATAGGAAATAAGGTGAGCAAGGATGAAGATTCACCTATTATAGATCAATCTTTGTATAGATCTATGATTGGTAATCTTTTATATTTGATAGCATCAAGGCTAGACATTATGCATGCAGTAGGTATAGTTGTAAGATATCAGTCATCTCCAAAAGATAGTCATGTTTAATTGGTGAAGAGAATATTTAGATATATCAAGGGGACATTGGATTATAGATTATGGCATCCCACAGGTAGAGATTTCACTTTGGTTACTTATATAGATTTAGATTGGGTAGGGTGCTTGGATGATAGAAAGAGTACAAGTGGAGGATATTTCTTCCTTGGTGATAGCTTAGTATAATGGCTAATCAAGAAGAAGAATTTAGTATCACTTTTTACAGCTGAAGTAGAATATATTTCTGCAATATTGTGTTATACTCAAGTGCTTTGGATGAAGCAAAATATGGAAGATATCAAGGTAAAGTATGATGAACCTATTTCTATTTTTTATGATAACATAAGTGCTATAAATATTTTGAATAATCAATTGATTCATTCAAGAACAAAACATATTCCCATTACATATCACTTCTTGAGAGAGCAGGTTGTAGATCAATAGGTTGAGATGGAGTATATCAGTACTATAGAGTAGATTACAGATATTTTCACAAAGGCACTACCAAAAGACACATTTGAGTATCTGTGACAGAATTTGGGACTAATTTCTTCATACCATTGAGGTTCAGCATCAGTTGAGGGGGAGCTAAGTGTTAGCTCTAGGTAGGCCCTTTGCCATTGATGTCAAAGGGAGAGAATAATAGGTATAGGTATAGGTGCAAAAATAGGTAAAAGGAATAGATACAGGTTGCTATAGTAAGGGGGAGTTACTATATTTTTTTTAGATGGTAGTATGTGCAGGTTTTAGGATGTGGCAGTTTTAGTTTGAGGTTGCCATTAATGACAAAGGGGGAGATTATTAAAAATATTGTCATTGATGTCAAAGGTTTAACATTATTGGTGATAAAGACCCCATTGCATTTAATGATGGTTTTAATATTCATATCTTGGCTAATGTGTGTTAATATTAATGAATATATTTTTAGTTGTATATAAGTCAAAAGAGGGCCCATGGAGAAGTCAAAAAGTCACAGGGTAAAAGATGAAAGAAAAATGGGACTCATTTTCTCATGAAGAGTCACCTTGAGGAATTCCAAGAGTCACCATGTGAATGCAAAGAGGTATGGTGCATTTTTCCATCAAGGGACACTTTGAGGAATACAAAAATTCACCAAGATAAAGACAAAAGAGGAATGGACACTTTTGTTTATGAAGGGTCACCATATGACTTTTCAAATGCAAGGATACGAAGGGTAATGAAAATTTGGCACCATTTTATATGAGGATTGAAGGGTCACAAAGGATGAATGCCAATGGTCATTTGTAAAGCTATAAATAAAGGGTTGAGAATCCATTTGTAATATGAAAGAGTGCATGGTTTGTATTTGTTTTTTAAGAAAGAAAAGTAGGAGATATTGTAGATTTTTATCATTTGTTGAGTAAGCAACATTGAGAGATAGTTGTGTTTTATACACAAAGGGGTTGGTAATCCCATGGGTTGGTTCTCATGAATATTTATAAGGGGCTAGTGCTCATGTGGGTTGGTGCTCTCAAATAGTTTCTATGTTGGTGCTCAACAAAAGGGTTGGTACTCCTACAAGTTGGTGCTTGCGAAGTTTGTATTTTGAGTTGGCACTCATTCATATACTTAAGATTTTTCTCCATAGTTTTTTATACTTTGGGTTTCCACGCAAACTCTCTCTCTCTCTCTCTCTCTCTCTCTCTCTCTCTCTCTCTCTCTCTCTCTCTCTCTCTCTCGTGGTGCAAATTATTATTTTGGTTTTATTGCATATCTTGAATGTATAATTGAGTAGTTAAAGAAAAGAAATCAGATTAAGAAAAAGATATATAATATACTGATTCACCCCCACTCTCATTATATTTCATGCTTAGCACATGAAAATTACCTTGAGATTACATAATTGACACAAACAAAGAAATATCATATGTAATTTTTAAAAAACTTAGAAGGATTGGCATAAAGACGTATATCTAGAAACAAAAAATACCTAATGATTTTGGAAACTCAAAAAGGGTTTACACAATAATGTTGTTCTGGAAACAAAAAATAGATACCTAGAGTGTATTTAAAAACCCCAAAAGGGTTAGCACAAAAAATATTTTTAATAATGAAAAAATACCTAGTGGGTAATTTTCAAAACCCTAGAAGGGTTGGCACAAAAAATTATGAAGGAAATAGAGAATTTATATGGGAATGTCAAGCTTGCTAAAAAGATTTATAAATACATAATGACTATCTATGAAGAAAGGATCTAATCCCTCAACTTTAATACCATATGGAATAAAATATCTTTTATCCCTAAAACCCTATTAGGAAAGATAAATCCTATAAACTTTATCAAAGACACCATCAACAACTGATTATTCAAATGAGAGAAAGAGATTTCCCCAATAAAATATAAATGTATTATTAAATACTCTAGATCATGAGTACAAGAGAGGTTAGTTCATTTTTAGTGATCCAAAACTAAAATAAATTAACAAACATGGCATCTCAATCTTGATCCCCTAATGGGGCAATGTCTAGGAGAATATAAACAAATATAAAGACGTAAACCAAAAGCTATACATTTTTTATGGATTCATTCTCCAAGTTGGATTTTAATCATGTTGAGCCTAGATTATATAGATATAAGTCTTTATCAATGTCACTTGTTCATTTCAATGGAATCTCCCCTTGTCTATGAGTGGTTTGATTAATCAATGTGAAAAATGTTGAATAATTTTTTTTTTATTTCTACATAGTAAGTTTACATTTGAAATCTTTTTTTTAATTTCAATTGAACCTTGTATTTCTATATTTTTCTATTGATTCCAACCATCGAATAAATATCGAGATATGGGGTTGAAAATCAATATGTGGGGTTAGAATTCAGTCTAATCTAGGTAATAAATATCATTAATATTTGAGGTTTGAATCTATATTTATTAGGCATAGGTTTAATTTTATGATATTTCATAAATCTATGTTAATGCTTGACAACTTTATATTTTATGTCATGATTTCATATATTTGAATCCACTTGCCATATGAGTGAAGGAATAAATCAATTAATGAATTAATAAAATAATAAATTCCAAAAAGCTATGGAATTTTCCATTAAAATAAGATTAGGTTAATTAATACAGGTTAATTAACTTAATGAAAAGTGATGTGAATTTTGAAAGTCTAATAACTATTCAACCTAGTTAATCTAAAATGTTTATTGCACAGTCATAATTTGATATAGGATGAATTAAGTGAAGTTGATGATTGTGTAAGGTGTATTGCCCCAATAAGGGATGCACCAAGACATTTTAAAATGTGCATGCAATATATGTGGAATAATTTGGATGTTCTAGTAATTTATGAATTATTTCAATAAATCATTTTAATTAAAATTTCAAAATGAAAGTGATGGGAATTGAGTGTCTATATTTTTACCCTATTTGAGAAGGCATTACAAGACACTAGATAGAGTAAAAAAAATTCAAAGAATGAAAAAGTCATTGAAATTATTTATTAACAATTGAAGAATGATGTGATAATGATTTTTTATTCTTGATCAATTTAATGAAAATTAGGTCACAATGATGCTCTGAACAATGTTTGGGATGCCCATCATACCCCTCAAGGGGGTGGTCAAATAATTTTTTTTATGGGCAGGCCCTTGAAAGGAAAAAAATAGACAAGAATAATGGAATTAAGTCATGTATGAGATTAATCTAGGTGAGATAATTATTGCATGCTTTTATATCTAATGATGATAGAGTAGAAAAGTGATTTGCCCCAAAGAGGGTGGGAACTAGGAAGGATACATCCCAAGATAAGAGACACACTTAACTTACCCCAAATAGGGCAAAAGTTATGGGCTTAAGGAATGATCTATCCCAAAACAAGTTGTACACTTTTATTTTTTCCAAATGAGGTAAAATTTGCAAGCTTGTAATTAGAAGTAATACTAAATGATTGAATTTATCCAAAGAGGGGTAGTAATTGATTTAAATGATTTATCCCAATAAGACGTATTTGATCGTTGATTAAATTATTTTCCCCAATAAGTTGGATTTGATCATTGATCAAACTAATTTATTGATTGAATGGAAAGCATAGGTCAAAGAAATAACATGTTACATAGATTAAGATGAGATGAATGATGTAAATTTAGGTGCAATGGTATAATTATTTTTAAAATAATGAAGAAGCCATAAAAAACCAGGCACCCAATAATTATCAAAGGTAATGAAATAAGTGATTATAATAACACAATAATGATTGAAGTATGATGAGATAATGGTGGTCGATCTGACCCTAGAAATTTAATCATAACTGATCCCTACCTAAATAGTCTAAAGGAAACTCAAGCTAATGTAGTTCTCCCAATATGGGATAAAATGATAAGAAATGATGAAGAATAGAATAAAATACATGATTTGATAAGAAATGATTAAGAATAGAATAAAATACATGATTTGATAATATAATGAAGAACAATAATGAACCAATGTGTATTGATATTTTTATTACATTCCAATTTAGAGATGCACATCTTGATGAGCATATATATATCCAAAATTTTCAATTTTTGTAATTTGATCAAGGAAAATGTGATGATGTTTACTAAAAGGAGAGGTGCCTTTGCATGTGACATTGTATATGAGTATCTCAAGTAATTAATTTTTAATGTATCACTTAATGGTATGCACCATTATATAAAACACCATTATGGCCTATCTATGATGTGCATAAGTAATGACCCTCGATCCAATATAAAAATGACACAAACACACCATGATATGGAAAAAATTAAGATGAAATTATAGTCATATGCCAATAGATGGACTCAAGTACAAGTGAAAAGAATATCCCTATTAACACATATGGATTGATTCAAAGAAAAAAGATAAAATTAAAAAAAAAAACAAGAAAACACACACAAACTCAAAAATAAAAGTGACATAAAGCATCTTGTCACTACTCAAGTCAAAATTTGATGCAGGAGCATAGGCCTAAAAGACTCATTTTGTCTTATTTCTTTTGGTTTTAGGTTTGAGTAGGTTTAGTAAAATATTTATTAATTTAAGATATTGGATAGAAGAAGGGATAAAATTGATAGGTACGTATGTAAAATAAAAAATAGGTGGGGATATTAGGAAAAAACCAAAGATTGGAAAAGATTTTGAATAAAAAGGAAGAAGACTGTAAAAACAGGGCTATGAACAAGATTATGTAATATTTGCACTCAAAAATCAATAAAAAGTTTGTTTTATTTAGATCAATTATTATATTTCAAACTCATAAATTATGTAATTAAAAAAAAAAAAAAAAAAAAAAAATTAATACTATTTTGCTTTTTAATGTATTCTTGAATGTTGTAGACTTGAAGAAGACAATACAAGTTTTTGTAGTCAAATAAGGGTTTGGTAGTCAAGAAAAACTTATATTTTATCACTTTTTAAGGTTGGTAAAGAACTAAAATCAGGTTTAAAATGAATATTCATGTGTATTCAGGTTTCCAAATTTAAAATAATCCAAACTAGATCTTAATAATTAGAATTTTTATTCATTATATGTTTGTTGCATGTACACAGTCAAAGAAAAGGTCTTTTGCAGTAAAAAGAAAGTATGTTTTCATCATGTTATGGTATTGTTAAAGGTGTATAATTAATTTAAAGTGGTTTAAAATGATTTTGAATACCATATTCAATTTAAATATTTTAAAATCATATCTTAAATTTCAAATTATCCTTTATTGAGTGCACTCATCCTATGTACAGGCATGTTAGGGTTTAGAGAACAAAAATCACTCTATCTTGAAAAATAAATATTAAAATTTAATGAAACTTGGTATAAATGTGTATGAGGATGTATTAAAAAAATTAAATTATTTATTATGTATTTTTCATTTTTAATTAAATTTATTCAAAAAACTGAGATTGAAGGTCTAAAAGAAGGCTTATTTAGAGCACTAAAATCATCATAAATTGAAAATGACATTGCCAAATGCAATGAAATTTTTTATAGAGCTGAATGAATGTAAATTTTAGGTTTTAGAGTTATTTTTAAGGTTTTATGATACTTAAATATCAATTTATTTAATAAACACACTTTATAAGCCTAATTGCAAACGTTAACCATGTTTTGTGGTTTTTTGCATTTTCAAGGTTGGATAAATGAATAAATTAGTATGATGAGTTTATTTAACATAAAATTAATGTATAAAATAGTTTTATATTATAAATATTCATTTTTAGCATCAAATTACTCTCAATAATCCTTGTAGGCCTAATCTCTCTCATAAGCATATTACAATTTTGATCTTCCTTAAACCTCTCCATCATTTTTGGTATCATATTAGGTTTGATTGTAATTAAAGGTGACATAAGGATAAATATTTCATTGACAAGAGTGAAAAAAAAGTTGTGAAAAATAAACTTGCAAGAAATTTCAAGAATGACACTTAGAGGAGCAGCCAAAGGTGGTGTTATAGAAGGTCAAAGAAGACAACTAAGAGATGTAATACTAGAGGAGATAAGAAACTTTAAAAAATATTTGGATGTAATATAATTCACTCAAATAAGAGGTTTTTTTATAGGTGATGTGATTTAAGGATAAAAATAACCATAATAAGAGGTTTAGAAGAAGAAGATGATGAAGAAAGAATAGAAGAAAAACTCTTAAAAATAGTCATAGGTATATGATCAAAGTCCAAATTAGAGGTTTTAGTATATGGAGGAAAATTATATGTTGAATAATTTATATATAGGATAGTTAAAATAAACAAATACTTTGATTTTGAATAAATTTGAAGATAATAACGTTAAGTTTGCTTGTACAAGACTGAAGGGACATGCATCTCTTTGATGGGATAGTATCCAAGAGGAAAGAAAAAAGAAACAAAGAGAAAATCAAATCATAGGACAAAATGATAGAAAAACTCAAATCCAAATTCATGATTTTAGACTACTAGACAAATTTATCCAATAAACTCAAAAACTTCAGGTATAAATATACACGAGTGTAAAGGATTACGCTAAAGAATTCTAAAAGCTTACAATCAAAATTGGTCATATAAAAGAAGATGTTGATAAAATAACAAGGTACATTGATGATTTGAGGTTTAATATTTAGGATGAGATCCATTTTTTGTCTCTAATATTAATTTAAGAGGCTTATCAATTTGTTCTCAAGGTAGAAGAGAAGTTGGGTAGAAGACAAATTTAACAATATAAAGGAAGAGGTAGAAATTTTAGAGCTAGAGAACAGCAAGGTATTAGAAATTAGTTACAATTTCATAATCAAGAATAAAGTAGATATTAAGGTCAAATTATTATACCAATATGAGGATATTCATACATAGGAATAAATCCATCTACAAGAGGTAGAGGAGAAGGCTTTTGGATAAAATGTTTAAAATGTAACAAGTATGTTGGCCAAAGATCATATGAATGCCTTGAGAATCCAAAATCAAGTCATACAAGAATTGAAGGTAGCAATCAAGTGGTTCAAGATAAAGAAGAAATTGTAGGATAACAATAACATGTGGAAAAACCTAAATTGGGAGGGTCCTTGTTGATGAAGAGATTACTACTAAATCCAAGCAAGGAAGTGAAGGAACTAGCCCAAAGAAATACATTGTTTAAAACTACATGTAAATAAAAAGGTAAGTGTTTTAAATTATCATTAATAGTTGTAGTACAAATAACTTAGTTTATTCACAAATGGTTGAAAATTAGGATTGAAAATATTAGCACATCCTACATCACATAAAGTATCTTATCTCTAAAAGAGACATCAAATACTAGTCAATGAGCAATGTAAGGTCGATTTTCATATTAGTAGTTATAAGGATGAAGTACTTTGTGATATTATGCCTATGGAAATTTGGAATGTGTTATTGGGTAAACCTTGGTAGTTTGACAAGAGAGTTATACATGATATAAATAATAACATGTATACATTGGAAAAGGATGGAAATGAACATACACTACCAACATTGAAATATGATAGTAAAGCTGAAAATAGTACTAAAGTATTGTTGGTGAGTAGAAAATTATTATTGTAGCTTGTAAAATAAGAAGAGGTTTATTGTGCATTGGTTTCCAAGCCCAAAACAATCATTATATCCACTAATTTGACTAATTTTCCATTATAATTTTAGAATTTTTTGGCTAAGTATGTGGATATAGTGTTTTATTAGTTGCCTAATGAGTTGTCACCAATTAGAATCATAAGGCATTATATGATGTTCATTCTAGGAGCTAGTTTATCAAACAAATCAACCTATATAATGACACTTAAGGAAAAATAATTTTTTTAGAAGGCCTAGTGGAATTAGTTCTCATGAAGGAGAACTTAGATGTGATAGAATTGGAGAAATAAGGTGTAATTCATATAGAGTTATAGATAGAGAAATCAAACAACTAAGTAGAGTTTCATGTTTTCATGGTGGAAGCATTAGATGTAGAGGTTGTGAAAGTAAATGCATACAATATTATTATTAAGAAGGGTTAGATATTTAAAGGATCTAAAATAAAATGCATGATTAATAATAATATATCCTTGGAGGTGGTTGATATGGAGCTTTTGAGAGCTCATTATGAGAGCAAAAATCATGAGAAGCATGCTAGCATTGGAGAGGGCTTTGACAACATGCCTTTGGAGTAGGATGAGATGATTTATGAGGTGAATTAGGGATATATTTTTTTCCCTAATATGTTTTTTTCTTATGCAAGTCCATCCATGGAAATTATATAAAATAATATAACTAAGTGTAGAGTAATTCAACATGTTCATTGGTATGAAAGGTGGAGTGAAGAAGTTGACCAAGTGATTGATATGGTAGCAGTAATTAGAGAACTAGTTGGTGTTGATATTTCAAAAAATGTTAAGGGTATTAATGTTAAATTCAATCAAATAAATTGTGATATACTCTGGGGAAAAGTTGGTTCTCAAGAAGATATGCAGGAGAAGGCTCAATTACAGCCAATTGAGGAAGAACAACTAAAAGTTGTTGGAGAAGACCTTGAGAAGCTAAAAATTGACATGGATAAATATTATATAATGGTGAAGGATGAAATGTATCATCATTGAATAACTAATTATTAGGATCCCATGAATACTTTTTGACCTCAGGGATACTAATGCAAGATCATAGGCCTAGATGACTCATTTTATCTTTTTTATTTTGGTTTTGCTTTTGCTTTTGCTTTTTTTAGAAAGTATTTTTATACATTTAGGATATTGGAGTGAATAACGGATAAAAGTGATAAGTATGTATGGAGAAGGAAAAATAGGAAGTGAGATAATTAAAAACCCCAATATTGGAAAATATTTTAAAGACAAAAGGAAGAAGACTATAAAAATAGGGCTATGGAATCCTACCTTTTATTTGGAAGGTATTATTTAATGTTACAAACTTGAAGAAGACAATACAGGTTTCTGCAGTCCAATAAGGGTTTGATAGTCAAGTAAAGGTTATATTTTATCATTTTTTAAGGTTAATAAAGAGATAAAATAAAGTGAAAATTAAAGATACATTTGTATTCAGGTTTTTCAATTGAAAATAATTAAAACTAGATCTTAATAATTATAATTTCTATTCATTTTATGTTTGTTGCCTGTACACAATCAAAAAAAAGGTAATTTGTAGTCAAGGAAATTATGTTTTCATCATGTTATGGGATTGTTAAATGTGTATAATTAATTTAAAGAGAAAGATAGTTTTTTTTAATACCATATCTGATTTATATATTTTGAAAATAGATCACAAAAATCAAATTATCTTTTATCGAGTGTTTTCAACCTATGTACAGGTCTATTAGGGTTTGGAGGGCAAAAATCACTATATCTTGAAAAATAATCCTTATAAATTCATGAAAATTGGTATAAATATGTATTAGTATGTTTTTAAAAAATCAAATTTTTTTTATAGTGATTTTACATCTTTAAATAAATTTATTCAAAAAACTCAGACTACAGATCTAAAAGAAAGCTTATTTAGAGCATTAGAACCACTAAAATCATCATAACTTGAGAACGACCCAACCAAATGTAATGAAATTTTTTAGAGGGGTGTACTAAGGTAAATTATATTTTTTTAATTTATTTTAAATTTTTTAAGACACATAAATATAAATTTATTTAATAAACACAGTATGCAATCCTAATTGCAAAGGCTAGAAACATTTTTGTGTTCTCTTGCATTTTCAAGGTTGGATAAAGGAATAAATCAATATGTTAAGTTGAGTGAAAATAAAAATAATGTTTAAAGTAATTTTATAGTATAAATATTCCTTTTTAAACATCAAATTACTCTAAATAAGGCTTGTAGACCTAATCTCTCTCTCATAAGTAGATTGCAAGTTTGATCTTCCTTAAACCTCTCAATCAAAATCTACATGTGAAGGATTAATGAGAATAATTGTATGGTGCCCCCAAGAAAATATACATGAAATGGGATTAAATGGGGATAATATATCCTATAATAATTTAAAATATTTGATTTCCCCCAAAGAAGATGAAATCTATGAATTGGAATGGATTGATTTTGCCCCAAAAAGGGCAGAGTAGGGGGGAGATACAATCCAATGGGGGAAAGACACATCCCAATGATTATTGAAATGATTTGAAATAATAATGAATTATCCATATTAGGGTATATTTTGGAATAAATACACATCCCAATGGTTTAAAATAATTGGCTCAATGATTAATCAAGTTTTTTTTAACTATATTACAAACAAGATAAATGTTTTTAAATTTTATGGCTTCATATCTCTTTTTGAGATTTTAAGCCTTTTCAAATGTTTAGGATTTTGTGTCTTTATATCTATCATTATCATTAGGATTTTGAGCATTTTCTAATTTTTAGTTTATTTTTGGTTTTCTAAATGTTTTTGATTGGTTTTCAATATTTTAATGTTTTGGTGTTCTAAATAAGTACAAAATGTATAATGGGTTACCAATGTGTCTAGTTATAAAAGTACTGATCAAATAATAGGTCAAAATGTTTCTCAAAATAGTCTCAATGTGCCTTCTACTTTCATAACAAGGTCAAGATGGGAATATTATTGTGCATGATAGGATAGGCTTGGACGAATAGGATGGAATGGCCAAAATGGTTGGTATGTAATGTATATAAATGTGAATGAAGCCAAAATATTGAAGATGGGGTTTCCCCCAAGTGTCAAGGTACTTGTAGACAATGAATTATCTACACATGACACTAGAAACCTAGTTTTCATCATGGTACTTTCCCAAGGTGCCATAAACATGGTTTTCACTGTTAGATAAATTATTTATCTTTCTCTTTTGTTTTTTTTTTTTAATTTATTTTAGCATCTCAAATCCATGGAGGATTACAAGATGCATAATGATAAACCTTTAATGTCTAGCTAATACCCACTCTAAATAGTTTCTTTTTCAATAACCTATTATTAATTTAGACTAAATTGATGTTGTTGTGATCTTTTGTGGACATTGATTTTTTTCTTTTGAACCTCTACATATTCATAGTCTCTTTGAAAAATAGTGTTTCCAGGAAGGGTAAAAAAGGACAGGCATTGGATAAATGATCTTATTTGGTAATGTAATATAGGATTTGAATGAATAATAGGATCACAATGGAATTTATAATTATTAGGGTGGGGGGGGAATGAATCTTGGGATTTTTAGTCACACACATTGCTATTTACTCTAGATTTGACATGATTTTAGTTGTGATGGGGCCAAAGACCTCTATAAATTATCTTAATAAGCCACAAGATCTTTCTATTATTTAGGCCTGAGAGATGTTGTAATTTGAATATGATGTGGATTATCAGTTGTGTTGATATCGAATTCAATAATGTCTTCATCAATCAATGAGGAAATAATTATCTCAACTATTTCCATCTCAAAGAGGTTTTCACCAAAAAAGTCTTCTTGATTTTTATTATCCCATAGATCCTCAAATAGTATTTCACTAAGGGACATTGAATTTTGTCTTTGATTATCCCTTAGCACCTCAAGAAGGTTTTACTAGGAGATGTTGAGTTTAGAATTTAATTGTCCACTAGCACATCAAACAAGGTTTCAATAGGAGATTATTATTTTGCCTCAATGTTGTCTTGGATCCCCATGAATTATTCAAGTGATATGTCACCATATAATAATCCCAACAATGTGTGATTATGTCATTCCAAATTGACATTTATGGGAGGTGGAATATCAATAGAATGGCTAGGTTAGTTAATGTTAAAGGGATTTAAAATGGTAATGGAAGGGTAAAATATATAAAAATCCTTGTAGAAGCTACTAGGAGAACTTGTGTTGATGAAAAAGAAAATTTCTTTAAAAACCGTAGAAGGATCATAAATGTTTTCAAGTGGATGTACCAAAAGTATGTCACTAATGTTAAAATAACTATTAATGTATGTTGATTATAACTCAAGTGGATTTGGTATAAGTGTATAGCCAATGTCATAATATCTACTAATATATTTTGATCTTGACTCAATGGAATCTAAATCCGATGTTGAGACTGACATGGATTCTATTTTTGATGCTAAATCTAAAGTTATTTCTAGAATTAAACTGATTTTGATATTAGCTATAAAATATAACTTGATTATGATGTTGATTCTAACAATACTTTAGGTTCTAAAATGGAACTTAATTATGATATAGATGTGGCCACAAAAATTTCTTGTTGGCATGCATTATCCACAAGTACCTTGTTCACTTTCTAGATAGAATAATTTGGTAAGGAAGACATTAGATTTAAGGGATGGTCTAGGATTTCAATTGATCCAAGAGACATTATATATATGGGTAATCATTTAATAGCACTATTATACTTATAAAATAATGGGGCATGCAAATATACTTATAAAATAATATAAGGATATATTACGGTGGAGTCTTTAATATCACTAAAGAGAACAATCTATCAGATGGTGGTTTATAGATTGGGATGAATCTTCTATAATATCCTTGTATGCTCCTTAATTTATCACTTATTTGAGTTGCTAAAGATGAGTTAAGAATGGTAAAAATTGGAAATTGTATAAAGAGAGTAAATTTTAAAAATCATATATCTTTTCCTAAAAGGTAGAAAGAGCAATCAATAATTTCACATGGCTCATCTTTGTTAAGGAAATAAAAATATTTTAATAGAAATTTTTATACAAATAAATGAGAAATGCATTTATATCAAAAATTAAAAAAACCCAATCTTCAACTTACGAATGGATGGTGTGATGAAGAATACAAATTGGATCAAAAATATTGTATAAATGCACATTTAGATGAAGAGATACATAACATGAATGAGTACTAAAAACTAATGCACAAAAAAATTATCAAAAAATTAATAGGAGATAATCAACAACCTAGCACAACATTCTAATTTTTTTTGAAATAATTACATTTACACATTTCTAGGTTGGGAGATATAAAGGAGGAAGAAATGGTGGCATTTATATGAGAATTAACTTTATCTATGAAAGGAAAGAAATATATCTTAGAATATGATGTAGATTCAATATTAACCATATCTCCAATGGAATCAAAACTAATCCACATAGTTTGGTCACAAAATTTTTCAAATAGGACAATCCACATTTGCATGTGCTTCTTGAAGTTATGTTTAATTAAGAAATTTAATACAGTTTACTTCTAAATTCATGGGTCAACAAAGTCATACTTATACATAAAGGATGTAATATGATTAATGTGAGAAATTATAGAAACATCATGCTCAATAGTCTCTTATCCAACATATTTGGCACTATTCTAGAGAGAAAAATAAGTGTGTGGGAAAATGAAAATATGATCAAGGATAAGTAGGAGGTATTTTCCACAAAAAGTCAAATAATGATATTTCTATCAAGATTCAATTATGTATTTTTTCAAGTCAAACTCATTGACCCATGTTTCATGAGTAGTGGTTCACATGAACCCATATCTCATGATTATGAATGGTCCACTTATCACTCATTTCATCTAGGTGATGCTCATAGGGGTGAAGCATTGGGTCTTCTTGGGAGGTCACCCATTCCATTACTACTCCAACTCAAGTGCACTCAACCATGGATTTTCTTCCAAGTTTAACCCCACTTAGCTTACTACACAATTGAATCCTGAGAGCAATATCATAATGATCAAGGATCCTTCTCAAGTAGGATTCCAACTGAAGCATTCAAACATTGACCACCTTTTAAATATTAGAGTTGCTTATGAGAAAGCATGAAGGGAGAGATAACACTAATTATCTTTGATTTGTATATTTTTATAAATATTTTGATATAATGCCTTGAAAATTAATTTGGAAAAAAATGGAAAGAAGTAGGTATTCTCGTTGAGTATAGAGAATCAATGTTTTGTTTATATGAAAAATTACTAGTATAACTTCCATAGCCCATAAATAGAAACAATGAAAATAAGAAATTTAAAATCAATGGTAATATTTAAATGAAAAAAATGGTATACCCACATTATTCATCTTATTTATATATGAACTAGTGAATTATATTAGGAATAGGAGAGTACACATCACAAGTCTTATTTACTATTTAGTTTATGCAAATGGTTTTGTGTTTAAAACACAAATAAAATCCTCAAATATGTATTTATAAAATTGTGTAGCTACTATGAAATGAAATTCAATGTCAACAAAACAAAGGTAATGGTAATAGGTTCATAGGATAAGGACATAATTATTACATAAATGGTGAGAAATTGGAGGTGGTACCATACTATAAATAGTTTATCCTTATATTTTGATTTTGGTTATATATAGAATTCTTGTGTAGAGAAGTATGGAACAAAAGGTTTGAAATATTTTTATTCCATGTGTGAAATAAATTCAAGTGATCCTAGTTGTGAATATATAAATTGAGGAAACTACTATTTAGGATACTAGTACAACCAATAGTTTAATATGGTTTTATTATTTGAGTCTAAGCTTTTCAAAATAATCCTAAAAAAAAGTTGAGAGAGTTCATAAACATTTATTGATAGATGAACTAGGAGTAAATTTCCAAAACCCTTATTCTATTATGTTAGTGAAAATAGGTATTCTACAATTAGAAGGAGAATTCTTATGCAAATTTATGACTTAGCCATAATAAGGCATATAAAAAGTTTCCATTTTGATAAAGTATTGAAACTAGAGAGAAGG